>JARYHS010008075.1:66647141-66795901 GCA_031002005.1 Vandiemenella viatica | reverse complement strand
ACAGCGTCACCTTTCGATCACAACAGCGGCCGATTTTCAGAAACTGTGGTAGTGTGTTAGATATGGTGATTTAAGTGAGCGACCAAGGATATTTTCGTATTTCGACTGTCTCCGCATATGTCACTTTTCTTGCCACAACTACATAGCATAGAGCATTGCTGTTTGTTTTTCGTAGTAGAATCGTATCTCATGTAGTGCACTATGGTTGTTAGATTGTCGGTAGCTATGGGGGTGTGGGAGAAATGGGGGATAAAATGGTCGACCTGCGGCAATTTCATATTTCTGCCAAAGACGCATGTGTCACGTTGTATCACTTTTAAGTGAAACTATCAATCGCAGATTACCGGCGTTTTTGTGTGGTAGTACACAGAGTCACCCATCGATCACAACGTTGGCCGAAATTCGGTAACTGTGGGAGTGTGTGAGATATGGTGTTCGAAATTGGTCGATCATGAATATTTTTCGTATTTCATCCCAAGACTTGTGTGTATCCGTAAATTTACTTTGCTGCCGGAACTACATAGCGCAGAAGACTGGTATTTGTGTGTGGTAATAGTATCGAGTCTCCCATCGTGCAATATGCTGGTTAGATGTCTACAGCTGTCAATATGAATACTTTTACAATCACGAACGAAGTTGGGGTACCAGCTATTATATTATAAATGTGGAAGTAAGTTTCTGTCTTTTGTTACGTTTTGACGACTAAATGGCTATATCAATATTGATGGAATTTAACAATGAAATAGTGTAGGAAGGACACAGGACATTTTTTCGGCATGAATAACAGTTTTAGTCAAGAAATTTTAAGAAACTTATCGAATGATGAAAGACAGACAGATTCGTGTGTTAGTCTGTAATGTTACGTTGGTTGCTCAGTCACGCAATCTGTTAGTGTTTGATTTATTAATAAATTTCGATAAGAACAAAACTTATTATTTAGTATAGAAGTCAATTTGCTCTGCACTGTACTATTCATTTGTGTCTGTATAAAAGTTTCTGGCACCAATTTGTCTTCCTTTTTGACATGCCTTACGGACGTAAAACTGGTCTAAGGTGCAGGGCTAGAAGACAATGTGCTGCTATTAGATTATAAGATTCAGATGCTCATGTTGAATAAAGAAGAAAAAAACCAAGCTGAAATAAAGCTTCCATCAGTTAACCCCCCCCCCCCCCCCCCCACACACACACACACACATCCCCGCACCTTCGCTTACTTTTCTGTTTTAAATATGTTGTAAATTGATTCTCTTCATAAGACAGATTAGATGATAGGATGATATAATGATGGCTTTCCATCATATTATGTCGACTCGGTGTTGTTTGGGACAAATCTTACGTTACTAACAGTTTTCTATATCCAATTCTGGAATTGAAACTCCAAGTCCACGCGTACGAAGTCGCGGGTAACAGCTAGTATGTAATAAAAAGAGGCAAAAAACCATAGAGAAATTTAAAATTCCAAATTTTTTTAAAAGATCCGTAGGTCTATAGATTAATTCATAGGGCTCGCAGCACTATTTCAAATAACGAGTATCAATCCAAACAACGGGGAACGGGGATTCCTTCTCGAGCAACCTAGCCTCATCGGGAAGTCACCGTTTGTAAAAGAAAACTTCAGCCAATGTTGCCAACATTTTAGTAATTTTCTTTTCTAATGAACCAGAAAAATATAATAGATTTAAAAATTAAGATAAGTACTTAGTATAAACTCTAAAATGGTCATATTAAACGATAAATGCCTTACAAATTTGAGATTTAGTAGTTATGAAAAAAAACGTGTACCAGAAAAAAAAAAAGTATTTTTTTTTCACGTTTTGTTTCAAGTCAGAAAAAAAATCTTTTTTTTTATTATTTTTTTTTACAACACTACTCCTTCCTAAACAATGCCAATTTTTTAAGTATAAAAAAGTGAAGAATAAAACAGTCTAAGTTTCCCCCAATCATCAATTGTAATTTGGTATACAAAAGTACAGTTTAAATATGATTAGGAAGAATCACAGACAGTTTAGAAGCGAAGCTGTTTTACACTCCACAAAACATTGTTTTAGTGATGGATTTGTACCAGGACGTTTCACATACATGCATTCATCAACAAATATGCTTTCCAGTAAAGCCTTCCCAGCAATTGCAGTACATTTATGTTACCTGGCATAAGAGATATTTATTATTTCCAAAGCAAAAAAAGAAAAATATAACCTAAATGGCATGATTTGAAAAGAAAGAAGTAGGTTCAATCTTAGATTAACTTTAATTTCAGTATAAATAACAATGTTACCTGGGTGTTTTAGGTTTTTTCTGCTTTTCGTCAAGCAATGGAAGTTGTAGTGGATCTCCAACGCCTGAAAGTGAACTTAAATCACCAGCTTCATTACTATCTATAGGAGTGATTCCAGCAATTCCTTCATCTGTTTTTTTCTTTGGCTTCTTCGGTCTGGGTGCTTTATTTCTTGCTTTTCCTGTAGTACTTGAAACCTGCCAATACAGCAAAGAACATATGTTATAAACTTTTTCAGTGAATTAACTGCCAATTAGAATGGAATGTAGAAGAAAATACAGAACATGACATTAAGATCACAAATGGAACCATCAGACATCACAGGAGGAAGCTGGATGAATTAGAACAGTACATCAAAACGAAGCTGTAGTTTCCTTGGTGAAGTGTTCTATGGTTGTTTGTGTGAACTGCTGTGAACTCAACCGAATTATTTCATAATCAGGTAAGTTTTGCTGACTAAATTAGTTTAAAACTTTATACAGTAAATAGTTAGCATTATGAACAGGATTAAAATAATATTAACATTTTCACTCAGAAATAGTACTCCGAAAAACACATTGTTTCTGGTTAATCCTCATTTATTATTCGCTAGTTTTATTAATTTAGAATTAGCTGAAGGATTGGTAGAATAATACAACAAATTGTATTTTAACTTTTTAATCCATCTATTTTAGCATCTTAAATTCTTCTATAGCTAAATTAATAAGTATTTTAGATTCAGATTGTTGTAGATTGTTACTGAAACATATTGTAGACTTTTGTTCTCTCTGAAATATAACAGCCATTTTATTATTATTATACCAGATAACCCGTGCGAAAATTTCGTGAATACGATCAATAGTAAGGTTGGAGGTTTGTAATAGAATGAAAGATAAACCATGTCATTTGTATCAATTGTTAATATGTTTAGTATAATAGGTACGTAACAAAAGGGACACCAGTGAAGCAGTTTATTAATATCTCTGTGATATGTGCTGCTACTGTCTAGCAGCTAGACTCTGAACTCTCTCTTATGCGTGACTTTTACAGTTTATTACTTCTGCCCTGGTCGCACTCAACCTTAGTATCTAAAATAACCTAATTTTTTTATTATAATAATAATCATAATCATCTATACCCCCGACCTAATTCACACAGAATTTGAGATTTGTGCTGATAATGCACAGGTAAACTATCAAAGAAATTTTGAATATTGCCAGCATGTAACACAAAAAAGCATCTAATCTTGTACATAAATTATAGTAATAAACAAGGACATGTCAAGTCAAAATCAGACCTGTATCCTTTGCGGACGTCAAAGTTGAAGTTACGGAAATTAAATCAGCGAGAAAATCACATTTACATAAGCACAACAGCTAAAAACAATTTTAAGTAGGAATTGTATGGTCAGAAAATGTTATTAGAGAAGATAAACGAATTTGCCAGTTTACTCGCCATGTTCTTACCAGAAAATCATATATATTATTTCTATAAGGTGTTTTTTTGTCACAGGCCATTATCTCCCTTAATACTTAACCGAAATCAATGAATGAGGTGTCATATTAAAGCTTATAGTCGCCCCTTTGATCACATCACATTTTAAGAAAGGAATTTTTCATAATTCGACCCTTAAAGGGCAAACTAGTTAAAACGTCTAAAATGCTGTTTTCTGTGTTACGAGTCATTTATCTCCCTGGATACCTATCTGAATTAGTTTAATGAAGTATCATTTTAAAGATTAAGATCTCCACTTTAGTGCCGTTATATACTAAGACCAATTTTTTTCTGAATTCGACCCTTAAAGGGCAAAAGTATCAATATTTTTGCAATGTGTTTTTGTGTCACGAGCCATTTATATCACTTCATATCTAACAGATACAGATAAATGAGGTATCATATTAAAGACTAAGGTTTCCGCCGCGGTAACATTATATTGTAAGAGAGGATTTTTTCGTAATTCGACCCATAAAGGCCTAAAATGTCAGTTTTTCTAAAATGCGTTTTTTGTGTATCGAGCCATTTATCTCCCTGGATATCTAACCATAATCGATAAATGAAGTAGGATTATGAGGAGTAATGTCTCAGCTTTGTGACATCATATTTTAAGAAAGAATGTTTTTGGAATTTAAACCTTAAAGGGAAAAAGTATAAATTTGTCTGCAACGTATTTTTGTGTCACGAGCTATTTATCTCCCTTGATATCTAACCGATATAGATAAATGAGGTATCATATTAAAGAATAAGGTCTCCACCGTGGTAACATTATATTTTAAGAAAGGAATTTTTTGTTATTCGGCCCTTAAAGGGCAAAAATGTCAATTTTTCTAAAAAGCGTTTTTTGTGTCACGAGCCATTTATCTCCATGGATATCTAACCAAAATTGATAAATGAAGTAGGATTATGAGGAGTAATGTCTCAGCTATGTGACATGATATTTTAAGAAAGAATGTTTTTGGAATTTAATCCTTAAAGGGAAAAAGTATAAATTTTTCTATAACGCATTTTTGTGTCACGAGCGATTTATCTCCCTTAATATTTAACCGATATAGATATATGAGGTATCATATTAAAGACTAAGGTAACCGCCGTGGTAACATTATATTTTAAGAAAGGAATTATTTCGTAATTCGAAACTTAAAGGGTAAAAATGTCAATATTTCTAAAATACGTTTTTTGTGTTTCGTGCCATTTATCTCACTGGATTTCTAACCAAAATCGATTAATGAAGTAGGAGTATGAAGAGTAATGACTCAGCTTTGGTGACATCATATTCAACCTCACTATTCATCGCATTTTATTCGCGAAATTTTCGCACGGGTCGTCTAGTTGAAGATTACAGCCAAATAAAGATAGCTACAGAACCATAACATGTTTCAAATCAATGATAAAATTGAAATTATTCCAGAAATACAAGTACTGCTGCAAAGGATTAAATAATTTTAAAGAGATAGAGGAATAACTAAAATTATCATTCTTAACATTTCAGAAATTAATAACCACTAAATAAAGAGATTTAGGAATACGATTATCAAACAAAATTTTTTACAATAAATTATACTATTTTACTTATCGAATGCCGAGGACATTAAAACAATTTCTTGCCGACCATTAAATATTTACTGCAAGTAGGAACAAAATTGGCCTGACAGAATCACGGTCAATAAATAAAACATAGCTGCATCACACAGTAGTATATAGAAGATACACTATAGCACCATGTATTGGAATTAAATGTAACTAAAACCTTCCAATACACCTCAATAACATAATTATAGTGTGAATTTCGGCCGGCCTCGGTAGCGTAGGGTCTAGAGTGCTAGCTCCGCGTACCGAAGGTCGCCGGTTCGAGTCCGGCCGAGGGCATGGGTGTTTAGTGTTGTGTCTGTGAATGTCTTGTCCGTGTTGTAGTGTCCTTGTATCAATACTTGATAGCAACAAATCACATTGAGCTGGCTGTATGGCCCATTAGCCGAATGCCATTAAAAAAAAGAAAATAGTGTGAATATGATCTGAATATATTGAATGTTTTGCCAGTAATGAAACTTTTTATTCACACTAAGGATGTTTTATATGAAGAAGAGAGACTAACTTAGGGAGCGTGCACAAACTACGTGGCTCAGCTGGAAAGCTATGCTGGGCTACGTGGGGGGAGGGGGGGAGGTTCCGATTCTGGCCATGTAGCTTTCATTCATACCATGTTTCGCAGTTAAAATGAGGTACAGAACACACAACAGCGTGAGGATATTTATTTCCCTCAATTAACTATCTCCGTATGTAAAAATGTCTTCTAGAATCAATAGAGAAAAAAACTACGTGCTACGTGGGGGGAGGAGGGGGGGGTTTCCACAGGAGGCCAAAATGGAGCTACGTGGTTTATGCACGCTCCCTTATTACTTACAGCCGCCGAACTCACCTTTTGGGTATTTGCACCACTCGCTAAGCTTAACAGTCCCAAATCCTAGTTCCAACTGTCCCTAAGCAACCCATAAAACCACTTATTAAATGACTTTTGGGTATGTTGAAGGTTCTAGAACTGGTAACAATATCAAATAATAAACTCATGTGCCATCGTAACTGTTAAGATTTTTAAATATGATACAAGCAATTGTGAACACGAGAAGTGTTTATTATGTATTAAAGATACATAAAACTGCACAACAGTTAAATGTATCACAGAGCAGCTAGCTCGGAATAACAACTGAACAGTTTATACATTGGTCAGAATATAAACTAAGCTTGATATATAACAGAGATATTATAGAAGTGTAGAAGGCAGTAATTCAAATTAAATAAGTATAAACAAACAATACTTCAATGCTCCCACCGAATTACCGAATTCTTGAAACAATTATAAACCAATGTTAATATCACTGTTGTTCAAGTAACAGCTGCTGTATTTTTAAGAAATAAAATGTCACTGGCAAAGACCATGTCAGTTCTAAAACCGTTCTGGGCCTCTTTGAGTTGCGGCAATATGTATATAGTGTCGCACCGTGAGGAGACGCCGGCGGATGGAAAGCGGCGGTTCGCCAGACTTGCACAAATACTGGGTATCGGGCTGGTGCGGTATGCACCTGTGGCGAGACGTATTCCTACATGGTGGACACTATCCAGTATACGGAGATAACTGTCCCGTGCCGAACCGTAGACAATACAACCGTATTCCAACCGCGACCGTACAAAGGCTCTATAAAACTGTAGCAGGCAGGAGCAGTCAGCGCCCAACGACCTGCCACACAGACACTTTAAAACATTAAGAGCTTTCGGGGCTCTGGCTTTGACATCTTTAAGATGTGGTAGCCATGTAAGCCTACTGTCCAAAATGAGGCCCAGAAACCAAACAGTTTCACTAAAACGGTGTTCCTCAAGGTGAGATGAGGTTCTGCTAAAAGACTTCTACTGCGGCTAAAAAGTACACACCGAGTTTTCTCAGCAGAGAAACGAAAGCCGGTGTGTACTGACCATCCATCCAGCCTGTTCAGCGTGAGCTGCAGCTGCTGCTTGGCTCTTCTCAGGCTAGCCGATCCAATAAAAAATTAAAAAGTCGTCAACGTATAAGGAGTACCGGATGGGCCTCCTTGTAACAGTTGAGATGCTATTTATGGCAATAGCAAAAAGGGTTAGACTTAAAACTGAACCTTGAGGAACACCGTTTCCCTGAATAAAAAGGTCGGACACTTCTCTACCGACTCGGTACCAGAAGCAACGTTGAGATAAAAATGATCTTCAAATACGGGATAGATTTCCCCTAAATCCCCATTCATATAACTGCTTTAAAATAACATGCCGCCAGGTAGTGTCGTAAGCCTTTTCTATGTCGAAAAATATACCACAAGGTGTTAGCTGCGGATGAAGGCGTCTTGAATTGCCGCTTGCAGTAGGATCAGGTTATCCGTGATGGAATGGAACTTCCTGAATCCACACTGAAAACGGTTCAACAGTTTATGGGACTCAAGACACGAGGCGGCGGTTCACCATCTGCTCTAGTGTCTTCCCGACGCAGCTCGTTAGGGCAATGCTACGGTAGCTACCTGGCAACAACTTGTCTTTACCTGGTTTTAAAATTGGGATCATCGTTGCTTCCTTCCACGAGTCGGGGAAATGTCCTCCGGTCCAAATTTCATTAAAAATACTCAGGAGGTACTCTTTAGCATCTTTGTTAAGATGCCTCAGCATCTGGTACTGGATCAGGTCAGGCCCGGTCGCAGTGTCTTTGGCGTTGTTAAGAGCCGACTCCAGCTCCCAAAATGAAAATGGGTTCCAACGAGTCGAAGTTAAAGATTTGACTTTCGGCAGATGTTCGTCGTTGTTGGACCTGCTGGTCCAATCCGGCAGACGAAGTGATGGCAGCGAAGTATTCTGCCATCAACTGCGCTATGCTTCGCTCATCGGTAACTACACGCCCCCGATCCAGTAATCCAGATACTGGTGGTCGTGAGTACCTCCCGGATATACGACGGATAGACTCCCATACCTTTGATGATGACGTGGAATGGTTAATGGTGCTCACAAAGGTCTGCCATGACCTCCTCTTGCTCTCCTTAATCACACGACGTGCCTTAGGTCTAGCAACCCAGAGCGCTGCAAGATTGCCGGCAGTCGGCTGCAACTTAAACAGACGCAAGGCCCGTTGGCGACCCCGTATAGCGGAAAGACATTCCTCATTCCACCAGGGGACGGGCGTTCTGCACAGTGCTCCATAGTTGCAAGGCATCGAAATATCAGCGGCCCGGTGAATTTCATCTGTAAGATATTTCACCGTCTCATTAATGCTACGGCGCTGTTCGGGATGGATTGACCGACTGTAGAGCTGCCAGTCAGCTCTGCTGATATTCCATTTTCGTGCAGAAGGTCTTGCCCATCGTTCATACTCTACATGTATCCAAATTGGGAAGTGGTCACTTCCATGAAGGTCACGATCCAGTTCCCAATGCACGGAGTCTACAACTGAAGGAGAGCAAAGAGAGAGATCAATAGCAGAGGATGAGCCGGGAAGCAGTAGTGAAGTGCGTCATATGACCGGTATTGAGGATGCACAAATCCTCCTGCTCCAATAACCTACAGATCTCTCGACCTCTGGGGCAATTGTTGGTCGAATAGGAGAATAGGTCGAGAGAGTTGGCAAGTGATATCAGCCAGCTGACCGCAATCAACTGGTGATCCCGGCGGTAGATATATTGAGCATACAGTCAGTTGCAATGGTCCATGTATTTTTACCGTTACTGCTTGTAAGGGAGAGGTGAGAGCTATAGGTTCGGAGTGGACAGTGTTCCCTACAAACACTGCCACTCCCCCCTTCGCTCGATCACCCTCGGTATCTTCCTTTCGGTAAACGTCAAAACCTCTTAGCACAGGTTGACGGTTTGGTCTGAAGTGTCTCTCTTGAAGACAGACACAATGGATCAGACCGTGCTAAGAGTTGTAACTCCTCTTTGTGAGCCATAAAACCATTAATGTTCCATTGGAGTATGGGAGCCATCCTACCTGTTTAGCTCCACCCGCCCCGGATCGGGTGTGTCTTCAGTCGCTGTCTGCTGAGGAACGGGACCAGACTTGCTCAACAGTATCTCAATTTCTTCCTGCCCGGAAGCGGAGACAGACATCTCCGACCCAGAGGAGTCATCAAATTCCTCCCCATTCCTTTCTTTTTCCTCCTCTGCGTCTTCCCCTCCCTTTTGCTGGGCAGTCTGGGAGGAGACGAATAGGGGGATTTTACAAACTGGGTCGGGGCCATCTGTCGAAACTTCGGGCCCCAGATCTTTTGGCCACCTCCATTTGCACTGGTAGCAGATATTGCTATTCCAGTCACTGCACGTGGAGGAATTGGCGGTGCAATTACTGTAAGTGCTGTTGCTGCTGGTGGAACATGTGCTGCTGGTGTGGTCGAGGTGTCAGACGTGCTGCTACTGACGTCCACGGTCTTAGGCGTTACGACCTTAGTGGATTTAGCACCGCATTTGCATTGACATGAGCACGAAGTGCTCGTGCCCATGTCTGCAAAGGACGTCTGGGTAGCAGCACTCTGCTTCCTGATGGGAGCTGAAGCCATCTTTGCAAAACTTGTACCAAAAATTGGAGCGGCGAGCGACTTGGCCTTCTTTTAAGTTTCCCCATAGGGAATCCGCTCTTTGGTCTTCAGCTCCTGTATCTTGCGCTCTTCAAGATACACTTGACACTCCCTACTCCAGGCCGGGTGCGATCCGGAGCAGTTGACGCACACCTGTGGCAGCGTGCAACTAACGCCCAGCTCATGTGCCCCCTTGCCACACTTACTACAGGTAGGGTTGCCCTTACATGACGCCGTCGTATGTCCGAACCGTTGACACTGAAAACAGCGCATCGAGTCCGGAACATACGGTCGTACGTTCAGGTTGATGTAACCTGTTTTGATGTTCTTCGGTAGTACTGGAGCGTCAAACGTCAGGACGAAGGTGGCAGTCTTTTCAATACTGCCACTAACCCTTCGCGTTATCTGACGTACCTTGACCACTTTCTGATCTTCCCACTCCTTAACGAGCTCCTCGGTCCCTATTTCCATTATATCATGGCAGGTGACTACGCCTTTGGAGCTATTAAGGGATTTGTGGAGTTCGCAGGTAACAGCAAACTCCCCGAGTTTCACACAGTTAAGGAGTTGGGTCGCTTGCCTACTGGTGGATGTTTCCAGCATCCCGTACCTAAGCTTTTTAACCGAATTCAGGGACCCTACCAGACCCTGTAATCCTTTTTGAATAAAGAAAGGCGAAACTTTCTCAAATGAACCTTCCGCTCTTTGTATTACAACAAAGGCGTTCGGAATCGAACATACCTTTCTGTTACTGTTTATTTCAGAACCGGGGATGGGGGGGGGGGCTATCGACCATCACCCGCTTCTTAGAACTGGGTGTATTGGGATTAACCTGAGGCACACCCGTACCGCAGGGTTTTTTCGTTTTTGTGATAGACTTCGTTTTGGTCCCATGAGTAAAACGAGTTTAAAAAGAAGCACTAATACAACAGGGGTGCGCAGGTGCCCCTGACGTTGCACATTAGCGAGTGATCTGCCTCTCACCCATGCACCTCCTCGGCACGTGTCCGACCTTGAGGTTAAGGGGGTTTTTTTTTTTTTTTTTTTTTTTTTTTTTAAATAGAGGTTTGTACCGTCCTCACGATCCGGGTGATGAAGCCAAGATCCCCATTCTAGTAGGCACACAACGTTCCACCTCCACTTCCTACGGTGGTCGTTGAAGCATGGTAGGAGTTTACGGTGTGGGAAACTTGCGGCGCTCACGAGTTTCCAGCTCGGGCACCGCAGGTTCGCCAAACCTGTACCTGGCACTTGCGTACCAGGCCCCTGCGGGGTTTAAATCTCTCAATTTGCATACAAAATTAGTAAGAGAGTAAATCTTAAAATCAAAATTCTTTTGCAGATCATTAGTTATTTCATTCAAAACAGTCTTAACTCTACAAATCAAAAGTCCATCATCAACAGACAGACAAAGATAACATTTGATGTTATTGATTTGTCCTGTATAAACACACTGATCTGCTTTGGTTTTCACAAAACCAAATTTATTTAAAATTGAATTGAATTTTGTATTCCAGCATCTAGGAGCTTGTTTCGATTTTTCATACCATATTTTTCAGGCTAGTTCCTCTGGTGGTGTCATAAGAATATTCTCTTTCAATTCGCCATAAAGGAAAGCTGTAGTTACTTCAAATTGCATGATCTCTAAGTTATGTTGAGCTGCAATAGACTAACAGTCGAATTGAGTCATTCCTTATTGTTGGTGAGAAAGTGTAATCGTAATCAATTCCTTCAGTTTGAGCATATATCTTTGCACAGAGTCTGAATTTGTAACCTGGACCAGTTGGATCATCCTTAATGCAGAACACACATTTACATCCTATTACTTTTGCAACCTGAGGCTCTTCTATCACTGTCCGTGTTCCATTTTGATGATGAGATTTTAATTCCTTGTTTATAGACATCTTCCACTTTTCTGAATCAGATGATTTTTTTTTTTTTTAAACTGCTTTACGTCTCTCAACAGCGAGGTCTTTAGAGACGGTAAAGGATAGGGGCAAGGAATGGGAAGGAATTCGGCCATGGCCTTTTGAAGGAAGCATCCCGGCATTTGCCTGGAGTGATTTGGGAAACCATGGAAAACCCAAATCTGGATGCCCGGAAGGGGATTCGAACCACCGTCCTCCTGAATGCGAGGCGAGAACGCTAACTGAATCAGATGAAGTTATTGCTTCATTGTAGTTTTGTGAAATAGGAATTATTGTATCTGCACAGTAGCACAGGTAATCCTTCTCAATTTTATCTTTTTCTTTAGAGAGCACTAGTTTATTTCTAGGTCTCAGAGTCTATTTGAGGGTAAAGGTCTCTCAACAGTCACTTCTGGTTTATACCACTGCTAGTATTGGTATCAGAAAAGTATTCAGCAGTAGTAATTGTGGAATCTGACTTGTCACTGGAACTCTCTGATGTATGATTGTCATTTAATTCAGATGATGTATTACCCATTGATTCTGTCAAATCAACAGGGAAATAATTTCTTTTGACAGTAGATTCCAGAAAAACAGCATCTCTGCTTTTAATTACTAACTGAGAAGGAGGTATTACAAATCTGTAACTTTTTGAATTCTCACAGTATCCAACAAATTTAGCTTTCTGTGATTTAGGATCCCATTTTCTTCGTTTTTCTTTAGAGCGATGTATCATTGCAACACAGCCAAATATTCTTAAATTACTCACATCTGGTTTTCTTCCTGACCACATTTCCTCTGGTGTTTTAAATGTCAGTGATCCGAGTTGGAGCTCTGTTGATGAGGTAAGCAGCAGTATGTACAGCTTCAGCCCAGTATAGTTTAGGAAGATTAGCACTGATCAACATACATTTTGCTCTTTCCACTAACGTCCAGTTCATTCATTCAACAACACCATTTTGTTCAGGAGTGTATGGTGTGGTTGTTTGATAGATTATTCCAGCATCTTGTAAGAACTCAGAAAAGTTGTTGTTAACATATCCAATGCCATTGTCTGTGTGTAAACATTTTATGTTGCATTCTAATTGTTTTTCAATTTGCATTTTAAAATGTTTGAACTTTTCAAAACCTTCAGACTTTTTTATGGAGAAAATAAACAAATACCTTTCTTGAATAGTCATCAATGAATGTCGTGAAATATTTAGCACCTCCTAATGACATGGTTTCCATTGGACCACAAATGTCAAGAGTGTACTAGTTCAAGTAACCTTGTAGCTTTGGATCCATTGTATTTTAAAGGTAACCTGTTTTGTTTTCCTTCTAAGCAAGTTGTACAAACTAATTTGTCTGGTTTCTTGGGCAGTTTTACACCTTCTGCATTCTCCACTATTTTCTGCAGATCATTAAATTTCAAATGACCCATTCATTGGTGCCATAGGGAAATGTCTTGCTCAACATCATCAGATATGCTTGATGATTATATATAATTTTATCTATACATATTGTTGATTGAACTGGCTGTCCCACCTATTTCATTATTCCAGATTATTATTATACAGCCCTTACTGTTGAACTTTACTTGACCACCATTTCTAATTATCTGGCTAGTAGATAGTAGATTTGTTGACAACTCTGGCACATACAGAACATTTTGAAACAAAATTTTCTTACATTGGCCATTAGTGTCACACACATTCAAACTTAGCTTACCTGAGCCTTTTACTGATAAGCATTTGTCATTTGCAACCTTAATCGAGTTGATGAATGGTACTGTTTCTTCTTGTAATATATTTCTGTGCTTGGTCATGTGCATATAAGCACCAGAGTCTATCTACCAGGAATTACTGTTCCTCACTGGAGCTATGAATGCAGCGGCATAGCTTGAACTTTCCTGATTTTCAACTTCGTGTTTCTTCTTTGCTTTAGACTTGAACTGTGCACTCAGGTGGCCATGCTTATTTCAAGTGTAGCAACGAGGTCCTTTTTGAAACTGTATCTTGAAGTGTTTGTTGTTCTTATAATTTACGGCAAAAGCTAATGTTTCACCATCATTTATTTTTACATCTTGTAAAATTTTAGCCTTTATGGAGTCAGCACTAATTTTCATACAGGAACTTTCAATGGCAATTATCATCGATTTGTATGAATCTGGTAGACCGGAGAGAAGCAGAGTTCCAAGCAACTCGTCATCTACTTTAAATCGTATATTTCTCAACTTGTGTGCTGTAGTCATGATTTTGCTAACATACTCTTCCACATTTCGACATCCAACTAGCGTTGTTGTGCACAGATCACGAAGTAAGCCCACTCGACGCGTTAATCCAGAATCATCGAAAGCGTTTGCTAAGTTGTTCCAAACTTCTTTCGCTGTCTTTGCTTCCTGAATGTGGACGTAGTTGATTGAATCCACTAGCAGAATAATTTTTGACTTGGCTTTTAAATCACGTTTGGGATCAACATGATCATCACTCACATTTTCAATGCAACTCCACAGTCCTTCGTGTTCGAGATAAGTTTTGACAGCAAATCTCCATGTCGAGTAGTTTTCCCAACCAGTGAGTTTTTCTATCAAAGCTAATCGATTGCTTGAGCTCATATTTTCGCACTTTTAAATGCTGCGTGTTGCCTAGGTTGTAACTTTTACTTTCGTCAGATATTTATCACTTTTACACATACCTCGCTACTGGGCCCTTAACCTGTTAAGATTTTTAAATATGATACAAGCTATTTCTGAACACGAGAAGTGTTTATTATGTATTAAAGATAAATAAAACTGCACAACAGAAAAATGTATCAGAGAGCAGCTAGCTCGGAATAACAACTGAACAGTTTATACATTGTTCAGAGTATAAACTAAGCTAGAGATATAACAAAGATATTATTGAAGTATAGAAGGCAGTAATTCAAATTAAATAAGTATAAACAAACGATTCTTCAACAGTAACAAAGAAAAATAACCACTAACCAAAATCTTATTCTCTCACTTAAAATTCGAACTAACAGTTTGCTTCATAGTTTGTGCTGACACAAAAATTATCATCTTACACACATTCAACTAAACTTATTAAATCAATACACACACTCAAAAAAAATAAAACAGTAGTAGTATATTCTTTTACAAACAATGCTTCTCAAATACTGGGCTGAATTCATATCAATTCAGGCAGGTAGTTACCTTCATAGTCTCAAAAGTTTTTGAATTTAATATATGTTAATTGCATATTTTTGTTTTGCCCAAAAAAAATTCCTGGTCTGAGATACACCTGGGACTCATTTCTCACTTGTAATTTTCAATAAAAATTTGGAAGTGCTCTATCTCTGGAACAGAGAAGATATTTTGTTGATTTTTATTTTATTTTATTTTAAAGATAATAATTTTCTGTTTAAAATGATACACTGCATTTTAAAATATGTGTTCCTCTTTCTTGTTGCACCGTTTCGATTTTTTCATATATATGAAATGCCAATCCCAAAAAAATGTTTTTTTTTTTTTTTTAACATTTGATCAATTCCAATGAATACTGCATTCCCTGTAACAGAGAACTTCCAGTTTTGAGTTTAACATGTTTTAGAAACATTACTTTGTAAAAATCCATTATTTCAACAATGCTCAATGTGGGTGAATCAAAATGAAACTAAGTTGTAACTGTTGAAATGTTTTTAAATTCTCAAATTCCTGAATGTACAAAAAATCCCTAGAATAATGTGAACCATCTAGATAATCCCAGAGTGTAATAGAATCTTCTAGATCAATGTGGAACCATCTTGAAAATTCCTGAGTGTTACAGAAACTTTTAGAAAAATGTGGAACCATCTTGATAATTCCAGAATGTAACAGAACCTTCTAGAACAATGTGGAACCATTCAGATGATTCGTTGCGTTTCTCCTAGCATAAAAAAGGGGCACAAATTCACAGTTCAGTTGTCAACAGACAAGCAAATATTGTGGTCAAAAAGTAGGTTTATAAGCTTTTGTGAAGATTGTAGCATTGCTAATTAATATTAAACAAAAAATTAACCATCTAATTCCCATTTTGCTAACCGTAAATTTCATGGGAATTAGTCGGGAGATGTAGTGAGACTTAATTTGATTATTTATTTGGTTATTTTAATTGTGAAAAGAGAAAAAATAAATTTCCATGACGAAAAGTCTAGCGTGACTTCGCTGACAATTCATATTGTCACGTGACTAAGAAGAAGAAAAAATATGGATCGCAGTTAGAGTGACATATTGTGGAAGCCAGTATTGTATAAATAAAAAACCAGACAGAATTGTCACTGTGTAATCTGTAATTTTCAGATAGAAGAACAAAGTTTGTCATTTTATCAAAGAAATCTTCAGGTGCTCAGAAATGTAGAATGGGTTTGTTAAGTGTTATTCCATTAAAAGAAATTCTAATAAAACTGAGATTACTTTCCTTTAAAAGATAAAAAGCAATAAACCGTTACATGGCGACCGGACTATGAAACAGTGACAATTTTGGTCTAAAAAATAAATCTCGAGACCTACAGTTGGAAATCCAGATAATCGAAGTCGAAACAATTTTCAGTCAGCAACGCAGTAATCGATACGCATGGAAGCAAAGACTGCGGCAATGTATCAATTAAACAGTTGTTGTGGAAAAACAGCATCACTGGAGCTCACAAAAGTCATGTTGATGTTGCGGACTTGATGTGTGTAGGAACACAAAATGAATGTTACGTTAGAGTTGTAAAAAAAAAAAAGTCATTTTTTTGTGACTTGAAATAAAACATGAAAAAAAACTATGAAAAAAAAACATGTTTTTTTTTATGGGAGAGACTTTTTTTCATAATTACTAAATTTCAAATTTGTAAGGCATTTACGTTTAATATGACTGTTTTAGAATTTATACTAAGTACTTATCTTAATTTTTAAATCTACTATATTTTTCTGGTTCAGGAGAAAAGAAAATTACGAAAATACTGGCAACAATGACTGAAGTTTTCTTTTAAGAACGGGGACTTCCCGAAGAGGCTAGGTTGCACGAGAAGGAATCCCTATTCCCCGTTGTTTGGATTGATACTTGCTATTTGAACTAGTGCTACCAACCCTGCAAATTTATCTGTAGACCTACAGATCTTTTTTAAAAAAAATAGGAATTTTAAATTTATCTACGGCTTTTTGCCTCTTTTTATTACTTATTGTGCTTTACTTATATTCATATACTTAAACTCTCAGCGTATAGCGACACCGAGTCATTAAATTGTCAGTAATTATGAATCGTTTCCTTGCAACCGTTGGCGTAAACCAACAATTGAAAAAGAAATAAAGCTCCTATTTTGTATGATAATAGATTTAAATTCAAACTTAAAAGACCCTTAATACAGAATTCGGCGCAGTCTTTATGCACAGCGTGTACTTTGCACACAGTTTAAAATTGTAATCTCGTAATCTTTTGCATACAATACAAGGACAACCAGTAAAAGAAAATGTAATTATTTCAGAAGTTATGGATCTAGAAGAGACAGGAAGAAGAAACAGTAATTTCCGACAATTACCGAACTAGTGTTGGTAGTGCTGATAGTAGTGAATGTGGCACTGACAGAGGATGAATAAAATTATGTTTCCTATATAGATACATTTATGAATCATTTTGTAAGACATTACATGATTCAGTAAGATTTAAAACATACGTGTAAAAGGTAAGTTCCATAAATAAAACTATAATTTATTAAATATACTGTTTTCTGAGAGAAAAAAAAACAAATTTAGAAAAAAAACAAGGGTGATAAGTTTTTTTCATGTTTTTTTTTTCACAAAGCTGAAAAAAAATGTTTTTTTTTTTCAGTTTGCAACACTACATTACGTACAATTCTCTTTTCTTAAATTTTCTACATTAATCCAAATGGGAGAGACTTTATTGATTTCCCTATTTTCTGTGGAGTGATTTTTGTTGAAATAGAAGAAACATTTCGTATTTCTATGACTTTAGTGATAAATGTTATTGAAGTCTTGAAACAAGTGGGAAGACTGTATTTATTTTGTGTTTTGTACTTTCCCTCCTTTTCCCTGTTGTTAAACAGGTGAAAACTCATTATAATTGATTTGAAACTGTTGACTGCCATTTTATCCAACTTTTGTTCGAAATTTACCATGAAGGGGGAAATGAGAATACGCTTCATGAGATCCGTCATCATGATGGTGCAGAAAATTTTAATCTACCAGCGCCACCAACTGCTTAAATGGTAATAGACTGTTGTCCCTCAATAAAGCCGTCTCAGACACTTGAATCCTAACAAATTATGGTTAGAGAAGATGAGGAACATATGGTAGAGCTTTAGCAAATTGAGGGTGCCCTACCAGATGGAGATCATTCCCAAGAAATAGATGTCCATCAGGAAGCAGAAAGTAAGCAGCCTCCCAATACCTTTTCTATTGGTGCTATACCTTACCAATCTGAACTGGATATTTCCCTACAAGAATTGGCTGATCTGATTTTGTCAATGAAATGTCAGTTCAATGAAACTAATAACAAATTAAATACTCAGTCCATTGCTCAGTTAAATGAAACCAACTGTAAATTAAATACATTATATTCTAAGTTCAATACTAGTATAGCCAAGCTGATTAGAGATTTCATGAAACATTCTCACCTAATAGATACCAGGATAAGTGAAATTCAGGGGAAGGTAGATAACTATTATACCCATTTTGATAAAAGGATTACTGAAACAGAAACATCCTTAGGATATCATATGCTTGAATGCCATAAAAGTCGAGAAGAGGTTGAAAACAAGACACAGACCCTTAATGATGAAATGCAAGATTTAAAAAAGGAAGTTGAGTCAGCCAAATAGAAACAGAACAACTTGAGTGTAAATAGAGTGTAGGGCTGTTAAATGACACCCTAACTGGAACACAAGCAGACAGGTTCATTGCATGTACATGGAGGTAATATAGAAAGACATATTGAACAGTTAGACAGTGGACATATTCAAACAGGGAATGCTACTTTGAAAATCATCAATGATATGGGTGTTTTGAATGACAAAATCAAAGGAGTTGAAGGGCATTTACGTAGTAATAGCAAAGAATCCGTGATGCAACACCCCATTTCAGAAAAATTTGAAGATGAAAATCAGAAGAATATCCACCCAGTAGATTTTATAAGTTTTGAAGCATCTGAAACCTTCACTTCTTTTATTGGCAAAAGACAAAATTATATGGTGTATCAACATCTGTGAGGTACAGCTAAGATTTGGGGAACCTATTAGGCGTTTGAAAGCAAATTTCTTAATTATTTCTGGTCTGGTGCTCGACAAACAAATGTATTATTATATTTTTTTTAACGGGAGGTGATACAACCAGAACACGGAGATGCTACACGACTTGTCAGACGACAGACTGCCTGGGGGTTATGCAACACCTTCACCTGAACTATGAACAATTAAGTTTGTGACCATATGTAGCCCACTGGTACCTATAATATTAACCCTAGATCACTAAGCTTCGTCGAATCGACGACGCGAATTTGAAAAAAGTGCCGTAACTTTTGAGTGCGCGGTAGCACCTATTTCAACTCCCGTGTAATTTCAGTCGACCCGTTGCCCCCGCAATGGACGGTAGTGTTTTTAGTATGGGAGGTTTGTGAGCGCCGGACCAGCGACCATGGCTCGTCGCATCGACGAAGGTTAGTATTAACGTTATATTTTTTACTATTGTGCTTATAATATTTTGTTTATTTTTAGTTTTAACATCATAAAAGTAATGTATATTATTTTTTTTATTTTAGATACGATTCTTCAGCTATTATTAGCCGATAATAGTGACAAAAAAATTCTTCAGGGAGTGAGAAGGAAGACCATATCGAGCCTGATCCCGCTTATGAGTCAGAGGATGAGTTTTCTTCTTTTTTACAACATCCACCTCCAGCTCAAGACGTTCAGGTAAATGACCATCCATCTCCATCAATAGAAGATCAGATACCTAATACTTCGGCACAGGAGCGTAACGAATTGATTATTATACCATTGCGTAACATACTTCGCGGAAAAGACAAGCACAAATGGTCATCGCTAAAGCCTAGGTCACAAAGCTGAACAGCTGCAAGAAACATAGTGCACGTTAGACCTGGATCTACTCGCATTTGCAGAAATGAATTGGATCCTTTCGGTTTTTATTACAGATGATATGGTAAATATAATTGTCACACATACCAATGCTGAGATTGCACTAAAATCTGCAAAATACAAGAACGCAACCACCACTCAGAGATCAACAGATGCTAGTGAGGTTAGAGCTCTTATTGGAATTCTTATGTTAACTGCAGCAATGAAGGATAACCATTTGCCATCAAAGGAGATATTTGATACTACTTTTTGTGGAAATAGATACCGTAGTACAATGTCAAATGAGAGATTTGATTTCCTAATAAGCAGCCTTAGATTTGACGACAAGTCTACGCGTCAACAACATAGGCAGACTGATGTATATGCTCCATTTCGTGATCTGTGGAATCTTTTTATAGCTCCCTGTCAAGAAAACTACAAACCTGGTTCTTACTTTACTATTGATGAACAGTTACTGGGCTTCAGGGGAAGATGCCCATTTCAAATTTATATCCCTAATAAGCCAAATAAATATGGCATTAAAATTGTCATGGTAGTAGATAATTCCACGAAATATATGGTAGACGCAGAACCCTATCTGTGTTCTTTTACTAAAACCGACGGCTTGCCACTCGGAAAATATTTTGTGAAAAAATTGACACCTACTGTTCATGGCACTAATAGGAACGTAACAATGGACAATTGGTTCACCTCTGTGCCATTAGCCAAAAGCTTACTAAAAGAACCTTACAAGCTTACTTTAGTAGGAACTCTAAGAGCAAACAAAAGAGAAATACCGATAGAGTTACAAAACGAGCGCACACGTAGAACTGGTACAGCTATTTTCTGCTATGACAATAAACTCACGTTGCCCAAACCTCAAAAGGTAGTATTTTTACTTTCAACTTGCGATGAAGAAGGAAAGATGGATGAGACTTCTAAGAAGCCAACAATGGTTGTATTTTATAACCAAACCAAAGGTGGGGTAGATACGTTGGACCAAATGTGCTCCCTTGCTTCTTGTAGCCGCAAAACTCGACGTTGGCCTCTATGCAATTTTTACGGAATGCTCAATATAGCATTCATAAATAGTTACATTGTATACGCAACTAACAATGTGGAAGCAAATAAAAAACCTTTATTGAGGCGTGACTACTTGAAAAGTTTACATCATAAGTTAGTCGAGCCACATATGCAAAAACGAATACTTGTGCCCACACTTCAAACTGGCCTGCGCAATTCTATTACACAAATTTTGAATTTGCCAGGAAGTAGTAGATCGAGTTTGACACTTGAGACTGAAGAAAGGGAAGCTGCAGGTCATCCTATCGCTAAAAAAAGAAAAATTTGTGCCATATGCACATCAGCAAAACGAAGGATGACGAAATCTAGTTGCTATAAGTGCAATAAATCTTTGTGTGGCGAACACAAACTTGATGTGTGTCACAAATTTGTTAGTTCATAGGTTTTTTTTTTTTTTTTTTTTTTTTTTTACCAAAATGTTATTTTTTTGTTGATTATATATGTTTATTTTAATTATTTGAATTTTTTATAAAGTATTGTGTTCTAGTTTAGTATTGTGTCTTAAATATGGTCTCAGTGTAAAGGCTGATTAAGTAATAAATATGTGATTTAAATAAATAAGAATGTTATAATTTTCTTAATAATTGATTATGATAAAAATATGTAAAAGAAATAATTATTTTATTTAATAAAACCTTATAAACCTATTTTTATGACAGTGTAGTCGAAAAGACGAATGTTAGTAATAAGCGTTGAAAAATAAGGTTAGTTATCTAGGGTTAAATAGATCGGCCGCCACGCATTCGTATTAATAACCCCCCCCCCCCCTGCGAAGGGTAAACAAGATAAAAGTCATTTAACACAGTACTTATATTCTTGATAATAGTTCACTCGTACATTGTCGGTACCAGAATCATGAATAAAGCATCGAACAACAGTTTCTTTGAAGATTACAGATTAAGTACAATTCTACGAGAAGACAAAAACTCACAAAGTCCCCCTAGCCTTAGTGAGTACTACGGCATGTTAGAACTTGCCTAAACCGCTACCCTAATTTTCGCCGCTAACTAGCGCAATGTTGCGTGACCTCTTTCCGGCGCAAGAATGAGACTAGAATGAGGCAAAGTGAGCTTACTGCAAGGTCTTTTATAGACTTCTCCGAGCCTGTGACCTGGGTGAATCTTTCTTTAATTAATATCTCCATAAGTAGATAATAGTTTAACTTTACAGGAAAATCCTTCAGGTTGACAATTACTCTTCTCGAAATTTCTAAGTCCAACATAGGCAACTTTACAATTGATCTATAGAATATTTTACTACTGTGGGTAGCTCGTGGGAGTGCTTTTGGTGAACTAAAGGATATCTAACAGACTTCATTCATCAATGTCGGCTTGGAATAAAACACATGGACCATGCTATTGAGGAACCAACTATTATTAAAGCTGTTATTAACAGACTTCCTTATCAATTACAAGAGACCTTTTGTAACCTCCAGATAATCAACACAAATTGATGACCTAAATTGGGACCAGGATTTTGACGACAGGAAACAGAGATCGAGGAACACTACAGTTGAGGAGGTCCTCATCTACCCGGCGATCCTACTAAAAAGGACACTTATTGAAGTACAGTAGAGAGCAGAGGAATTCACAATTTTTTAACTGCACCCAATGTAAACGATACGATTCATCATAATCAGAGCAAACTAGGTGTGGCTGAAACTGTGGTCCAAGTGGAGGCCGAACCGGAAGTTGGACCATCTCCTATATGTGATATTGGGACTTGTTTCTACAAGTACACCCAATAAGATCTTCTTGAAGAAGAACTTAAAGAGGAGGAGAAATTTACTAGAGCCCCATTTATAACAATCAAGGCTAATGGTTTGGTTAGCAAAGTGTTGATTGATTCAGGATCTGAGATTTCTTATACTTCGGAAGTATTCCATATGGATTTAATAAGTGTGAAACTCCTGTTGCTTAGCCAGTAGAAGGTATCACAGCCACTGGAGATAGGAGTAAACTTGTCAGGGAACAAATTATTTTAGAAGCAGAATTTAAGAAACTACTAAAGGAAATACCAGTATTTGTAGTGCCAGGGCTCAATACGGACTGTATTTTCGGAGTTGATTCGATGCTTAAGGTTAAGGCTATTCTGAAATACAATGAAGGGTTGTTAGATTTTTCCATAAATTGTTCTCGTGTGTGGACATCTATAATGCCTGCCAGGAAGAGTAAGACTGCTGTGGACTTTGTGAAGGTTAAATCATGGGGAGACCAGATAGGTCTAAGAAAGTCATCATGTTTTCTATTAGAAGCAGTAAAGTGTTGTGTCAGTGCCATTCAAGTGAGTCCTCATGAAGTTAAACCATTGAAGGGGATCCATTCTATAGAAGCAGAGCACCAAGAGCTTACTTTCAGAAATACTTAGGCAATTTGATTATGTTTTTTCAGATAGACCTGGACTAAAAGGGTACGAGTGCCATTTCACAGTCACCTGTGAGGCTCCTTTTTTTTAATAAAGTCTTACAAAGTCCCAGTTGCAAAAAAACAACAGGTAGATGAAGAAATAAATCTGCTGTGGGAATGGGGTATTACTGAAAGCTCTACAAGCCATTTTAATAGCCCTCTTGTGGTTGTTACGAAAGTTGATAATTCGGTCAGATTGGTACTAGCCGCCTGTATGTTAAAATGCTGGTAACCGAAAGAGATCATCCACCTTCTATTGATGAAATTCTCCAGGAATTTTAGGGAAAGAAGTTCCTCACATCTCTCAACCTCACAGCTTCCTATTGTCTAGTTCCTATTGCTAAAGAATCAAGGAAAATTATTGTTTTCTTGTATAATGGGCATTGTTATCATTTTAATGTTTTACCGTTCTGATTAAATAATGCAGCAGCAAACTTTATAAGAGCTTTAGACAATGTACTAGAGAAAACACTATATGGACAGTATATTAATAACCAATGAAACTATTAAAGAACACCTTACTACACTGACACAAGTATTAAGTGCACTCCGTAAAAACAAAATGACCCTAAGATTTTTTTAAAAAAATTGTGTCTTCCTTAAGAGCAAATTAGAGTTTTTGGGGCATATAACTACCCTAAAGGGTATCTTCCCAAATGAGGAAAAGTTAAAAGCCATAGAAAATTTTCCAAGGCCCCAAGATAAAAAGCAGTTGGATGGTTTCCTTGGACTATGTAACTATTTTAGAAAATTTGTGAAGGGTTAGGTTCTAAATAGCCCTCATCTTGAGATTTTAAGAAGAAAAAAAAAAATGCTAGATGGAAGTGGACGGAAAAGCATGAGAAAGAGTTTCTTTTAATTAAAGCTGACCTTACAAGGAACTCCAGGTGGTATCACCAAGATTGGAACCTAGATTTTTGTGTGGCTACAGATAGTTCCGGCTATGGGATTGGCATAGAAGTGTTTCAAGAAGTTGGCGAAGGGGACCACACTGATCATAGACCAATAGCTTTTTCCAGTAGGTTATCACCACCTTGTGAAAAAAATAAGGAATTACTGAACGAAAAGCATTGTGAATTGTTTGGGCCTTTCAAAGGTTCAGATACCTTCTACTTGGTAGAAGAGTAATTGTCTAAATGGATCACAAAGCTCTTTCATTCCAGATGCAATACAAATTGGTCCATAGGAAACTTATGAGCTGGAACCTGTTCCTACAAGAATTCAACTTTGAAATACGTTACTGAAGTAAAAATAAGAACCAGATGTACAGGATGTGTTGTCCAGGATACCTGTGGGCTTAACTGGTCAATCATCCAGTCCTATGAATGAAGAGCTCCACATTTTTACCTGAAACGGCTTCTCTTTGAAAAAGGGATAGGGCAATGTCTGAAGTATATGTAGGTGGAACAAAATAAAGATAGGATGAATAGGGAAGTTATTGAGAGAGTTAAAGATCCAGATGGTGACCTAAAATTAAAGAAGTATTGTTGTATTTTCCATGGGGTACTTTTTAAAATATGAAAATAGTGATAATTGGAGAGTATGAGTACCTGACATACATGTGGAGAAACTTATTTTACACCACCATTTTAGCTATGGTTACTACAGTACCAACAAGTGCTATAAGATTCTGAAAGAACATTTCTATTTTTCTAATATGTACCGTCAAGTGATTACATATGATGTGTCAGAGCGTAAGGGCAGACAATGCTCTACGTTTAAGAGAAATGCAAAGTTTGATCTCCGAATTACAGCTAATTTCAGTAGATGTTTTTGGACCTTTACCTATGGATAGAGGAGGTGTAACTCAAATTTTTGTAATAATGTCTTCTCAAAATATGTCAAATTATACCCAATTAAGAAGGCAACTGCTGAAATCTTGTGCTCAAAAATTATTATTGAATGTATACCCAATGTTGAAAACCCAGAAAATTTATCACCGAAAATGCTTCCCTGTTTTCAGGGAAGTTGTGGACTGAACAACTTTCAAGGGTGGGAACAGAAGTGAAGAGAGTAATATCGTAGGATGTTTAATGAGAGAATTAGGCTTGTGGTTTAGGAATTACTGTGGACACAACCACAAAATTGGGCGTATGAGCTTGATCATATTGAAAACATGATTAACTAAATACCTCACGATTAAACTTCATTCACGCCCCATGAACTGATGTTTTCCTGGCGAGTTGCTATGGATTATATAAAATTCCCTGAAAGAGACGTTGATTATCAATCTAATTTAAAAGATGCATTAAACAATTAGCTAAGAAAGGCTGAGAAAGGAAACAAAAACAAATGAAGGATAGTACCTTCGCGGTATATGAAGTTGGTGATATAGTGTTGGCTAGGACACATCATAAGTCGTCAAAAGTTAAAACGCAAGATCAAGAAATAGCTACCACCTCTACTATCTGAAGTGTCCCATTCAATGTGAGAGACTTAAAAACCTACAAAATCAGTTCACCATAGTGCAAACAGATTACTATCGAAAGTTTAAGAGTGAAATTACCATTTACAGTTAACCCTAACAATTAAATTGTTACCTCAGTCTGCAGGATTTACCTTATTTGTGCTCTTGACTATTTATATTTGGGTTTTAATTTTTTTTAAATACTGGCAGAAGTGTGTGACTTGTTTCAAGTTTATGATGCAGTAGACTTGGTAGCAAGAGTATCTTGGTACATCATGAGACTGGCTTTGAGATGTCTCTGGCATGCTACATGTGAACATCATCTCAACATGCAGCCATCAAAATACCTACCATTTTGTCAAATATTGTTTGCAACATTGAAAAAACTAATTGTTATGCTTGTTAACAGAAAACCAACATCCGAGGGACCTTTCGGCTTTCCGCTGTAACCAGTTTATATCTTAATTATACTCAAATTTTGTATTAGACAAAAATTAAATATCTATTTACAATTTAATTTAGTTACCTGCAAATTTAATGGGAATTAGTGGGGGGGGGGAGGGTATAGTGAGACTGAATTTTATTATTTTAATATCATTTAAGCATTTATTTATTTATTTATTTGGAGAAAACAAATTTCTATAACGAATAGTATAGAGTGACATTCGCTAACAATCCTTGTTATCACATGTTATCAAATTCATTGAAATGTACCACTTGTTACTCTGGTCAGTATGCTGTCAAGCCCCAACTTAGAAAAATAATTTCTCGGCAATTTCACGCAGAATTTAAAAATAAATGTTGTCATTCTCTGACTTAATCATACAACAATACATCAACAGGCTTAACAATGCAGTGGACACTGGTATTGTTGAATTATATGGTGGTAAATACAGTGGTACTTATAAGTACCGTCAGGGAGGAAAGGGTTAAGAGATGCAAGAGAAAAAGTGAAAAGATACATGACCTGCAGTATTAAGGAAGCTTTTGTCATTTATAAGAAAGACATCCTGTATTGGGAGATCAAAACTATGACCTACAATGAGATATCTGTTTTGTGAGTACTGTGCCAACTTTGAACTCTGCATGGTAACTGAAGAACTTACTCACAGGCATGTCACCTTGGTTGGCCATGTGTAGTCTTTAGTTGTCTGAGATGCAGAGTGAGAGACCAGTTTCAGTAATGTTGTGACTGCCCTGGAAAGGTAGGACTCTCATTACAGACACTTGATCTAGAAAATACAGAAGATGACTCTTCTGAAGTTATATATGCAACATGGTAAGAAAATAAACTCATTAAAAAAACTGTTGTCATTGATACCTTCATCATACCCAGGAAATGGACAGTGAAAGCAACAACACACCAACATCTGAAGAAATTGCAAGAACACATTGCAGAAGTGAAGGGTTGTGTAGAGGTTGAACAACCATGTTTTGTGCTTCGATGTAATTTTGCCGAGAACTGGTCAGTGATTCTGCCAGGAGAAGTAAAGGGATGTCACTGGATTTTCACAGGAGTCATGTATTTTCAAAACAAGACAACAAGTGTCGCTATTTTAAGTGATGACATAGGACATGACTCAGCAAATGTACTGCTGGCAATACGTAAAATGCAACTACAGCTGCAATCACAAGCAGCAAAGATCATTATTTCTGATGATGTAACCAATCACTTCAAAAACTGTAACTAACTGTTTGAAGTAAATAAATCACTTGTGCCAGTGGTAGTGCTACTGGGCATGGGAAGGAGCCTTGTGATGGTGCAGGAAGCCAGTTGGAAAACCACGCTACAAAATATAATCTTTCCAGGCAATTCAAAATGCCAAGGATTTTGCAAAAGTGGTGAAGACATACACATCAACAGCCCTCATCTGTTTACCAAAAGTTGAAGAATTCCGCCAGCAGAAAATAGAAGAATGATCCAACAAAACTATGCCTGTGAAAGTAATACAGAAGACATATGTGGGAACTTACAGTGATGGGCAAACTTATACTGCACAAACTTTAATTAGCAAGAAAGAAATTTCATTTGACACAAAATTCCAACCAAGATCTCTGAATTCACAATTAACAAAGAGGTATGTTTGTGGCCTGTACATATGACTGACTGGTGGATTGCGGAAGTCAACTGGCTTCCTGCACAATCACCTTCCCATGCCCAGTAGCACTACCTAATCCACTGGCACAAGTGATTTATTTACTTCAAACAGACTGGCTGTTGGATATAAATTTTCAACTGCAAGGCAGTAACACCACAACAAGTGCTCACTTCTGTTCAGAATGTTTTAAAGACTGGATACTCCAGTTACTATTAGTTTAGCAGGAAGGCATCACTCAATACCAAAGGAAGATACTGGTACAGTTCAACAAATTTTTAGGTCATCGAATTTCTAATTTCAGTTATAAACAGAGTAGCCAGGAAGTGAAATGTTTTGAAACTTGCACATGTATTTTGCAAGTTTTAATAGGTTTTTGCTTGTAATATGCTTCTATAAGTGTTTTTTTTAAAAAAAAAAAGCTGTCTGTTTCTTGTATTTATTAAGAATTAAAATGCCATGTTGAATACTATTTTGATTTCACACAACCAATACATAATTATTATTTAACAGATACTGGTAAAAAGTGTGGCAAAATTTTAAATTGTTTCTAAAATCTGTCAAACTCAAAAGTGGAAGTTGTCCTTTTCAGGGAATGCAGTACACAATGATATTGATCAAGGGTAAAAAAAAAATGGGGTTGGCATTTTTTTTTAAATCAGAAGGCTGCAGCAAAAAGAGTTCAACATGTATTTTAAAATCGCTTATTTCATTTTAAACAGAAAATATTTTGAATATAAAAAAATTGTAACAAAATATTTTGCACTGTTCCAAAGATAGAGGATTTTTATCAAAGATCGCAAGTGAGAAATGGTGCCTGGGACGCCATCTTTCATTGCCTGTATCTTAGACCAGGAATGTTTTTCTTTTTTGGGGGGGGGGGAGAATACCGAGTGTTACAGAAAAATGTATACACACTTCAGGAGAAGAAAAAAACATATGGAAACGTTTTCATACAAAATGTTTATTAGCCTGAAAGTAAGATTATAAGTCTGTTTGAAGTTTCCAATACACTTTCTGGGGTAAATGTTTATGTTAAGTGTTCAAAGTGATGGCCTTCTGCATCAATGCATTTCTGAACACGGGTTGCGACTGATTCGGTAACTACCGCTAAAGTTTCCAGTGGGATATCTGCGCACACTGTTCTAATCTCATCCCAAAGTTCGTTCAGGTTATCTGGTTTTCTTCTGTACACCTGGTCTTTCACTGATCCCCATAAGTAAAAGTCCAACGGTGTTAGATCTGGAGAACGCGCAGGAAACTCAATTGGACCCCTGCGTCCTATCCAATTCTCTGGAAAATGTAGATCAAGGTATGCTCTTACATCCCTATGGTAGTGCGCAGGGGCGCCATCTTGTTGATAATAAATCCTCTCATTACCGTACAGTTCATGAATGGCAGGTAAAATTGAATCGTTAAGCATTCTCAGATAAAGTTCACCGGTTAAAGTACCTTCATAATGGAAAGGACCAATGAGTCCCCTACGAGTGAATCCGCACCACACATTTACACCAGGCAAATTCACAGCCGTTTCCACTGTGATGTGGGGATTATTGTCAGCCCAGTACACACAATTGTGTCTGTTGACAGTTCCATTGAGCTTGAACTGTGCTTCATCTGACCAAACCACATTTCCCACAAATCCCGGAACATTGTTAACCATGTCCCGAAACCATTCACAAAATTGTAACCTACGATCTGAGTCGTCATTGTTTAACTGTTGCACCAGTCTGGGAATGTACACTTTAAACTTGCCTTTCTTCAGAATGCGTAGCACGCTGACATGACTTACACCACTCTCACGCGCACATTGACTTGTAGATTTTTGTGGCTACTGCTGAAAGCGTTCCAGCACCGCAGCCGAGGACTCGTCACTCGTAGCTGTGCGAGGTCGCCCTGATCGGCCTTTGTGTACATCACACACTGTTCCATGCAGCTCGAATTTGTCACGTATACGGGTAATTGTTAACCGTGTAGGTGGATCTGTACCAAACTCACGTCTCCACTGTCTCTGGACAGCAGCCACATTCTCAAATTTCCAGTACCACTTCAACAATTGCTTACGCTCTTCAAAGTTCAACCGCACTTCCGCCATGTTGATATCAGTTAAGCACCGCTGCCCGCGTCACGGCCCTAGCTTGCTGCCACCTATTGAGCAAACATCACACTACGTTTGTACCAAATTTCATCCTCTCAAGCGTGAAAACGAACTCTCTATGACCTTTAAAAGTGTGTATACATTTTTTTGTAACACTCGGTATAATACCTTTCTTACTTTTACCTTAATTTTAACATATGCTAAATTGAAAAACTTTTCAAATTATGAAGGTAAGATTTATTCTTCACCTGCCTGAATTGATAAGGAATATACCAGAGTTATCTGTGGAATTACGGTCAACATTACCTAAATGTAAATACAGTAATTATACTTCAGTGCCACCTATGGGAATGAATTATTAAAACAAAGTTTTCATGCCACCCCCGTAAACATGGCCTGAATTGGTCCAGTGGATTGTACGTGATGATGCTGTTTATGCATGCCTAGGATTTTATATACAAAAATTATTATTATTATTGGAATTAGCATTCTAATACCATTGAAAACAATATACAGTTTTGTCTGAAAAATTAACTGTTCCCAACAATTCTTCAAAATAATTTTTTCTCTTTTTCATATGAAAAACAGGTTATCATTACTGCGGGCTAGAACTCTACATTCCAGGACAGTCATGGAAACTATCCATGTGAAATCTGATCTTGTTGAAGAACAACAATTGCCACATCTCTTCCTCTTGCGGGCACTGTGCAGCTTATACAGTAAGCTGTAGTCCCCATTTACTGATGTATTCCTTTCCTAATAATCGATCACAAAGCTTCCATTAGAATACCAGAAAAACATATCACCTCATTGGTTCACTGTAATCTCTGCTTTCTTGGTTTGATACAGTACAGATACATCATTTCATCTCTTCCAATAAAATACTTCAGTACTGCTGACTGGTTGTCAGGACAAAAGTCCAAAATATTTTAAAGATGATCAATTTTTTTTTCTTTTGCTCAGCACACAGAATTCTGAGCACTCTTCTCTGATGTTTTTTGTGCCCAACCAAAACAGATAAGACCATCCCCTTTCATAGACAAAATTGAAGAGCCAAATTTTCCACATACCAGTGGGAGACTTCTTTAACAGGGAAAGTAATCACTGCTCAGCATACTCCTCTTATCATATATAAAGGCTAACAATGAACAGACTAAATGGTCACTTAACAGTTTCATTTTAGTCCACTTATAAATGGCATACCTGCCAACTTCCAAAATCGGGTTTCCGTAAAAACCCTGGTTCCCCAATACAGTGTTTCCGTAAAGAATGTGGACCACAAATTTTTTTTATCAACAATTAACTAAACATCCAGAAATTTGTATAAACAGCATATTAAACCAAAATAATGTCATATTAAACTGAAATCATGTCTACTTACTTCATATTAATTGTTGGCAAACACTAATTACAAGACAATCTTTGAAGTCTTCTTCTTAAAAAAAAAAAACTTTAAACTAAAACTCAGATGAGACAATATATATATCCTGTTTCACTTAGCACTGAACCTATTTACACTGTTTGACATACATAATATGCGTACTTTCAATCAGACTTCAAATATGAAGCAGTGGCTTTCTTGGCTTTCTTAAGAAAGTCTGGAGAAAAACTGTTTGTATAACAAGGACCAGAATTGGTGGTCTTCAATATGGATGGAAACAGTCTCTAGGATTTCATTTGAGAGGGATGATCTGAACTGTGTTCTATTCTTCTTAACCATACTGAAAACACGTTCCACCAAAAATGAAGTGAACAAACACTCCGCTTTAATCACATCCAAATCATAATTTCCTGATTTTTCGAAAAACGTATTGATTTTGTGATTCTTTTCTTTTGATTTTAAACACGCAATGTGTTTACTACACTTAATGTGATATGCCAAATCATTTCTTCCACTATGTGCTATATTTATATCACAACCACACACTGTACAAAACGCAAATTTTACACCTTTTCTTGACTTTATGGTTATTTTCGAGTTGGCGACACCGCTGCCTCGCGACTGTTAACGTGTCGTCATCGTGACGTCACGTTCACGTACAGTCAATTTTTGTGGCTATTGTGCCCTCGCTACGCAAGGTCACAATAATTTAAAGCTGTACAATATCAACATAAACTGATATCCCGAAGGTGCATTAGATGCAGGCGGCCGGAATCGCCAACTCGAAAATAACCGACTTTATTATACACGGAAACTCTATGGAATACGCTTCCCTGAATGTCTTAGCGTTACTCATGATTACACCGTTTACACAAAGTCACAATCAACCAACCAAACAACGCACGCGGGACTGTTGGGAACTCGAAAGTATACGAAAACGATATTCAAACAATTGCTGATTTGACTTTCAAAAAAGTATCGATGTAAAATCAGAGAGAGAGAGAGAGAGAGAGAGATAGATTAATTATTGACTACAATAAAATTAGCATATCGTGGTTTAATTTAAGAGTCAAATGAAAGAAGCACTTAAAACAATGAAATAAATAGTAAAACCTGTCACAATTGTCCATAAAAACAGCAATAACATTGTTCCAATTAGGATCAGACCTAAGCGATCGAAATCCGTAAAATAACACAGCATATCCGTAAAACCGTAAAATACAGTCCTTTTTCGTAAATTTTACGGAAAAACCGTAAAAGTTGGCAGGTATGAAATGGTGTTCCTAATATTATTACTGGTTGCTTCTACCCCTTTGTAACAAGTTTGGCTCAAACTTATAGGCCTACATAATACATTAAGCTTAAATCAACTATAAATCTCAAAAAGGTTCTGCAAATATATATAAGAAATTATCTTTTTGCCATCCATCTGCACTTCTACTCCTTGACATAGGGTGTGTAATAGCAATGCAGGTACAAAAAACTTGCCACTGTCTTATTCAGAGTAGGTTTATTGGCACCAAAAGTAGATTTCACCCTTAAAAGATTGTGTTTATTAACCAAAACACAGAGCAGCATTATCTCTACACTCATTTCTTGCATACAGAGCTACAAAATCCCTGCAGTTTCAATGCCAGGTAGATCTCCGATTTCCCCTTCAACACTTATATTTCTCCTCATGAATAATCATACTAAATTTACTTCTATCCTCCCCTTCTACCACAACTAACCACCATTTAAATTCAATATCTGATTTCAATTTTACATAAGACTCTCTTTTCTTCACTTCCTATACCATTTTGCCCATTTTGATTCCTATCCCCAAACCATCAACATAAATACTGAATTAAATATTTTATTTCTCTCCAGTTTTCACCAAGTGAGGTCATAGTCTTCTTTCAATGAAGGATTTAAACTGAAAAATTTCACTGTTCAAAGTATCTCCAAGTTTTTATGAATATGCATTAACGTTTTATGATCTCAGATTACATCCTCTGCCATTGATAATTTAAAAATCACCAACTATCAAACCCATATTATGTTTTAACAGGTACCATGCTCTACAGTAATAAATATAAAACTTTCTAAACCAGCTGACATTTTCATTTTTTCGTTATTTAGAAGAATTTTCAACAACTTAAAATACAAGGGTAACAACTTTTCAGACTAGTTAAATATTTTTAAAAAATATTTTAAAATACTGTTGGTTAACAACAAAAGTTACCAATTAAGCCATCCATAGAAAATGTTCAATTTACTTCATTTCAAGTGCAATACTTTCCTGAAATCTAACAATTCCGACAGCTGCAACTCGATCATAAAGGAAGAACTCAATTTTTGAAGTTCATATTAATTAAAGTGAAATTCATGAGATTTATTCAATCTATCAAATAATAAGATAAATGTTCGATCTTTCAAATGTTTATTCTGTGGTATATAAAGCAAAAGAATTTTTTTTTCAATTTCAGAAGTTTACATTTTTTAAAATCTGAAACTGCATATTTTGCTTGAAAGACTGATGTGAAAGTAATAACACCACAGTATCCACAAGAAACTGAAACAATCACGACAACATTATTGGTATAATCTAGTACAATAGATTTAAAATTAAGTTATACATAAAATTTTCTACTGTTTTAAAAAAAACTGCACAGTAAAACAATCTGTTGGTTTCCATATGTGCTCAAGAAAAAAATTTAAATGAGAAATAATTTTATAATGAAAAATTGAAGTTCTATGCATTATGACAGGAAACATTCATGCCTTAGGGAGAGTACATAAACCAAATAGCTCCATTTTGGCCTCCTGTGAACTTCCCCTCCCCCCCACATAGCTTTTGCCTCTACCCCCCCCCCCCCTCACCCACCTAGCATCTAGCTTTTTTTCCCTTTTGATTCCAGAAGACATTTTGTACTGTTTTCTCTTGTCAGACTATTGTAAATTACATAAGGAGATAATTAATAGAGGGAAATAAATATTCACGTGCTGTTGTGAGTTCTGTTTCTCATTTTAACTGTGAAAAATGTTATGAAAGGAAAGCTACATGGCATGGCTCGAAACCCCCCCCCTCCCCCCCACATAGCCCAACGTAGCCTTCCAGCCAACTCCCCCCCCCCCCCCCTAGACCGAGCCACGTAGTTTGTGCACGCTACCTTAGCAGCAAATTTATTTCACATTGGCATAATTAATTCTCATATTTTAACCATGATATTAAAATAGGAACAAATTTGAAATAAAAGCAAAGTTCATCACAATTTCCCAAGTCACCGTTTCCTTTATTTCCAGAAGGATTACAATCAATCATAATTGTTTGAAAATAACAACAACAAATAAAACTACACAAACTACACTTTGTGTATTTCTTTGTTAAAAAACGCAAAATGTAGATTCAGTTTTAAAATTTTATAATAATTTTTCTCTCTGATAATGTTTCAGAGGGATAAGGTTGCTCATTTAACACAAGGAGGAGGTATGAGTATAATTATACAAAAGTGTATTTGCTTTATGAATGGCAGGAGCATGGCACTGACCCCCTCACATCCATCCTAGTGTTGAAGGTTTACAGGGCGTGTGGAGCTCAAACTCCGTGAATTGTACGGGAAGTGGTAGGAGCCGTCAGAACACCATGACATTTTACCTTATTTGCTTTATGTAAATCCGATAATGTACACATATCATCTGCATCAAGTCATTTCACAAATGAGACAGATTAACATAATTGATAACAAATAACTTACATATTACTTACTTGTGAGTTATCCAGTAAATTTGACAAGTTCGGACCATACATGCGATCTTGCAAGATGCAATGAGAACCTCCCAGGCACTGACCAGTTGCTTCATGTCGCCTAACCAGTTCTAGACGTTCTTGGATAATAGCAAGCTGAAACAAATCATAAAACCAATGGAAAATATGCTGACAAACCCAAAAATAAAACAAAACAAAAATTGAAACTGTACAATTGCTTATCAAGCTGAGATCAGCCAGGAATAACTAAGTCAGGTTAAAACTTTCAGATTGAAAACTATCCAATTTTTACTTAATTTGTGATCTTACCATTCCTACCTTTAATTCAAATAATTACTTATTTTCTTATATATCCTCCTGATGTCATCAGAATGAAACATACACAGAACAATAGACAAGACTTATTTAGCTCCCTGTTCTGATCAAATGAAGTATCACAGCAAAGACTTGAACAAAATCAAAATTATCTGGGGGGGGGGGGGAGAGAGAACTCTCCTGTCAGTAAAAACTACATGCAAAACGCTCAAAATCACCTACGAACCTTAGAAACCAAAGCTAGATTCCGGAAATTAAGAAAATATTACAAACTATGTTGTTGAGGTTTCAATTTCTTCTTGTCGGTCAACAGTCTGCAGAATAATTTACAAATAATAATAATAATAATTAGGCACTACGACACAGTCATAAAACCAACAGTCCTCTATGCAAATGAAACATTAACACTAAACAGAAAACATGACCTTGAAGAAATAAAAAAAAGTAGAGAGAAAAATCATTAGAAAGGAGCAAGACTCACTACAGATGGTTACAGACTACAACCAATTAAAGCAACAGAAAAGTTTTAAAACATCGAAATTGACATCAAGAAAAGCCAAATGAAATTCTTTGGCCACCTTAACAGGTTACTAGAAAATCAATTGACAAAAAAGATAATAGATTATGCAGCTTCACTTAAAAACTAACACTTTGGCTGAATGAAATCCGGAAGGATCTGAAAAGTGTAAACATAGGAGCAACAGACATCTTAGAAAGAGACACCTTCAGAAACAAAGTAGACAAATAGGAAGTTATAACGGAACAACCAAACCAAAAACAATACAGTCCAAAGTGGTCGGAAGAAAGCAAACAAGCTTTCTCGGAAAGATGGAAAGCCTATTGGAACAATAACAACTCAAAGAAAACTTGATTGGGTCATTTGCTTAACGTCTTCCATTTATTGAGAGAATTCGCCAATAATAATAATAAAACCTGCTGATTCAAATCAATCTGAAGAAAATGTCCTGATGCCAAGCTGATTCTAAACATGAGAAAACAGCCTCATTCAAATGGTTCTGTTGCAATTCTATAACTGAAGACAACAATAACATAAAACTTTTTATTTTAAACATTTAGTTGGCAATTCTTTAAGTGATCATTTATAAAGGAGGAATAAAATACTTTCTCCTAGCAAAAGTTCAATAATTAACTGAGTAAAAAACCACATGTATTTCATAAGCAGAAAATGGAAATAATCATCTGTATGTCATTTCATAAAAGCAATCACTGTTCGCAGTATTAATGCATACTATGATACAAACCTGCGTACTGAATATTTATGAAACAGTTTTACAACCACAAACAAGTGTAGATGAAAAATATAAATATCCATCTAAATTATTATTTAAGTAGCTAACCAGGCAAAAAAATTATAAATTTAAAGATATTTTAACAAGTACCTACATGTCAATCTCAGTGTTAAAGCTGTAGAGTTTATGAAAAATGGAAAATGAATTACTTGCTTCCAATTCTAAATGTAAATATAAGAAAGTGTACATTTTATTGGCTTGCGCCAAAATTTGACCCTTCTTTTTAAAATTCATTATGATATAGTATTTGCTACCGCACAGAAAAATGTGGAGTACCATGTTTATCTTTCTTTCTGTAAGTAGTAAATGTCTTAAGAAGTTGTTTCTTTTGGTTTCTTTCTTATTTCTTATAATCCTCCAACTAAGACAGTGTTTTGGTTTTTTGTTTCTGCATATTTTAATGAAATTCAGAGAAATTGAAAAACAAACTAATCAAATGTTCATAAAGATATACACAATGCATTGAAACACAGGGGAGATGTGGAGGATAGAATACTACATAGTCTGAAAACATTTTTTGCATTGTTTTTTCACCATGCTACCATCACCAGATCTACTACCAAATGCAATACAGCTGTTGAAATAATTGTAGTGTGAAACGCTAACTCTGCAATCCTTGCCTGATTTTAATTTTTTTTTAGAGCTTACAATTCAACCAAGTAATTGGAGTTGGGACAGGACTAGGGACAAGAAATGGGAATTTGACCCTGGTTTTCTAAAGATACCATCATTGTTCCCACCTGGAGTGATTTCTGGAATCCATGGTAGACAAACATCAAGATTTTCAGACTGGGAATCTAATTCGTGTCTTCCCCAACAACAGACGCTAGCATTAACTGCTCAGCCACCAGGTTCGGTTCACTATGTAGCTTAACGAATACTAGCAGAGTACCCAGTGTTGTCCAGTCTGTTTTGGGTTGATTTATACCTACAGAATTTTTACTCATCCAATGAGAAACATGTATATATCATGTTACATAAAAGTCAACCCCATTGTTTCCAGGACATAACACTTATTAGGAAGTTCAAGAGATATTCCCTCACACAGTTGTCATCCTGAAGGATTCATTAAAGACGATTTTACCCTGCTATATTGTTTGGCTTACAGTATGAAAAACGTGAATCAAATTTCATTTCATCGACTCCACCTTGGATCTTTCCAGAAGTCTGATGGTTATGACTGATTTATGTCTATAATATTTTTAGTCATCCAATCAAAACCGTGTACCAAGTTTCATCAAAATTGCCTAGCTGCTTAGACCTGATGCTGGAACAAATTACTGGAGCTATTTGTAGTATGCGATTAGATTAATGAAGAGTAAAAACATGTCCAGCATTTGGAAAGCATTTGCAGTATGAATATTTTCACTGGATTGTGGGAAATATAAGATAATTAAACAATAGCAACAACATTTTTGAAAAATTATGCAATTATTGGAAATGGATCAGTAAATATCATAGTTAACTGTAAAACAATAAAAGTTACATTATTCGAGAAACTGGCACTTGTATAGTGATGAATATATCACGATGTACGATACTACCAAAAAAGTCTTTTCAAACTACAAGTCAGACTGCTGCACTTTAAACAGCCATTTAAAGTGGTACTTTATAGTATTCGTCATATATTTGAAGGTAAATGTCTAGTATTCAGGACTAGTTCCCTAAACTGATTTTATTATGAATAGTAAAGACTTAATAATCAGTGCACTGCCATAATAATCTTAAAACTATTAGGCATGCCATGATTAATAAACATGTATAAATCATTTAGTATTTTTTCTTTCACTTCAAATGCCAAAGATTCTGATACTGTAGTCCAAGATCATCTACAAAACATAAGAAGCTCTCAGCATTTTGCCATTACATTGTAAATTATTGTCAGTTACCTAGTTTTCTCATATGCCCTTGGCATTTGTGATGGCCATCTGTGGGGTTGAAAACTGAATAACCAATACTAATTGAGAGAAATGATGAATCGCATTAAGATCTGTATTCTGCTATTAAAAATTCGATCAAATTTTGTTTTTCACCTTGGTACCCAGATGCTATAAACCTCACATTTGATGCCAGAGCCTAAGGTTACTGGAAAAATCCTTTCAAAATCTATTAAGTAGTTTTTAAAAAAAAGTGGGACATATTTAATTTTAAAGTTGTAGCAAAATGACACACAGTGCAATGAGATTTTAAGTCAGAATCTAAGGTCTGATGATGTGAAAAATCAGTCATAATTAATTCAGCATTTTTTAAGTCATGTCAGATTATTTGTAAAAATAAAAATAAAACAGATTTTAATATCTTGCATCAGGCTCAAACAGTCAAATTTTGAGTCAGTCCTCAAAATTTTGATCTCTGATGTCACAGCAGCAATGTTAGGGCAGGTTGTGGTTAGTTTGAAATGCAGCATGTACAAGAATTACAACTCGCATTTTATAATGCAGCAAATGGCACTAAGATTTAATTTTTAATAATAAAGTTGCTTTCACGGGCTGGCATTATTAAAACATCTGGGTGTATTGAGATGTATTCAGCCCTGACCAGTATAATAAATAACATTATGCAGCTTACAATATTAATTTTTAATCTATACTATTATAAATATGTAGGCTAGCTGCATGTCTCCCTCTATTTTAACGGGAGCCCCACAAAAACTACAGCAGGATTTTGGACGGGTTTTCAGATTTTTAGAGCTAATGGTTCGAATCAAAAGCTGAGGAAATAGCTAATGACTTATATATACCATGCGAAGAAGCAGGCAATTAAAAACCTTCATATATGGAAAATTGTGGGCCATGGATCATTATGAACTTTCAGACACTCCGTCCTTTTGCAAAAATTTGCAAAACTTAGGATTCAGTTTTATTTTTTACTTTTGTTATTCAGTTTTCTGAACTGCAGTACTTTAAAATATACGGAATATGTGAGTCAAAAGTAATCAGTATTTACTTGCATCGTAACAGGTCAGTTGTGATGTAAAATGCGTCAGATTACTAATGTGGTAGACATATACGGTCTCTGGTAGACTTAAAATGTTTGTCTCTGGTACAACATGTGTTCCCACTGACAATTAACACCAAAATTCTTCCTTACATATCGTTATAGATACAGATGTTTGTGAAACAACTACGATAAATATCAACAGGTAACAATACGTAGTTTTTCCTTACTAACTTCTACAGAACCGCCCTTATTTTGATTGGACTTTACTCTAACAATATACAGGGTGGTCAGAAATTCACTCATCGGCGGGTAAGGGCAGTGTTCGGGACGTTGCACTAACGAAATAAATACAAAAAAAATCTAGTAAAAGTCGTACCGTTTTTGAGTTATACGCAGCTAAAGTTGGCCAATAAGAGCGCTGCACGGGCGAATTCAAACAGCCTTCAACAGGCGGTGTTGCCAAGCGTACTCGAGGCACGGGACCGCCAAAGAAAACGAAAAGAAAAACTCTCTTCGGAAGTGGGGATCGAACCCACAACCTTCAGATTGAGAGTTTGCCGTCTTACCGACTACGCTGCCAAGGCACTAGAATTTCCTTGTTTTTAAAAAACCACTAGGGCGGACTGTTTGTTCGTAATCGGAATTTATCTGTAATCCGCAACATTTTTCGGGAAATCGGTGGTGGGGCTAAAGGATATTTTTTTATGGGATTTTTTTTTTAACTAGTTGATCTGCTTGCTAGATTAATCTTTAATTTTTGTAAAAAAATCGTTTAGTTACTGGCGCGCGCACACACACACACACACACACACACACACACACACACACACACAAAATTATTCTGCAAACTTAATTTATTCGTTGCAAAGAAGCTTCTTTTATTCCATAAAATCGTATTTCACTAGATTTCAATCACAACAGTTTTATTGATTAACGTGAATATCCACGCTACTATTTTGCAACAATAAAACAAAAAACAATAAACTTTTGGAAAAAAGAACAATAATCCCATTCTATCGTTTGTAACGCAACTTTCTCTGCTGCAAAAACGCTGTTCTTATTCAAACAAGTTGTAAACATTTTGGTAACGTGTATCAACTCGCTAACGCGCGGCAAGCCGCAAAAGGTAAACAAGCTGTTACTCATTGAAAGTTCTTTTGTCACTGATACAAAACAAAATTACTGTACAGTAGTTTCATTTCCAACTTGACGTTATCAGTCGCAACATTGAATACCAACACGGATTTACTTACAATAAGCGTCAACCCACGACAGTAACCATAAAATAAATAATCTCTGAAAAATCTTGTTTTTAGTAAAAATGTATCCCAATAAACAACAATAACAAAAAAATACGGTCCCTTACATTTTACAGCAACTACTCAAAATGTCCTCCCTCAACTGCAATACTGGCACGACAACACTGAGTTACTGAATTTGCGAGTCTTCCAAAATTGTAACTTTCTCTAATTTCATCAAAAGCTAGAATTAACCTAGCCAAAAGTTCTTCCTCTGTTTCTACTTCAGTCTCATAAACAATGGCCTTGACAGCTCCCCAGAGATAAAAATCCAATGGGTTGTTGTCTGGTGACCGAGCTGGCCAGTGAATTGGGCCTCCTCGACCAATCCACCTGTTAGGATACAATGCATCTAAGTGTTGACGTACCGGTACTGCAAAATGCAGTGGCGTGCCGTCATGTTGAAACCACATGCCATTACAAATTGCCAAAGGAACGTCTTCTAAGTACAACAGAATGACGTTTTCATGAAATGCTAAATAAGAAGTGCCATTCAAAAGTTGCGGAAATAGAACAGGGCCTAGTATAAACTCGCCCAAAATACCCGCCCAAATGTTAACACTAAATTTGTGTTGGTATGACTTGACAAAAATTGCATGCGGGTTTGCGACATCCCAGATGTGACTGTTTCGGCTATTAAAACACTCCTCCCTGGAAAAGCACGCCTCATCCGTCCACAGCACCTTCCCTTCAAAGTTTGAATAATCGTTACATTGCTGCAAGTACCACTGTGAAAACTGAGCTCGAAAATCGTCTTCCTCCAAATCTTGGACCTTTTGAAAGTGAAAGGGATGTAACCCTTCGTCGTGAAGGACGTCCAAAACAGTGGCATGTGAGGCCTAGTAATTAAAAAAACAACAAAAATGACCCTATTGAAAGGCTGCATTTAAACGGAGAATTTGAGGGATCTCTTAGACTGGACGTACCTGCAATGCGTTGGCAATGACCCTAGAGCTTGTCCTCGGATTATCAGCAATCATTTCCAGGACATTAAATCCTACATTCCGCACTCCAATTTCGTCCGGCGTCGGGCCTGTGGACAACAATACTTCCCGTCTCCCTCAACCTTCTGTCAACCAACACAAAAGTGTTGGCCGATGGAATCACACGGTTAGGAAATAGAGTCGTGTAAATCTTAACTGCTTCGGCCCTGTTTTGTCCAGCAGCGCCATACGCCAAATGCATATCGGCGTACTCTTCAAACGAAAATTGATGACGTTGCATGATGACAGTGTCTTTATCGGTAAGTTGCGTTCGATTGAGAGACTTCTTCTGGCATGGTCCCTTAGCCCCACCACCGACTTCCCGAAAAATGTCACGGATTACCAATCAATTCCGATTACGAACAAACAGTCCACCCTAATGGTTTCTAAAAACAAGGAAATTCTAGTGCCTTGGCAGCGTAGTCGGTAAGACGGCAAACTCTCAACCTGAAGGTTGCGGGTTCGATCCCCACTTTCGAAGAGAGTTTTTCTTTTCGTTTTCTTTGGCGGTCCCATGCCTCGAGTACGCTTGGCAACACCGCCTGTGGAAGGCTGTTTGAATTCCCCCGCGCAGCGCTCTTATTGGCCAACTTTAGCTGCGTATAACTCAAAAACGGTACGACTTTTACAAGATTTTTTTTTGTATTTATTTCGTTAGTGCAACGTCCCGAACACTGCCCTTACCAGCAGATGAGTGAATTTCTGACCACCCTGTATATTTGGTGGCTCTAATGTGGAAAATATTCATGATAAGTATCGCCCAAGGACGTGTGTACAACTTTTGGCTGCTGTTTAAACCATGGAGAGTAAAATAAACTGTTCTTTCTATAAAATAAATTCATAACCCTAATTTTTTAATGTTTATCATTATACAGTTAATGACAACAGCAACATACAACCAATGAAATAAAAAATTAATTAGGCATCCTAAAACCTTACGTTACACCGTGTAAATTATAAAACTAAATCCATTATGACTTATGCTGTAACATAGCATGTCAATTGTCATGCTGGTCCGGGCCTTATTTCAAGTGAACCACAACCTCAGATAATATTGCCGTTCGAAAATCATAGCTTCAGTCAAATGCATATTGATACATATACTGCGATCAAAACTTTACATTTGAAATTACTTATATGTGGCTGAAATAATGGCATTAGTAATACAGTGATTTGAAAGTGAAGAAAATTAAAAATAATTCTTATCATGTGACACCAAGCAAGATTAGTTTTAATCCACGAAATTTCTATTTTAAAGCTGAAATAATTGATCCTACCAACATATCATCAAATTAAAACCAATATCCTAACAGTAAAAGGAAAATAATTTACAATATTTTTTGTGCAGAACATTTAAATTATTATTTTATTTGGGGATTCTACGATAACCGTGGCGCACCAATTTGATGTAACTCGACGAGACAAATTGAAAGCAAAGAATAAGATTTTTTGATATCTCTCTTAGTTCTCAAGAGTATCTCAAAATTGATGTGGTTAGGTAGAAATGGGGCCTGGACCGGAAGAAAAATTTCGCCATAGTCAAATTTGATGATGAATTTGTATGTAACTCAACGAGAGAAACCAAAAATAAAGTATATATATATTTTTGATATCTCGCTTAGTTATCTAGATATTTTATCTCAAAAATGAGGTTAGGATGAGATCTGGCCTAGACCAGAAAAAATCCAGCAAAATCACAAGGAACTACACCCATAACTGATTTTTAACATATTAAATCTCTAAAACCAAGCGAGATATCAAAAAAAATATTTTCGATTTATTTTGTTGAGTTCTATAAGAATTCATAATCAGATTGTGGCACCACGGTAATGATAGAATACTGTAATCTTATATATATATAAAAATAGACGTGTTTTTTCCTATATTTCACTTTTCAGCCACCACTACCTAGCACAGATCACTGATGTTTGTGGGTGGAAGTAGCATGGAGTTTCCTGTCATGCACAACGTTGGCCGAATGCCGATAGATGTGGGGATGTGGGAGATATAATGATTCAAGTTGGTCAGTGCAGGGTGTTTTCATATTTCGACCAAAAATTCCTATCTCCGTATAATTCTCTTTCCTGCCACAACTACATAACATAGACCTTTGGTGTTAGTGTGTGATAGTAGAATCGTCTTTCCTGTCGTGCACTATGGTTGTTAGATGTCGGTAGCTATGGGGGTGTAGGAGATATGGGGGTTGAAAGTGGTCGACCTGTGGCAATTTCATACTTCTGCCAAAGACAAAAGTGTCATGGTGTATCACTTTTCAGCGAAAACTATAGATCACAGATAACTGGCGTTTGTGTGTAGTAGTAGCACAGAGTCACCTTTCGATCACAACAGCGGCCGAATTTCAGAAACTGTGGTACTGTGGTAGATATGGTGGTTGTAAGTGGCCGACCAAGGATATTTTCATATTTCGACTGTCTCCGCATATGTCACTTTTCTGCCACAACTACATAGCATAGAGCATTGGTGTTTGTGTTTGGTAGTAGAATCGTATCTCATGTAGTGCACTATGGTTGTTAGATGTCGGTAGCTATGGGGGTGTGGGAGATATGGGGGTTGAAAGTGGTCGACCTGTGGCAATTTCATACTTCTGCCAAAGACAAAAGTGTCATGGTGTATCACTTTTCAGCGAAAACTATAGATCACAGATACTCTGGCGTTTGTGTGTAGTAGTAGCACAGAGTCACCTTTCGATCACAACAGCGGCCGAATTTCAGAAACATGTGGTACTGTGGTAGATATGGTGGTTGTAAGTGGCCGACCAAGGATATTTTCATATTTCGACTGTCTCCGCATATGTCACTTTTCTGCCACAACTACATAGCATAGAGCATTGGTGTTTGTGTTTGGTAGTAGAATCGTATCTCATGTAGTGCACTATGGTTGTTAGATGTCGGTAGCTATGGGGGTGTGGGAGAAATGGGGGTTGAAAGTGGTCGACCTGTTGCAGTTTCATACTTCTGCCAAAGACAAAAGTGTCATGGTGTATCACTTTTCAGCGAAAACTATAGCTCACAGATAACTGGCGTTTGTGTGTAGTAGTAGCACAGAGTCACCTTTCGATCACAACAGCGGCCGAATTTCAGAAACTGTGGTACTGCGGTAGATATGGTGGTTGTAAGTGGCTGACCAAGGATACTTTCGTATTTCGACTGTCTCCGCATATGTCACTTTTCTGCCACAACTACATAGCATAGAGCATTGGTGTTTGTGTTTGGCTAGTAGAATCATATACTCATGTAGTGCACTATGGTTGTTAGATGTCGGTAGCTATGGGGGTGTGGGAGAAATGGGGGTTGAAAGTGGTCGACCTGTGGCAGTTTCATACTTCTGCCAAAGACAAAAGTGTCATGGTGTATCACTTTTCATCGAAAACTCTCGATCACAGATCTCTGGCGTTTGTGTGTGGTAGTAACACAGAGTCACCTTTCGATCACAACAGCGGCCGAATTTCAGAAACTGTGGTACTGTGGTAGGATATGGTGGTTGTAAGTGGCCGGTGAAGGATATTTTCATATTTCGACTGTCTCCGCAGATTTCACCTTTATGCCACGACTACATAGCATAGAGTTTTGGTGTTGATGTGTGATAGTAGAATCGTGTCTGTTGTCGTACACTATGGTTGTTAGATGTCTGTAGCTATGGGGGTGTGGAAGATATGGGGGATGAAAATGGTCGACCTGTGGCAATTTCAAATTTCTGCCAAAGACGCATGTGTCACGGTGTATCACTTTTAAGTGAAAACTATCAATCGCAGATCACTGACGTTTGTGTGTAGTAGTAACACAGAGTCTCCCATCGATCACAACGTTGGCCGAAATTCGGTAACTGTGGGATTGTGTGAGATATGGTGTTTGAAATTGGTCGATCATGTAAATTTTCGTATTTCATCCAAAGACTTGTGTGTATCCGTAAATTTTACTTTGTTGCCGGAACTACATAGCGCATAAGACTGGTATTTATGTGTGGTAATAGTATCGAGTCTCCCATCGTGCACTATGGTGGTTAGATGTCTATAGCTGTCAATATGAATTCGTTACAATCACGAACGAAGTCGTGGGTACCAGCTAGTTAATAAAGAAGTCTCTTATATGGTAACTCTCTTCCAAGAGCGCGGAGTTGAGGTAACTGGTATATCGGTATAAATTTTTGACACCCAAGACCCAGTCAGAGCAGCTGGACTGGGAGTCAATGGAGGAAAGGAGGAGGACGAAGAGAGTGCTGGGAATGTACAGGAACTATGTTGGTGACGAGGATTTTGTTCAAAAAATTAAGAATAATGCATGGAAGGGGAGAAGACGAGCACAATCACAAGCTGGTGATCAATTTCATGCATTAGGGATTGGATTTTTTTTTGTGCGGGTGTCAGGGATTGGAACACATTACCAAGTAAGTGATCAAATAATTTACCAAAAACACTTAAGGATTTTAAAATTAAAATTTGTAAATCAGAAAAGTAAATGGAGGAGGGATTTAACACCCCAATTGCAAAAGAAAATGTTAAAAAATAATTTAAAAAGGAGTAATTAGATGACTAGGTGAATTGCCACCGCAGGTTAGCTTCATCGCAATTAATTTAATAATAATAATAAACCATGCAGTCCTCCGTATCAGCATGTAAAAATGGCACACAGAGGCATTACAGTACGCGACCTACTAAGTAAAAGCAACATCTTATTTCTCTTAAACATTACTGCACCTACTTACATCATAAAAATAAAACCATTTCTAAACATTTTTTTTTTTTACCTCGCACACTAATTATCTCCACGAAGTAGTACAGTTAATTTTTCAGATAGCTTTTCTACTATTTCATAAACTGCATTACAATAAAATATGAAAACAAAACTCTCTGACATCAGTATGGAAACCGAGAAAACTGGAAATTTTTAAGAAGACCTTTAGAATTCATGCCTCTTGACATTAATATTTGGTAATAGAATAAAATCGATAAAGAATTGTTACCAAAGCACAGGCGCGCGAAGCAGCAGGCAATTGCTAGTACTTTAATATTTTTACTGAGTGTGAAAATTTATTGGAGTATTTATCCCAGTATCAGTTACATTTATTTAAATACTTTACAAATGTCGTTACGAAGTGTGTATACAGTATCTGGTGTTGCTTCTCTGGTGTTTCTCGCAATAAGTCCAGACTTTCATTTTTAATCCAGCGCCAATAACATAAGACATACCTAAGCTTTTAAACTGGGAATTCCAATGACTCGGTGTTAAGGCGTTTGAATGGAGACCTTTGACATAGTTGCTCAATCTACATGTTGCATGCATATTATGAAAAACTGAAGAAATAAGTAACCAAAGTTACATGATCAAGAACTATATTAATAAGAAGAGTGTGATCTTTGGTGTCTATCTAATGTGATTAAGAAAGGAGTGATTATTGATGTGCAGTGTGATCAGTGTCACTTATCTATTCTGGTTACAGATTATCGTTTTTTGTTATATCCTATGGTCATATAGAGTAATAACATCTACATCTACACCTATACTCTGCAAATCACAAATACTGTGGGTGGCAGAGGGTGCTAAGCACCAATCCTAATTCTGCACAATCCAATCCCGAACAGATCGAGGAAAGAAGGAATACATAAATGAATCAGTACAGCATCTTATTTCTCTAATCTTATCCCTCCTGTCATTGCGACCTATATAGGTTGGCGGAAGAAGTATTTCGTTGCACTCGTAACTTAAAGATTTCCGCATTTCTCCAGTAAATTCAAACGAAAACGTTGTCGTCTGTCCGCCAAACAATCCCAGTCCAACCCACGAATCAGCTCTGTGACACTTACGTAAGGACTGTAACTAGCAGTCACGAATCGAGCGGCTCTTCTCTGCACTTTCTCTAATGTGTCAATCAATCCCTTGCGATACGGATCCCAAATGCGGACGCACTAGTGTTTTGTACGCTATTTCCTTTGTATGAGCATTACAACTTCTCAAAATACATCCTATGAATCATAGTTTGGAATTAGCTTTGCCTACAACGGAAGTTATGTGCAAGTCCCATTTCATGTTGCTTTGTACTGTTACGCCTAGATACTTCAGGGAATCCACAGTGTCAACAACTGAATTGTTAACTTTGTACTCCTGAGCAAGCGGTGTCATTTTATTACTTATGTGCATTGCCTTGCACTTTTTACAGTTAAGTGTAAGCTGCCATTTACGGCATCATTCCGAAATAACATCCAGATCGCGCTGAATTTCTAAGCAATCGTCGGAGCACCTCACTTCCCTATAAATAAGTGCATCATCAGCAAAAAATCGCATCCTGCAATTAACGTTGTCACTGATATCGTTTATAAAAATTAAGAAAAGAAGTGGTCCTATTACACTTCCTTGAGGAATGCCCGAAGTAACATCTAGTTTAGAAGAGGCTTCCCCGTCTACAACGACACACTGTGATCAACCAGTTAGGAAATCGCGTATCCATTCGCAAATCTGATCAGATATACCGTACACTCGGATCTTCGCTAAGAGTCGGTTGTGTGGATCTTAACACACCCTATAAGCTTTCAAACTATGAAAAACCTATCCAAATCGGTTCAGTAGTTTCTGTGTGATGTGATGATGAAAGGACAGACAGCCCGCTTACAGATTTATACATGCAAAGAAGTATAAGCTGTAGGTTAGCATTAAGAAAACATAACTTTATCCAAAATAAAGTTTAACATCAAAGTTTTCATCCCATTCCGAACTATTACTAGTATCAGCCGCATTTATAAATTAAAAAATTTCTTGGCATCTTTTAAGTTGTAACTCACTTTTTCATATTTATCACTGATATTTAATATGATTTTCTTAAAAGTGCTATACAATCTCATTTTTCACTGGCTTTATACATTGCTGGAAAAAAAAGAGAAATATGGGATTCTAGAAAATACTGTAACCAGTTCTCTATACATATAATCTTTAAAACCAACTGTGAAATACAATTAAATGTGCTACAAAATAAATAACCAATCAACTCATTTGTATTGATCATAAAAATCTGTGTATCTTACAATCCACCTAACAACTGCCTTCCAGAATTTTTTTGGATAAATGTGCATTATTGCAAGTAACCTGGGGAATGGTAATTAGTTTTGGGTCCTGTGTGACTTCCATCAAATCAAAATATCATAATAACCTCTTTAAAAGAGAATAAAATGTTTAATTGTTTTGTATTCGTGTTTCCAAGACGCACAGTAAAAAACCATATCCAACAGAGGTACAAGTGACAATATAAAAAGGCACTCATGGAAGACACTGCTTCCAATAGTGCCAATACATCTTGGACACTTAACTTTTTTCTAGTGAAGACAATACCTGAAATTGAAAAGAGAGGCAACTCTTCATATCTACCTATCAATAATAAAGGTGACAGGCAGCCACTAATGGCAAGAACCAAAATATGTCAGCTAGAGTGATAACACAAAATTATTTTCTTCATGGTGTGTAGCAGAAATATCAAAAATAAATTATAACCAACTATATTTGAAGAGATAAGTCATCTTTCATCAGTAGCAGTATTGGTAAAAGCCACACACAGGAACAAACTTCAACAACTGGCTTTTTATTACTGCAAGATGAACACATAATAAAGCAGTTAATCTAAATTTGAAGAGTTTAATATCATTCTCTCAGTGGTGGCATGAGTTGCATTAATCCTGTGTATCAGTCAGCCAGGCATTTTGGAAATCTGGCAACTATAAAGTACAATAAAGGAGGAATATAACTTAACAGTAGAAATGGCAGAGGTGGTGTAAGATTAAACTATATATAAGTTTTTGATGATTATGTTCAAATTATAACACAAACGGTGAACACAATTTCAGAGACAAGATGGAATTGGCCTCCAATACATTTTTCTTTCCATGCATTACACAGAGAATGATACTAGACTGTAAAATAAATACTAACAATAAAAGAAAATAATTTTAAAAAAATAACACTAAGCACTTTTAATCTAAAATTCAATTTTATATCTAACGCACAATTTAAAATTTGAGTAAATGTTTTTGAATCTATACATCCTGATAGTATTTCAATGTGCCAAACATGTAAGCAGTTTAAAATAAAAAATTATGTGTATGCCTATACTATCTCCCAATGAAGACAGTTAATTTTATATTTTAACTGATTAGACATGAAAGTATGAACTCTAAAAAACCATTTGACTTTTGGTAATGATTAGTACAGTTTCCCTCCTTAAAATAAGTATGACTTTTTAAAAGGTTTAAAATTGTTAATGCAGAATAGTCTTATTTCTAAGTAATTATATTCTTCCATAACTACATTTTGCAAGAAACTTTGAACAATAAGATAAAACGAAACAAAGTAAAATACTGAAAATAAGTTTTAACTAAATATGACACCTTCCAAGATGAAGATCAATAATCTTTCACTTACCTTTTCTTGAACTTGAGGTGTTGGTGGCATACAATATAGTTCCTGAAGTTGTTGCTGTAATGCAGCCATTTCCTGCTGATGACTAATAGGCGATTGGTAAATTGAAGCCAGATCACTGTGTCCTAAAGACATTACATGAGGTGCAATCTGTGGAGCATGAGCCATCATGTTCCCATGTGTTAATCCAGGATCATATAAGTTTGGTGGCTGACCCAACAGTACACCTGATGTAGCTTCTGAGAGAGATGGACCCACATCAGCATTCGGATTGTAATGTGATGAATTAACTGCATGAATCAACTCATTACTACCGTACTGAATATTAGGAGTAGATTGATTGTAATCAACAAATGTAGGTACTGCAGTCTGTTGAGGCAGCTGTTCTTGCTGATTCTGTGTATCAGGGGGAAGTCCAGTATTTTGAGCAGTTAACAGGGAAGATCCCTCACCTTCTTTTGACTCAACATTAGGTATACTTTGCAAATCATTTTCAGAATGTGTTGCCTTAGATGCATCTAAATCAGATGCCTTAGCGGTAACTGCAGATGGAATGTGAGAGTTGAGATTACCTTCTCCTCCATTGACAGTTTGTGTTCCCTCACTCTCTGGGAACTTCTCACTTAGCAATTGTGATGGCGTGAAATCTGCCTGTGAGACAGGGGTTATGTTTTCCTCATTGACTACAGTTGCTGAAGAATTACTAGAAATTGGTGTGACACCCGGTTCTGAGCCAACTGCACTAACACTTGTTGGACCTTTAGAAGGTTCCAAAACACGTGATTCTGCTGTAGTATGTGGAACATAAGATGGCATTCCTTGATTAGGCTGTTGTTCCATTATGTTTAACCCTCCTGTAATGTTCACTGATGGGCGAACAGGTTGATGTGACCACTGTTGAGGAGATATTGGCATTCGTGGTCCCATAGCAGGTGACAATGGGTTTGGCTGCTGTGAAGAAGGATGAGGCATCCTTGGTTGGTAAGTTGGATAGTCAGTAGAACTTCCACTTGCTGGCGGCATAACCATCTGCTCCAATTGCTGCAAGGTACTTTGTTGAGAAAATGAAGGAACATTTATGGGAGCAGGGGATGATGTCGTTGATTTAGGTGTAAGAGCTGTAGCAGGGCGAGGTGACAGCGTTGACTGCTGGGGATGTGGATGAGGGGAAAGGGTACTCCCTTTAGCAGGAGACATAACAGGGCGAGGCGACATCTGCTGTGGCTGTGTTGGTCTTGGAGACATCTGAGGTCGGGGAGACATCTGTGGAGACAGCTGAGGATACGGTGCTCTATACTGAGGGCTTACACCACCCAACTGCTGGCTATGTTTCTGGCCACCTACTCCATACTGTGATGCTGCAGACCCAGTAGTAACTTCAATACCTATAGGCCTCGGCATTTGATGCCCAAGTGGATTAGATTGCTGGCCATAGCTTGCTACATTAGGATGCGTCATTTGACTAGGTCCACCTGATAAAGATTGATTATGTTGCATATGATTGTATGAAGAAGCTTGTGCTGACTGTGAATTACTCAGTTCTATCTGCTGTTGTAACTGCGGTTGATTCTGTGAATACTGCACATGATGTGGCATTCTGCTAGATTGCTGATGCTGAAGTGGACTGTAACCACTGTAGGACTGATTTATTGGAGCAGCTGAAGAACCAGGGTATACAATGTTCTGGGATCCTTGTGTATAGCATGGCTGCTGCTGTGCCATATTAACACTTGTCTGCATTCGTTGTGACATCGGATAACCGGTAGGTGCAGGAAGGTTTTGATGAGACTGCATTAGTGAACCCATCAAACTTTGCTGGTTTGAAGAGTATTGCTGCTGAGGAGCAAGTTTCTGTTGTGATGCTAAACTGTCTTGATGCGGGTAATTCACATGTCTATATCCACCTTGGTTGATCTGATTGTAATGCCTCATTCCTCCAGCATAGCCTCCTGGTACACTATTCCATCCTTGCAAACCACCATCTCCAACGTTCATATTAGGACCACTTATTCCAGGTTGTTGCTCCATACCATAAATACTGTCAGAAGTACAGTATGGACCATACTGACCTGCAGATGATTGAGGATGCGGAGGCCTTCTCAAGTCATGCTGTGGTCCCATACTGCGCACATGTCCCTGGTAACCACCAACAGCACCAGGCGGGCACATTGGTCTCGTGGCACTGTCATAACCACTTTGATTCTGATGAAACAAGTTCTGAGATGATGGATCCAAATGATTTGTAGGTGCAAATTCTCCTCCAAATGAAGCCAATTTTTGTAATGGAGACTCTTGCTGCAATCCTGATATCTGGTGGCCATATGGGGGTTGGACATAGCCTTGACTTGATCCTGGTGCATCACGAGTTGTGTTGGTTACAGAGGTTGAGGCAGGTTCGAAATTCTCTGCACCCAGCTCAGCCAAGCCATCTAACATACCACCCCCAACATCTTCTCCAAACAAATCATATGAATCCATTCTACAAAATAAATCACTCTATACTTCGCCTGTCATCACTGCATAAATTGGAATGGAATTCCAATCTGTGAGACTGCCAGTAACAGCTGCCATTATCATTTTTCTTCCAAATTTTCTAGTAGTATCAACCTGAAAATTAAACAGTACATTTTAGAAAAACGGGTCTAAATTCAGTACTTAAATTACTGTAAGAATTAGTGACAAACCTTTGGTAGCTGATGACTTAAAACAAAACCCAAGGGGAAAAGCTATACGCTTATGTTTCAATCAATGTCATAATCGCTATAGCTTCACCCGTCAGGTAATGTTCACAACTTTCTCGACGTTCTCGTTTTTGATCCAAAACCTATAGTAGGAATGAATTACAACCTCAAAAATCATTATAAGGAAACCTTCCTCAGAGGAATGAAAACCAAGAAGAAAAACCAACCATTCAAACCTGTTCAGTGTATCATCTCCAATGTTTTACTAAATTAGACAATTTAGTATTTAATTCAAATTCCAGAGCCCAACATTCTTGCATTCTATACACTTTCACAGCCTTTCATTTGCCAATAATAGTCAGTTTTCTGGAAAATCTTTTACCGCAAAGCTTTTGGCTTTCATATTGCAGCCTTCTTCAGAGTTACTACAATGTTGTTTCAATGTTCTTTGGATTTTCAACGCCTCCATCCCGTTTAGGTTAACATCGCTCTTCCCGTTAACAGCAGCACTGAGTCATCAAATTAAACCATTTTTCCCCCTTATGACTTCATGCCTCATCGATGTTGAGAACATTAGAGGCAGGAAGGGACTAAGGGCAAGGAACAGGAAAGAACTTGGCCAAGGCCTTTTGAGCAAACATACCAACATTCACCTTGGGTGATGTGGGGAAACCCAAATCAGGGTGGCTGGGCAGGATCTGGTATTAGTGTGGTGAATTCAGAGAGTGAAACTGCAATGAAGACAAAAGTAACACTCCACGACAACTGATCTTTTTTGCCGAGCAAAGTGTAAGAAATGCAGCAACTTTGGAAAAGGCTGCAGCAAGAATGCTGAAAGCTTAGTGGGAGAAAGAAATATGTGGTATTACCCATAAAACCTGATTTATGTCAGCAAAAACCTACTTCATTCTTTTGTCAGTACTCACAATTACCCTATAAGATTTCTTTATTACAGTTAAATAAAATATCAATACATTTAGAAGAGGGGTAGAAAAAGAAACAGCCATGGTTATATATCATTTCTTCAATCTTAATCCCTTGGCCACCCAGGGTAAAGCAAGAATACATACAGGAATGTACAAGAAACCTTATTTTGTTTATCCCACCATTCTGTTATAAGATAAACCATAAAGCTTTTTTTGACACACTTTTTAATAAATTATTCTGCACTCTTTCTTTAAAACCAATCTTACCCAATCTGTTAGTTTTAAAGTATATTTTGAAGACTGGATACCTATCACACATGGCTTATCTGATCTGCTGATCTTCAATTAAGTCTTTAATGCAGATTCCATAAAACTAGAGAATGAACACATGACAGTTTCCTTTGTTTTTAAAGATAAGCCCAATAAGGAAAAAAAAAATTATTCCATTTATTTCTTAAAACACCATTGTCTGGTGGAGGATGTCAATCAAAATAGTCAGCAGAGTAGAAAATATTCACTGATGAGCAGCAGAATCACTTGCACACATTCTCCCCCTGCATCCTATTTCAATCTATAATGACATGGCCTCTATTGAAGCTAGAAAATCTAATGAATTTTTTAAGGAATTAAAGCATTTAATCACACACCTGCTTCTAAGATGGACTGACAATAGCATTCTACCAGTGGAGAAAGGTAGGAGGAGGGATCTGAAGGTTTTCATCTGTCTGTAAAATGTATAACTCACATTCTGTATGACGAGTATTTTTTGTGTGTGAAATGTGTAGTTTGAAGTGAAGTTGGGGACTGTCCCAGCATTTGCCTGGGCGATTGTAACAAACAACCTAAAAACTGCCATCAGAATGACCTCGCCAATCCCAGTGTGGAGGCACACCAGAAGATTACACACATCTAACAATCATGAAATCATGAGTTTCCCAATGAGTTATTTTCCTTGAACAATAAAGCTAAAGAGTTGATATCAAACATTAGATTTTGACAAAACAAATAGGTTAATTGCATTGGAATTAAGCTTCGAGAAAGCCTGCTGCAAAGAAGGCACAGACTTTTTTTTGTGGACTACCAAATTCCCACCATTGTCTTTGAATAAGAGATAAACTCAACATTTAACTCAAATTGTCACCATAACTAATATAGTAAAAACGTCCTACGAGGAATCTCTGCAATGTATTTCAAGAAATCCGTTTGATAAAACTGGTATAACATGAAACGAATGAAGATGGCATCAAATGCCTTCAGCCAAAAAGTAATTTCACAATGTATTTTTACAACTGAAGAAAGAAATTATTCCAGTCTATATTGGTAAACTGGACTAACTAATAGCTTCGGCAAGTGATAAAAATATTAGGTTAAATAAACTAAGACACCATGTAGGAATGTAAAGTGAAAGATTCAGTTCTATGATCTATACCAGTGTTTCTCAAACTTTCAGCTCCACGTACCCCTATAAAATTTCCCAGGCAATGGCGAACCCACTTAACAAACAACTGTGACCTTTTTTTTTTTTAATCTCCACTACTGGCAACAATGAATAATATTCACCACTGTGCATGTTATACACTTCAGATAGCTAGTCTGCCGATACGTAAATCTTTTTGCAAACCCGCTACGATCAAGTGGCGAACCCCTAGGGGTTCGCGTACCCCACATTAAGAAACACTGATCTATACTATGTAACAATACTTTTATCCGAAATACACAAAAGATTTTCATATATTCAGAAGCTTGGCATTTTGACTCACCAGCACATTCTGCAACACTCTCTTCCACCCACGTCCTATAATGACACTCGCACCATCACTCAATTCTAATCAAACTTATTATTCTATTAACATCAGAAGTAACTATATCTACCACAACCATTAGTCTGCAATTTTTAAACTCACAAAACTTTCATAATGTCATCATTTTGATTCTTTTGCTCATAATTGTAAAATTACATCTAATGTAAGAATTTTTAGCATCCGTTGTTCAATTGTAGAAAACTGTTGATACTACCTGCAAACTTCTAGTTCATAGACAGTGTTTACGAGACAGCCATCGAAAAAAATTTACAAGCTAGAGGCCTGTAGCGTCAACCAGATTTAATAGATAGAAAGTTTCAAACTTTTCGCCTTAACATTTTAAATAAACAACAAGAATAAATGCAAAGATATGTGCTTTTATAAGCTTAAGGTACTTAAGACAGTGTAATTTGTAAGTTCAAAAACTAAAACTGTGTATCAAATTAGCTTCACGTGACAGGGCTAATAAAATAAGCACATGAGGCTTAAGTTACACACCATTATATCTCTCAGTTGCAATCACCACTAGAAATGTGGGGAAGCTACATTCATACATAGCAGGATCTAATGTGTCAGCAGCATCATCTTAAAATTACAGCAGATTGTTTGAAAAGCACCCATGAACTCTTGAAAACACCTTAAAACAAAGATAAATAAACATTTAACTATGGTTTTAGTAAAATAAACCAACAAAGATTTGTAGGTATATAAATTCAACAAAATTTTTTTTCGTACTATTCACGAGAAAACTTTGTCAACATAAGCTGGAATATAAAGCTTCGTCTTTAATTGACAGCAATTTTCACAACAGTTTTACAATGTTTCAAAGTTTACATTATTAGACAATTGTTTGTCCATTTATGTACATTTGTATTTGATAATTGTCTTTCACTATAATTTCTATATACACGTATTCCCAGTGTCTCTTTAAGCATGATTATTGAAAATTATAACTGTTGACAGACAAGCAAAATATCATCTGCCCCCTGCACCCTGAAACAGCCTCAAATAATTTAACACATCTTCTCTGTAAATGAAAGAAACTTCATATGGCTTTTTCCGACAAAAAAAAAAAATCTGTTTCAAAATTTTTCTTTCATTCTTGTCAACTTGACATTTAGAACATCAACAAAATATTAGTAATTTTTCCAACAAAATGAAGAAACTGTGATACAAACCAATCATTAATCTTGGCTTAGTGATTCTAACTCCAGGACTGCTTGTTCTTCTTTCAATTACTCTTTAAGAGTTTATCTGACATAGTTACACCTATGATCATACCTGTCATCTGGAAAGTCAATTTCACTTAATATTTCCAAATCAATGTCATATTATAGTGCACGTCACGAACGATGGCGGCCCAGTTTAGCGAGGGTATGCGCATGTACGTCATCACTCTGCCAGTAGCCAATCACATTCGGTAACAATCCAGAGCCTGTCGTGTTAACACGAGTGTTGATGCAATGTGTTTGTGAAGTGTGCAGTTGTAAATCAGTGAGCATTGCAATTTATTTATTTAGCTTATGGCCATTGTACAAAAATAATACAATTTAACATTAATTACAACTAAAATTCAAAATTAACATGGTGTGGCCAATCTAAAGCTTCATTTGATATGTTAATAAAATCTATCGGTGATCTCCTGAAGGCTCGAAGTGGGCAGTCAAATGTCACTAGACGGATGGTTTGTTTTTCCTTACCACAGTCGCATCTCGGTGAATCTCTCATTCCCCATGTATACAAAGATGAAGCAGATCTTCCATGACCAGTCCTAACTCTGTTAAGAGCTGCCCAGGTCATGCGAGGAAGGTCGAGTCCCTTTAGTGCCTGTTGACTGTCGAACATGGAGTGCCATTCTGGTGGGGCTGAGGCTATCCACTCCAATTTCCAAGCTTCTCTCCCATTAAAATTATCAGATATAATCTGTTTTACAGTTTTTATAATTGGATTTCTTGATTTAAGTCTCACAAACATATTATCCATCTCGTCATGGATGGGCAGATCCAAACTATGACAGATCTTATTATATTGGGCAATTAGGAGAGTTTGTCGTCTTATAGTAGGCGGTTTGATGTTACACAAAACGGGTAGCCAGTACAGAGGAGTGGTCTTAATACAACCGCTAATTATCCGCATTGTCTGGTTTAAAACTGTGTCGATCTTTTTGACGTGGGCACCATTTATCCAGACAGATGAGCAATACTAAGCTGCAGAATACACTAGGCTCATGTGCGGAGTGTAGAGGCGGATGCTCCCCAGGAGGTGCCAGTTAACTTCTGCAGAATATTATTCCTGGTTCTTAGTTTTGCAGCAAGTTTTGTACGACAAGGTGTGATCCATTACGACTCCCAAATACTTGGGGAAGGGGTTGTGTCGGATGGGAGTGCCATCAAGAAGAACATCAAGTGAGAGATTCGCCGCCCGATTGTTAAGATGGAAGACACTGGTTTCCGTCTTGCTGGAACTGGGTACGAGACGCCATTTCCGAAAATATGAGATATAAGTCTTTCTCGGCGTATCTTCGATATAAATTCTTCTCGGGTTTGCCGCCGAATTACATTTTCTACTGTCAAGCTTTCGGCGACTTTCACTGCCGCCATCATCAGGTCTGTTGTATCTGAAGGAACAACAAAAACTGGACTGAAGTGCGGAACTGAACGAGCCAGGAACGTTGTCGACTTCCGATTGGCTGACTCCAATGACGTAACCATTCCGTGACCGCGATTGGTCGGTTGCGAAACCAGGCGTAGATATACACCAGCGTTGTACTGACAGTTGGCTCCACAGCGAAACCAAAGCCGAGGTTGTTAAAAATGGAAAGACGATGGATTACCTACGTCAATGTTCGCATAACGTCACTGTTCATATTGCATCACCGTTTACATTATTCACCACTATTAATCATGATGTTTAATCCCGATAATCCTTAGGGAGCCAACACGTGATCGAAAATGGTCACAGTATGGATTTCAATAAGGTGAGAGTTTTAGCCAAGTGTTCCTTCTTCTGGGAATCTGTGATTAAAGAAGCGATTGAGATACGCCTGAATAATAATAATATGAACAGGGACTTGGGTGTATGGCTCAGTGACGCATGGAAGCCAGTTTTTGCCATTCTTAAACAACCAAGTGTCTCGCTGACGGACGATAGGAGAGTGGAGCACAGCGTATCGGTCCGACTACATCTACAGCTGAATCTGTAGCCGACCAATCACTGACAAGTATTACAGAACCGGGGTTATAGTCAGCCAATCGGAAGACCGCATGGCTCCCTATGCATTTCTCGAGTTAATCATAATTAATGATAGTAAATGTTTTTAAGAATATATAATGTGGGGTCTTTCATTAAAGAAGTTTTTGGATTTTTCTGTGTGAGAATAATGTGAACGATGACGCTATGAGAACAGTTATTGTGTCAGCCAATCAGAATACCGCTTGGCTCCCTAAGGATTATCGAGATTAAAGATCATGATTAATAGTGGTGAATAATGTAAACGGTGATGCAATATGAACAGTGACGTTATGCGAACATTGACGTAGGTAATCCATCGTCTTTCCATTTTTAACAACCTCGGCTTTGGTTTCGCTGTGGAGCCAACTGTCAGTACAACGCTGGTGTATATCTACGCCTGGTTCCGCAACCGACCAATCGCGGTCACGGAATGGTTACGTCATTGGAGTCAGCCAATTGGAAGTCGACAACGTTCCTGGCTCGTTCAGATCCGCTATTCAGTCCAGTTTTTGTTGTTCCTTCAGATACAACAGACCTGATGATGGCGGCAGTGAAAGTCGCCGAAAGCTTTACAGTAGAAATGTAATTCGGCGCCAAACCCGAGAAGAATTTATATCATTTCCGAAAATAGTTGCTCAGGGTTTTGAGGTATGCTGTTAAACTATTTTCAATTTGCTGAATGTTATCAGATTGTTGCACTACTGTCAGATCGTCAGCATAAGAGAACTGTCTGGATTCTGTTTGAGGAATGTCAGAAATATAAACATTAAAAAGAAGTGGAGGCAAGAACTGAGCCTTGAGGCAGACCGTTATTCACTCTTCTTACTTTGCTTATCTTATTGTCCGGGACAACTTGGAATGTTTGGTTAGCTAGAACGGTATTGATCAGACAAGTGATTTTTTTGCACTTCAAAATGTTCAGCAGTTTATATACCAGCCCCTCTCACCACACTGTATAATAGGCAGCGGTAAGGTCAACAAATACAGCACCAGTCTTCAATCGTCTCTCGAATCCTGCTTCTATGTGAGTTGCCAATGCCAGGACCTGATCCCCACAGTTTCTTGCAATTCTAAAACCTGCCTATTCAACTGGGAGGTTTGCGAAAATAATTGGCCTTATTCTGTTGTAGATGATCCTTTCAAATAACTTGTAAGTAGTACTTAGCAGTGAAATAGGTCTAAAATTCTCTGAAACTTCAGGGCTTTTTCCAGGCTTCAGAATGGCTATTATCTTTGCCCATCTAAACTCTGCAGGAATGACACTTGTCTGTAGTATGTTAGCAAAAAAGCGGGCCAACCATTGATTGGTATGTTTTCCACAGTGTGTAAGGAACTCTGGGTGAACTTTGTCAAAACCTGGAGCCTTCCCATTCTTCATTTGTTTGATGGCCCTTGCCACCTCTATATCGGTAACAGGGGATGAGAGGTTTGTAGGGGCAGAGTACAATCTTTTTAGATAGAACAATTGTTTTTTCGCTTTCCGAGTATGATCTTATCGCCGCTCACTCTAGACATGTTGGCAAGTCGACTTGCTATTTGGTCTGGAGTGACCTGATGCTTTGCTTGAGGGTTATCTGGGGTTCCACCTAGCTTTTTAAGGAGGCTCCATGCATTCCGGCTGGACTTCTTGAAATGCAAGGTTTGCACCGTATCATTCCATTTGTGTTTTCGGGCATTGTCCATGCTCTGCAGCAGTTCGTCGGCTGCTTCTGTACGTCCGTTCTGTTGGAAATCATCATATAGCATTTCACATGTTTCGTTCCAACACGGGATATATTCTTTTCTAAAGCCTCTAGGAATAGACTTTTTAGCTGTCGCTATGGTTACTCTGACAAATCTATTCTAATTTTTTACTAATGGAGGTATCCATCTTAGGTTTTTATCCAGGTTACCGGCAAATTCTTCCCACTTTGCTTTCCCAAAGTTCCATCTAGGTAAACGAGAGGATCTAATTATGGGAATTGTTAGACCAACTTCTAGCAAGACTGGTCGATGTTGACTACGTGGAAAGGCTTGTAGGACTCGTCTTGTAGTTGGTAAAGGGTGCCTTTGATCGTCACGTGAGACAAAACATAGATCTGGGTTGGTTTCGATGTTCCATCTTCCCGATTTAAAAGTACCTGCGTCTTTCGGGTTAAAAAACTAAGTTCATGTTATTTGCTGCTGCCCATTCCTTCAGCCTGATTCCATCCTGGTTGTTTTCTGTGTACTTCCAATCTGTATGGTGGCTGTAGAAGTCGCCAATATTTATTACAGGATGTCGAGACTCTGGTAGAACTTCACTCAGCCATGAAACGGAAGGGGGTTTATACACATTAATAATTTTAATGTTGTTCACCACCATGGTAATAATGTGGATGTTATTTTCGCTGCATGCTGAGACGAGGTAGGCATCGGTAACAGTATTTCGCACATGTTGCGCACCCGTAATTTTGATGAGTGGCACCTAAAATTTTGTAGCCTTGTACTTTTCCTCTCAGACTCAGCTGTAAATCATCCTTGTGGGTTTCTTGAACGCAGACTATATCGACGTTGTGGTCAAGTAATAACTTTGAAAGGCAATAGCTTTTTGATCGGCTTATTCCTTCCATGTTAAGTTGGCAAACCCTTAGTGAAGGTCCAAGGGTTCTTGCCTTTTGCTTCTGATAAGAACCGTTAGGTGACATGAGGATTACTGTGCTCTGGTTGCCAGGAGATCCTGTAGGATTGTCTGGCAGGCCGACTGTGTAGACTATTTAGCCGTGCAAGCACATTGCCCAGGGTGTACCACGAGGAGGCTAGTCTACGTTACAATAATTCCTATTCTAAATAATGGAAGGTGAATAACATAAGCGTAGATTCTGCATAGTCAAAGCAGAAAGCAAGATTTTAAAGTTTATAAGCACTTTAAGCGCGAAGCAGACGTGAGAGGGCTGATCTGCGACGTTGCCAAAGCTCAAGAGAAAACTGCTAAAGCGTGTGATACTGGCCTTAGAACTGTACTGCGAATAGTCAAACGCGGTAACGTCATATATTCTATGTCAACCCTATTTCTCTCTCTCTCTCTCTCTCTCTCTCTCTGCGCGACCCGCCATCATTCGTGACGCACAATATAGGTATGGCAGAAAGAGTAATACATGTTTAAAAATAATTATACAACCGCAATTGAAATGCTGCGCATCGTTGACTTGTCATACCAGGCTGCACCGCCAGGTGGCTTTTGTAGGACCTAGCCGAGTCATTCCGCCATGCAGAGTCACCCAACAATGACTAGGGTGGTTTCTCTGATAGTTCTTTGTTTGTGTGTACAGTGCTGACGTGACACGAAAAAAAGCCGATTCTTATGAACAACGTCTGGCTGTGAAGTTTTTTTTTTTTATTCGGTAAGAATGCAGTGGAAACTGTTGTGATAATTGAAACAGCTTACAAGAACATGCTCTTAGTGAAATTCAAGTGTACGAATGGTTTTCTTGGTTTAAAAAGGGAGAAATGGCTACTGAAGATCAGCCCCGTTCCAGTTGCCCTTTAACTGCTCGAAGCGAAGACAACATCAGCAAAATCCGTAATCTAATCAACGAAGATTGATGCAGAACAATCAGCCAACTCAAGGACTTATACAGGTTGTCCTGGAGCTCAATTCAGCATATTATGAACGTTGATTTGGGGATGTGAAGAGTGGCAGCAAAATTGGTGCCCAGACTTCTCACCAGAGATCGAAGGAATCGTCGCATTCAAGCATGTTGTGAATTAAGACAAAACAATTTCTTTCAACAAAATCATCACAGGCGACGAGTCATGGTGCTATGGGTACACAGTTAAGTTAATGAAAGTCAACTAGCCCACCTCATCCAAAAAAAGCTCTTTAGCTGAAATCAAATCTGAAGACGATGTTGATCTGTTTTTTTTTTTTTTTTTTGACGTTAAAGGAATCATACACTCAGAATTTGTCCCTAAAAACCAACAGTAAATCAACAATTCTATCTGAAGAGGGTATGAGAAAGCTGCACAGAAGTTCGGGGCGAAAACGTACGACTTTGTGGAATTCCAGCGAGTTGTTCATGCATCACGACAATGCTCCTGTGCACATGGCTCACTGTTTGCCAGCTTTTGGCTTCAAGGAATTAAATTGACCCACGCACCCTATTTGTCAGATTTAGCATCCCCGGACTTATTCTTGTTCCCGAGGAGGACAAGGGACTTAAAGGGAAGCGTTTTACCAATGTCAAAGATGTAAAATGCAATGTCACGAAGATCCTAGCAGGTATGAAAGAACGATTTTAAGAGGTGCTTACAAAACGAATGAACGTTTGGACAAGTGCTTTAATGATAACTGAAAGTACTTTGGAAGAGATTAAGGTTGTATTTGAAAAACAATAAAGTAAATGTTTTCTAAAAAGAAATTCCTTGTATATGATTTTTCAAAATTTTGTAACATTTTTTCATGTATATAATAGCCTCTTCAAATGTATCAAAACAGCCCCATAGAGTTAAGGGCTTATGTCTCATGCCACAGAATACAAATTATAAGCATTTTAATACATACAGACTCACAATCCTTCCTAAATAAGTATCAGCCACCACACAGTTTCTTGGTTTAATAACAAAGATCACACAGCAAACATTTTCAACTGAAGCAGAAAAATCTTCTGTTGAGAAAATGGTTACTCTGGAATTTTATTTTTGCTAACCTATTATTTTTTTTTATTTTGTACTAACCCATAATTTACAGTATGTTTTTTAATAAATGTGTTTTTTTTTAATGTTTCCAATAATTTCATAATTAGCCCCATTATTTAGCATGTATCATAATATCCCTAGATGAACATATGATTATTTATTTATTTATAACCTGTTACATGTGTTATATCTAACAGGATACAAATAACTGACCCCATAATAGCGTAGTGGACAGAATTTAACCATTTTAATGTTAATTAATCATTTATCTATTTGTTATTTAAATTGTGAAATTAGACAAAATAAAGTTGCATGACAGAATCTAGTATGATGTTTACTGATGATTCTTAATATCACATAACTAAATAATTGTTTTAAAAAAACATAAAAACCGCCTTAAAAAAACACTAAAACTTTAAAATAACTTTATACCTTGCTTAGGAAAAAATAAATCTAAATAGACAACATTATACATTACTTTCATTGAAATTTTGACATTAATTAGTTAGCTTTGGAGTCTGTGACAGCTGTTACATCGCTAAGATCGAATTACTGAACTTCTTTTGACAGTATTTTAATCTGTGGCTTGGCCTTATTGATCATCGAGGCATATCTCTGGCACTACAGTGTCAGTTGATAGGTTGCATCATGAAGTAAATGATTTACAGAGTATAATATCGGCGTATCATCTGTATGTTTCAGTTTTGTTGAAACATGTTTCTAGCATTAATTGTAGGTTAGCAGTAAAATGACTTTTTATGTATTATTGTTATTCCTTATTTGTTTTTATCTTTTTGTTTTTCTTGCTTTCCCTGGCACCGACTCCAAAAATAACTAATTAATGTCAAAATTTCAATGAAAGTAATGTAAAATGTTGTCTATTTAGATTTATTTTTTCCTAAGCAAGGTATAAAGTTATTTTAAAGTTTTTAGTGCTTTTTTTTAAGGCGGTTTTTATGTTTTTTAAAACAATTATTTTATTTTTAAATTTTTAGAGGTATTATACTTCGTTTAGTATTTTAAATATGCCGCAGCAGTTCCCATTTTGCGAACTTCCTGGTAGCTCAGAGATTAAAGCGATTGCTTTCAAAGAAGATTCTGTCTTTATATACCACAACCACTTCCAGAATGGGGCGAATTGGGCGTTGTGTTAAGGAATGTCAGGCTATGTTTCGATCTTATCATAACATCTGTTGAAGCTGCTGCTCGATAAGCGAAACATGTAACATCTGGGCATTAATACATACCACATACAGAAATCTCTCTGGAATATATCTCTTTGCTCCGGCATCACACAAAAAAATATAGAGTTTTAATTGGTTAAGCTTGGAATCAAAGTTGAAATGTTGAGACATTATGACACATTTATTTTATAAATATTATGCCATGACTTAAAAAACAGCTTAACTGATTTTGACGGGATTTAAAACTGTGGATTTTTGTAAAGAACATTGGAAATTAAAAGGGGTGAGGGTAAAGGGGAAGAGGGATTGAGCTTTTCTGTACCAAATGTAGACTGCCTTTTCTGATTGATTTGAAGTATACGTGTGTAAATTTCTATTGATATCAGATAAAACTCTAGTTATGTATAAAAAAAACAATTAAGGGGTGTGGAGACAAAGAGTAGTTTGGTTTTTGTAAAGCTAGTGTGGTCAGTATTTTTCTCTTTGTTTTAAAGTATACAGGTACAAATTTCCATCGAAACCAGATAAAACCTGTAGCTTTGTGTAAAGAAAATTTGTCAAAATTAAATGGGGTAAGGGAGTGAGTTGTAGGGTTTTGTAAACAGAATATAGACACTATTTTTCTGGGTTTTTTTTGTAATTTTATTTTAATTTTTTTTAAGTACATGTGCAAGTGGTCCATGGAAATCTGATAAAACTGTGGGTATCTATAAAGAACATTGGAAATTAGGAGGGGTGGGGGTAGAAGGGAAGAGGGGTTGGGCTTCAGCAAACTAATTTAAAGAAAATTGTTCTGTATATTTTAAAGTATAGTGTGCAAATTTCCTTCAGAATCGGATAGAAACTGTAGATTAAATGATGGAAAGGAAGGAGCGGTGTTTGGACTCTCGAAACCAAATGTAGACAGTATATGGCTGTTTGTTTTGCAGTATTACATGTGGCATACTTCCTTCAAATCAGAAAGAAACAGTAGCTTTGTATAAAGAACATTGACAGTAATTAATGGGGTAGTAAGGGGGATAGGGTTTGCATTTTTGTGAAAGTTATGTGGACAGTATTTTTCTTTTCTATTTGTTTCAAAGTATACGCATGCGAAGATCCACCGAATTGAGTCAAAAATGTGGGTTTTGTACAAATATTAAGGGAATGGGGAGCTAGGGTAGTTTTTTTTTAATTTTTTGGTCAGAGATCTTATCCATAAAAAAATTACATGTATATGTGCCAACTTTAATAAAGATCGGTCAAATGGTGTCGACTGTAGCTTTCTAAAAAGAAATTGACAAAAATCAAGGGGTGGAAAAGGGAGAGGGGTTCATTTTTGCAAACCAAGAGTTGGCATCATTTTTCTCTTTGTTTTATAAAATTTGCTAAGTTCTGTCTAAACCATATAAAACTGAGGTTGTGTATAAAAATTAAGCAGTTTAATGGGGAGAGGGGTGGTTTTTAGATCTTTTGGTCAGACACCTTCTTCGTGAAAAAAATACATATAAGCATTAACTTTCATGGTAATCGGTCAAACGATTGACTGTAGCTTTTTATAAAGAACATGACAAAGTTAATGGGGTTGAAGGAGGAAAGGGTTGAGCATTGGCAAACCAAATATTGACAGAATTTTTATCTTTGTTTTAAAATAACATGGGCAAAGTTCAATAAACAGATAAGAAATGTAGATTTCTATAAAATTAAGGGGTGTAAAGGGAGACATGGTGGTTTATTTATTTATTTTGGTCAGAAACCTTCTCCATGAAAAATTACATGTATATGCCAACTTTAATGGAGACCAGTTAAATGTGTCGACTGTAGATTGTGTAAAGAACATTGGTAAAAATTTAGGGGTGGATAGGGGGAGAGGGCTTCCGTTTTTTCAAACCAAAAGTTGACAGTATTTTTCTCTTTATTTTTTACTATACATGTCCAAAGTTTCATCGAAATCGATAAAAAATGTGGGTTTGTATAAAAATTAAGTGGTGTAAAGGGGAGAGGGTGGTTTTTTAAATTTATTTTTTGGTCAGATTCTCCATGAAAAATTACATGTATATGCCAACTTTGATGATAATAGATCAAAGGTGTCGAGTGTAGCTTTTTATGAAGAACATTGACAATAATTAAAGGGGTGGAAGGGGGGGGGGGTTTGAAACTTTGGAAGACCAAATATTGACAGGATTTTTCTCTTTGTTTTGAAGTATACATGGGCAAAGTTCAGTAAAAATAAGATAAGAAATGTAGGTTTCTATAAAACTAAGGGGTGTAAATGGCAGAGGGCTGGTTTTTTATTTTGATTTTTTGGTCAGAATCCTTCTTCATGAAAAACTACATGTAATTGCCAACTTTAATGGAGATCAGTTAAATGGTGTCCACTGTAGCTTTGAATAAAGAAAATTGTCAAAAATTAAGGTTGTGGAAAGGGGGAGAGGGATTCAATTTTTTTAACCCTAATATGCATGGTGCCGAAAACACACATGAATATGCAGGGCCTCCAAGGCCCTGCTAATTTTAAATTTTCGTCTTTTCATATAATCATTTTTTGGAGTTAAATTTATTTCTGTCAAATTTACTGTCATATTGAAAGATTCCTAAGATACAGTAACAGGATCTGGTGGGCCTGATTAACATTTTATTAATTAATTCACTTATAAGTTGCAGTTTACATTTTATAACATTTATTACAACCAATTTCTTCAATTAAAACATACTCATTATTCACAATATTATGTATATAGGCAATATTTTGACAAAAAGTTATTATTCATTGTTCACATAAAATTGCATTTTTCTTAGTTTTCAACATGTGACAAACAAGAAGCACAAAGAACGCCACTAGTTCCTTACAAATGTTGGTTTTACATTTAATGCATGTCATAGCACTTTTCCTGTGTTTATTATATGGACAATAATTGCATCTTCTTCTTTTTCCTGAAACAGGTAGTTGGTTCGGCAATATGACATCTTTCTGAACACCACATCTTTGCATGGCATCAACGATTTTCTTTGGAAGATTAGGGATCTGAATACGAAGTTCCATTAGTGGTCTTACCATTTCCTCTGCTAAATCTCTTAGGAACAAACGCCTTTTATCACTTCTTCCACTATGGTATGTCAGATGTTGGGCGGAAAATAAAATTTCACTGTTCATTGCTGCAACGTCCATCATATTCATCCATAATGCAAATGGCCATCTTCTTGTTTGTCTCTTGCAAGTGTAATAACGAATTTTCTGGTCCATTTGATCTACTCCACCCTTCGTAGAGTTATAGAACTTTATTATATCTGGTTTCTTTTTTGCATGAGTTTCATCAATGTTTCTGTCGTGATGCATTGTGCTAATGAGAACTACAGACTTTTTCTTTTTGGGAACATAACTCACCATTGTAATGTCACCTCTAAATGCAAACAAAGAGGAATGAATCGCTCTTGAGGCTGATGGTTTCATCTCATTAGGAATTTCTGGTTTATTTTGTTTGATTGTTCCCACCACTGTAATTTGCTTCTGAAGCATCTCTTCTGCCAGCTGGACACTAGTAAAGAAGTTGTCAACAGTAATATTTTTTGATGATCCTTCAATGCTTTTAGCAAGATCTTTCACCACATTCAATCCAAGATTTTTCTGAATAGGTTCATGCGGCTTCCTTCCCGTGTAAACAATTCCGTCTAAAGCATATGCAGATGTAGCATCACATAACCAAAATATTTTTATGCCATACTTGGCTGGTTTAGAGGGCATATACTGGGTGAAGCTGCATCTTCCACGGAATGGGACTAGCTGTTCGTCAACTGTGAGCGAATCATTGGGAATCATTCTATTTCTACACTTGTCAAGAAATAGTTCCCATACATAACGAACAGCTGCAAGTTTGTCATCTGCAGATCGAGCTTCACGGGTACGCCTGTCATCAAATCTAATCATTCTCCTTATATCCTCAAATCTATTTACTGACATGGTGGCCTTATATGTAGGATTTGCCTTTTCATCCAAGAATAATTCTCTAATAGGGACATCCCAACTCTTCTCAACACCAGAAAGCAGTAAAAGACCAAGAAAACCCTCCATTTCAGCAAGCGAAACGTTTTTCCACGTTTTACCACGCAAAGCAGCCACTCTTCTGCCTTCAATATTTGTGCAGTTGATGATTTCCTCTAGTATTTCCTTGGAGATGAAATAGTCCCAGGCATCCTTAGGTTTACAGGTTTTCAAACCACGGGCTGGACCAGGTGCCTTCTTTACGATATTATGGACAGGTGTACGAAAAGTTGCAGGAGGTTCTAATTTCCAAATCGTTCCATTCCGACTAATGTATGTGTGGTCTTCTATACCTTTTTGTGGTGGTTCTTCATTTTCAGACTCTGATGAAGTAATATTATCGGAAGGACTGTCATCTGCCTCAATATTCACATCTGCAGGTTCATTGGCTGATTCTTCACTACTTGCATCTTCAAAAATATTTCCTTCCTCGCAAGAATCATCTTCTTCAAACCACTGAGCCACAACACTTTCAAAATTAGCTGCATTTGCACGTACTGACTCTCTTGCTTTGCGTGTCGAAGCCATAGCAAAAGACGTGTCCCTCGAACAGCAGCTTGTGCAGCACTAAACGAGTCATACTCGTAACAATATGGGCCTTGCAGCAACAAACAAACTACAGTAACAATGAGGCTGACAAGAGCAGCACAGGATAACAATACTATGCAATAATAAAACATTTGATAGCAAAAAGATCAATGATACACCGACATCGCCAATATGTGAAAGCAGTGTGTATTATTTTTTAGTTACTACTCCAGCTACTGCTGCTGTTGGCACTCCAGTTGCTGAAAATACTACTACAGTTATTGTTGAATTAATAACTGCTCCCAAACAAATGTTGAAGACAATATAGGCTAAAGAACATTTATAAATATGCGAGGGCTTCTGAAGCCCTGCTTATGCATTCACGGTGTATGGGTAAACGTATAGAATTATACAGAAAATTTTAAAAGGTATCTCGTTCAGACTTGGTAGGAGGAATGTCACAGTGTTAGTGAAAGAGTACTAGAAAGCAATTTGAAATCAAACAAAAAATTACAGATTTAAAAAAAAAAATGAAGACATACAAGGGCCTCGGAGGCCCTGTATATGCATCCTAGGGTTAACCAAAAGTTGACAGTATTTTTCTCTTTATTTTTGGCTATATATGTCCAAAGTTTCATCAAGATCGAATAAAAAATGTGGATTTGTATAAAAATTAGGGGGCGGAGGGGGGTAGAAGGGGTGGTTTCTCAATGAAATTCATATGGGACCACTTTTGAGGTATACCCTATCCACTAAAAAAATTTAATTCAAATCGGTTCAAAATTGGTGAAAATATCGCTGGTCATACATACAAAAAATTTACAGACGAATTGAGAACCTCCTCCTTTTGTTGAAGTAGGTTAAAAAAATAGAGATCACAGTTAGTCGGCAACACAGATAGACTAAATTGTCAATGCTAAACCTGCAATATTCATATTGAAGTTCTGATTATAAAACAAGTTAGTTATTTTATTTAAGAAACCATCCAGATGTTCAGAGATGTAGAATGGGTGTTGGTTTTATAAAAGTGGGTCTTCATTAAAGGAAAATTTGGTTGAAACAGACTTTACTCTCCTTTAAATGGTAAATGTATATTATTTCTGATACCTGAATCATATTTCAGACCAGCAAATTCATAAAAATTATCAAAAAGAAGAAAGCGACGAAGCTAACACTGAGAATTATCGGGGATGGAGTAATCAAAACGCATGGGAACAAAGACACTGGCAGCATATCAGTTAAACAGCTGTTGTAAAAACAGCATTGCTGGCGCCGACCAAAGTCGTGTTGATATTGCGGACTTGCTGTGTGAAGGAATACAAAACAAAGGGAAGTACATTTAATATTTTTCTTTCCTTACATTTTCTACATTAATCCAAGGGGAAAAGACTTTACCGATTTCTTTATTTCCGTGGAGTGATCATTGTGTCAATAGAAGGAACATTTCATATTTCTTATACCAGTTTAGTGATAAATGTTATCATTGACTGTTAGATGCAAGTGAAAAGACTGTATTTATTTTGGATTTTGCACTTTCACCCCTTTTTTCTCTGTTGTTAATCAGATGAGAACTCATAATTACTTTTTTTTTTTTTTTTTTTTTTTTTTAACAGTTTAACGTCCCTTTTTAACAACGTGGTCTTTAGAGACGGGAAAGGATGGGGGCAAGGAATGGGAAGGAATTCGGCCATGGCCTTTTGAAGGAAGCATCCCGGCATTCACCTGGAGTGATTTGGGGAAACCATGGAAAACCCAAATCTGGATGCCCGGACGGGGATTCGAACCGCCGTCCTCCCGAATGCGAGGCCAGAACGCTATCCGTTACACCACCACGCTCATAATTACTGACTTGAAACTGTTGACTGCCATTGTATCCAACACGTATTTGAAATTCACCATGGAAGAAGAAAATGGAAATATGCTTCACGGTGGTGCAGAAAATTTCAATCTACCAGCATCACCAACTATGTATACGGTAATACAGTCTTGTTGTCCCTGAATAATCCTTCCTCAAAGAATCCCAACAAATTATGGTTAGAGAGGATTAGGGAGAGATTAGTCTCTTACAGTTTTTGCAAACTGCAAGTGGTCTAACAGTAGGTGATCATACTCAAGAAGTAGAAGCCCGTCAGGGAGCAGAAAGTAAGCAGCCTCCACCTAGCCTTTCTATTGGTACTATATCTTGCCAGTCTGGAAAGGCCATTCCCCTACAAGGTCTGGCCAGCCTGATTTTATCAATAAAATCTCAGTTCAATACATTAAGTACTCAGTCCATTAATAAATTAAATATGTTAAGTGCTAAATTCAATACTATTGTAACCAAGCAGAGAAGAGATTTTATGGACCATTCCCAACTAACAGATACCAGGATAAGTGTAATTCAGGTGAAGACAGAAAATTATTACACTAATTTTGATAGAAAAATTAATGAAACAGAAACAACCTTAGAAAAACTTGATCTAGAGTTCCCGAAAAGTCGAGAAGAGCTTGAAAGCAAGAGAGAGACCCTCTGAGTAACATCATCTAGTACTGTTAATATTAAGCAAGCAATTTTATCACAACCATCTGATGTTCATACTAAATTTGACAGACAATTAGTTGATAATAATTACAGTTGATACTGAGTACACCATTCTGCCATTATCAATCAGTACATGTAACACTATTACATCTTTATCACCTGATACTGACAACATATCTGAATATGATTTTACTGAATTATCCCAAGAGATTTCATAATACAAATGAAAATATGAAGGTTTATCTAAAGGAATGTGAACTAGTTTTTGCCACTGTGACTTGTAATAACAGTATAGCAAATGTTGCGAAAAATTTCCTTGCAAACCTGCTACCTTGAGAAGAAAAACGTTAAACAGAAAATCTTAATTTCTTCATGAACCAACTTCATAAATAAGAAGAAAGTGAAACAAAAAATAACAATTTCCTTACAAACCTCCTACCTAGGAAAGAAAAAAGTGAATGTACATAGAGTGTAATTCTGCTTTATGCTAAAAAAAACTAAGCAAGTGTTTTGTTGTTGTAAAGTGACTTTGATATGCAAGTCGCAATTAATTTCAGCAGGTGATGATGACAAGAGGAAATGAAAATACCACAGGAAATGTTTCTGGTCCTTAAGAGGGGCGAACCATAATCGCTACTTCATCCCATGTGAATTTCCTGCCTTGTGTAATTTGTTCTTATACGAGTTTTTGAATAGCCAAAATGCTGCAGACATTTTTGACCTGTTTCAGGGTACACTGCAGTAGACTCTGTGGCGAGATCATCTTATTGCATTGTGAGACCAGCATAAGATGTCTCTCTGCATGCCATGTGGTGAAGACAACAGGCAGACATCAACGATACATACATTTTATTAAATATCGTTTCCCATGTTAAAAAATTAATTATAGCCTATGTCATGTTTTAAGTTCTAAGTTTATCAACACCTGAGGGAATTGTTACTGATATTTTTAAAAACATTTTATATCTATACATACTCAAATTTTGTAGAGCTTAAATTAAAATCTAATTACCATTTTATTCTGTCACATGCAAATTTCAAGGAATTTGGATAGAAGTTCCGATTATAAAACAAATTAGTTATTTTAACAAAAGAAATCACACATATGTTCAGAGATGTAGAATAGGTGTTGGTTTTATAAAAGTGGGTTTTCATGACAGGAAAATTTTGTTGAAACAGAGTTTACTTCCTTAGGTAAATGTATATTATTTCTGACACCTGAATCAGATAATGGAGCAGCAATTTCATACAAATTATTAAAAAGGAAGAAGTGACAAACCATGACAATAGGGTATGAAACTGTAAAAAGCTATGACAGTTCAGGAAAAAGACATGCTAAAGTAGTATGATGTGATAGCTTTCAAACTTCACTATAGGCTCTCTCTCAAAAAGATGTAAATTAGCAATTAATTTTCCAGCTACAAACAAGAACATTCCAACTATTTGGGATGTTTTACACAGATTTATTAGATTGATTTAGGGGTTTATGAAACTTCAATTGAGATGACACCAGAAATAATTCACCTGTAACCAAAAGCGTAACCAAGTATATATATATATATCTTATATATTTAAACGAGCAATTCTGGTATATATATATATTTCGGATCTCGGAAACGGCTATGACGATTTGGATGAAATTTTATATTTAGATAACATTTTGACTTTTAAGATTACCTAAATAGTTGTCTTCCCTACAAAAAAGTGAGTTTACAAAATACAAACAACTTTTTCACTCTGTATCCCAAAAATGGTACTAGCGCCATCTCGTAGACAATATTTAAACAAACAGTCCTTGTATACTGGCTGACCCGTGGAAATACGAGCACTGCAAGTTTAATTGTAAAACATTTAAAAAGAAAGATGGTTAAAAATTCATCATTGGTTTTGTCAGAGATGATACTTTACAGAAAATTCTTTGAAAATAAATTTACCGGTACCAGTTATAAATTTACAAATCTGGTTACAGGCCATCTTCCTCAGTTGCTGATCAATTGATTTTAATAAAGTAATCATTGTTTTCTTTTTAACCCTAAAAAGTGGTTGTTAGTTTGTCATTAAATACTACCACATGAGGTATGAGCATAGTTTTACTGGAGCAAATGAATTTAGCACTGATGATGTTCTATCATTACAGTGACGTTAAAATCTGATGATGAATTCTTATAGAACTCGACGAAACATATCGAAAATAAAGAATTAATGTTCTTAAATAAGTTACAGTTCCTTGTACTTTTGGTGACGTTTCTTCTGGTTAAGGCCGTATTTCAACAAAATTAAACATTGAACATTCATTTCCGCCGTATAGACATAGTGGTTTTGATAGAATTTTTTTTTTTTTTGGGTCCAGGCCAGATCTAATCCTAACCTCTTCACTTGAGATATCAGAAAAATAAATTCTTTATTTTTGATTTGTTTCGACGACTATCATACAAATTCATCAAACTTGGCTATGGCGAAATTTATCTTCTGATCCAGGTCGCATTTCAACCAACCATGTCAAATTTTTAGATATCTCGAGAACTAAGCGAAGATATATAAAAAAATATTTTTTACTTTCAGTTTTTCTCGTCGAGTTACATAAGAATCCATCAATAAGGGTTATCGTAGAAACCCCTGAATTGCCACAAATCTTGCACCATTAATTAATCCCTAATAATAGCATTTTTCTTTGAAAGCAATTTATGAGGCGGTCTCGCAAATGGATCTAGCAATTTATGGGGCGGTCTCGCAAATGGATCTAGCAATTTGGATGAAATTTCATATGTAGATAACGTTTTGCTTTTCAAGTTTTTAACACGATTAAAAAAAAAAAAAAAAAAAAAAAAAAAAAAAAAAAAGGAGCAATTTTTGTTAATTTTTTTGTCCATGGTGGACTTGTGGAATCAGCCACTGTGATATCAAATTTGGTTGATAATTGAATACAGCGACCAGTCAGTTTATGGTGCTGCTTTATTTTATTTTACCATTACCGGTTTCAAGCATACCACCATAAACTGTGACTGGTCGCTGTATTCAATTATCAACCAAAAAAGCAATTTTTGTATTTGGTTTCTCGAAAACGGCTCTAACCTCATTACGCATAAGGTTCAGGTAGCAGTAAGCCTACTGCTGTTAGTTAACTGTGCACCTCAAAACACCTAGGAAGCCTTCAAGCCTTTACTTTAATCAAACTTTACTCGAAATCTTGGATATTGAACAGAAATCGAAAGATGACGAGCGAAGATCATATTTATTTAATATTTGTTTGATGTGAAAGTATTCGTTAAAATCTTTGACTTTAAAGTGAGCATAAGTAAATTGTTTTTTTTTAAATAATTTAAATTATTTTCATTAGTGTCCTGTTGGTTAAATCATTACTTCATTTGAACGAAAGCTGTTCCACACTGATCGCAATATACGCAACCTAGACTACAATTAAATGTAATATTGCCTGGCAAGACGCAAGTTGTTCAGATTTTTTTAATTTCCTTTGCTTTTACTGATGTTACAGCCGTATATAACTGCATTAGCCATTCAACCATTGTAATACCGTAATGAATCACAGATAACGTTAAAGACAGATGTAAACACCCGTGAAGTTTTTTATTTAGTTTATGTCGCAATGCATTATTGCCACTAAAATGTGATAAGTACATGTAAGAATATGCTTGTAACTGAAGTATTGTTTTCCTGGCGGCATGTGATTAGGGGATTCTGTGATAACCGTGGTGCCGCGATTTGATGGATTCTGGTGTAAACAATTGAAAGTAGCGAATAAAATTTTTTGATAACTGACTTCGTTCTCGAGACAGTGTGTCTCAAAATTGACGTAGTTAGGTTGAAATGCGGCCTGGACCAGAAGAAAAATTTTGCCATTGCCCAATTTGATGCTGAAATCGTATGTAACTCGAAGAGACAAATCGAAAATAAAGAATGCAGTTCTCAAAATATCTCAAAAGTAAGGAGGTTAGGGTGAGCTCTAGCCCGGACCAGAAAAAAAATCACCAAAACCACTATATTTACACGGAGGAAATGCACTACAGGTGCTTTATTTTCTTCCTGGTGGTTGTTGTTAGGTTGAAATACGGCCTGGACCAGAAGAAACTTCAGCAAAAGCACAAGGAACTATACCTATATCTGATTTTTAACATGCTATATCTCGAAAACCAAGAGAGAAAACAAATTTATTCTTTATTTTCGATTTGTTTCGTCCAGTTCTACAAGAATTCCTTATCAGATTGTGGTGCCACAGCAATGATTGAACTACCTGTGGTTAGATTTAAATGCAACCTATACACGAATAGCAACAGAAACATTTTGCTACAGCGAAGGGCAATAGGAAAATCTTAGATTTTGTAACGGCAGTATTAGCCGAGATTGTGGTTAGGTTGAAATTCAGCCTGAGCCATAATAAAAAATGAACCTTCTCACAGCAAAAGTACGTTGAATTTTGTTATTATCAGTTATTTAAGCAGTTTTCATAAGCACTATGTCACATTTTGACGTCATGTATCACGATGTAAACTACTCCCATATGTGGTTAGATTTAAAATGCAACCGAAACCTTTTGTTACAGCGCAAGGCACTAGGAATTGCATTTATTTTATAACAATTCAATTTATTTAAACAATTGCTAAGAAATGAATTGCTACAACACTGAAAGAAAAGTATTAATTTTGTTTAAATTGGCATATTAATTATCTATTGCTTTTTATTTTTACTGAAATCATTACTTGGTTTGAATGAAAGAAGTTCCAAATTGATCGTGATTTATGAGGGCTAAACCACAATTAAAACTAATATTACATGACATAGCGTAAGTTGTTAAGATATATTTTTAGCATCCTTTGTTTTCACTGGGGTCATTCAAGTTGACAACTGCAACTTTTTTCTACTTATTTAGGTAAGCAACTAAAAAGAAATTAATTACAAGAACACTTCGATAAACCGGTCATTTTTGATGGGCTTTGTGACTAGTATAAAATAAAATACTTTTAAGTAATAATTTGGATAAGGTAAAAGAATAACACACATCTATATAAATAGAAAATGAAATGTTTATTGGTAACCACATCACTTGAGAATGGCTGGACTGAATTTGTCAATTTCTTAAAAATGTTTGTAATGATCTGATTAAAATTTATAGAGAAAGAAAAAACTAGAAACGTTGCCCGGAAAATTCAGGAAAAACTGAAAGCACTTTTTTGCAAGGACTGATTTGCCTAATTTTTTTTTTAAATATTCTTAATAGTCCCAATAAGGTGTTTCGAGAAAGAAATTTTTTTAAAATTGTCAATTGTCTTTTTATGGACCGATTTAGCTATTTTTTTCCAAATGCTTGTAATAGTGCGAATTATGTTTTAAGGGAAAGAAAAATTGAAAAAGTTGCCCAGAAAAATTAAAGTACCTTTTCTATAGGCCAATTTTATTATTTTTTAAAAATCTTGATATTAGTCCATGAACAACTACTCATGGGCAGGAAGAAGTGGAGTGTGCTCGTGACCAGCACCCATGAGACTGGAGATGGAAAATAATAATGATAATACTCCAAATAAGGTTTTTTAGAGAAAGAAAAATTGGGAATGTTGGTTGAGCTATTTTTATATTTCTGTCTGCTGGACGCTGGCATCTGGGCGCGCAGTGAACTGCAGCTCAGGTTTGCATGAATTCAGATTTCTGCCGGCCTGGGATGTAGTTTGGGACAGAAGATGGCACCATTACCAGAAGTTCGCGTGCTTTGTCTTGCGCGGACGATTATTTGCTTCTTTTTCATGGCAATTGTTACATTCTCGGAACAAGACATTGGACTGAACACTAGGTGAGTTAAGCCATTTGCTCTTTCAATATCCGTGAGCTATGTCGTAATTATGAGTGTAGCGATTTCCATTTCAAAGACTTCCAAGCTGATAGAAGATGTTATGGATGATATCAGCCTCTGCAACGCCCACATCTGTGCTGTGCTTACAGGTTGATGGAATCCCTGTTTTACGCTACTGCCGGCCGGTTCGTTGCTGTAAGGTCAAATTCTACAGTTGGTGGACTGGAACGAAAATCGTTCAATCAAGAAATTTATTTCGGTTAAGTTCGCCACAGATAGTCATTTACACGTGGTTCCATATATATTATATAAAAGTTGGACCAGAAAATTGGAAAAAAACCAAAAATACTTATTCTATAGAACGATTCAGTAAATTTTTTAAATGATCACAGTGGTCCAAATAAGGTTTTAGAAAAAGAAAAATTGCCTGGAAAATTCTATGAGCTGTTTTGCTAATTTTTTAAATGTTTTAGAATCAGAAAATTGGAAAAGTTGTCTGGACAATTCAAGAACAACAAAGTACTTTTTTTGTTAGGAGTGATTGTGTTATTTTTATTTTATTTTTTTTAAATTGATAACAGTCCTAATAAGATTTTAAAGAAATAAAAATGGGAAAGTTGCCCAGAAGATTGGAAAATTTTGGAAAAACTGAAAATACTTTTTGTATGGACCAATTTTGATAATTTTTTTAAATGACCGGAATGGTCCAATTAAGGATTTTAGGCAAGGAAAAACTGAAAAAGTTGACCTGAAAATTTGTGTAAACAATATGGAACAATACTTAAAAAAAAAAGTTTATAATAGTATGAATAAGTTTTTTTGGGAAAGAAAAATCAGAAGTTACTGGGAAAACTTAAAAAAACTGCTTTTTTTAAATTGGATTTTTATACAAACTCATGACAATAACAATTGATATCTGTAACTTTCTCTCTCTCTCTTCTTCGTTTATGCTCCCGAATGGAAATAACTCAATGAAATGTTATCTATTGGGGGGAAAAACTGCAAGAAAACTGGAGAAAAATCTGGAAAATTGCATTCCATCTTAAATTAAAATAAAATTACCTTTGCTTTTACTTTTGTGTTGTTTCATGATTTGTCCAACAAATATAGTTATTTTACTTCTATTCTATTAATTGAGGACATGTGCTTTATGATACCAAACAAGGTATTTTGTCACATCCGTCTAAGGCATCCGACGAAATCAGCTATTGCCGAACACCAGATGGAAGAACAACATGAAATACTGTGGGAAAATACAAGAGTGCTAGCTAAAACCAGTTTTCTACAAAGAAAAGTAAGAAGCTATTGAAATATTCAAACAGTCAAACAACCTCAACAAGGATGGTGGTTACGGTCTTAGCCAGGCTTGGAAATGTGTTAAATAAATAATTAACTCCGCACCCACAGATATTAAATCTGTAAAATGCATATCTCTGGATAATCGATATTGTCAGACAATTGACAGTACAAATACGTAACCAACCAGCAACACCAGTCTCCAACAGATCCCAGTCTGTAGCAGATTCGGTAGACGGCCCCTGAAGAAGACCTAAGCCCTGGTCGAAACATTTGGAAGAAGGGGGAGTACTTCAACGCAGTGTTAATACAATAATTTATATTAATATTTATTTTAAGGTATTACCTCAATTAGTTATAAAAGCACCCAGTCGTCCGTGCATGGTACAAAAGTTGAAACGCGAAAAAACAATATGATTGTGATGCATCGAGAGAATCGGTTCAAAAGAATGTTCCACTGATGAATCAACAACACAAATATGCTCATGAAAGATATGAATGATGGAACTAGAGGGAATTTCTTCCAGGACACTCTTGTAGAAAAAACTTTTTTTGATCTCATTGTTTTTGGCAACGATTCACTTACAGAATGAAAATGCACTTGCACTTGCTTCATCAGGGATTGAAACTACATTGTTGGATGGCAATCAAACAGCTCATTCAGCATTCAAGTTACCATTGAATACGCAAACACCTCATCGAGGTCAAGGTCATTAGAGGTGGGATGGGACTGGGGACAAGTAACAGGAAGGAATTCGGCCATGGCCTTTTGAAGGACACATCCCGCGCTCGCCTGGATTGATTTGGGAAAACCACGGAAAACCCAAATCTGGATGCCTGGACGGGGATTTGAACCGACATCCTCCTGAATGCTTTAAAGAACTCTGCAGGTGCCAAAGTTCTGCAGCATTTCAAATTGATCATTTGAGATTAATGTACAATAGCACATGAAGTATTTGGAGGCATTAGACTGATAGATGCAAGATCTACGAAACAATCAAAACTGGTTAAGTGGTGAAGTGATCAAAATGTAATTAAAATATATATATATATATAAGAATAGATATGTGTTTTCCTATATTTCACTTTTCAGCCACCACTACCTAGCACAGATCATTGGTCTTTGTGTGTGGAAGTAGCACGGACATTCCTGTCGTGCACAACGTCAGCTGAGTGTCGAAAGCTGTGGGGATGTGGGAGATACAATGGAAAAAAGTGGTGGATTCGACCAAAGACATGTCTCTCCGTATATGTCACTTTGCTGTCACAACTACATAGCATAGACCGTTAGTGTTTGTGCGTGGTAGTGGTATCGTGTCTCCTATCGTGTACTATGGTGGTTAGATGTCGGTAGCTATGGGGGTGTAAGAGATATGGTGATTGAAAGTGGTCGACCTGAGTCACTTTCATATTTCTACCAAACATGTATGTGTTATGGTGTATCACTTTTCAGCCAAAACTATCTAGCGCAGATCACTTGTGTTTGCGTGTGGTAGTAGCACAGAGTCACCTGTCGGTCACAACGTTGGCTGAATTTCGGTAGAGTGTGGGAGATATGGTGTTTGAAATTGGTTGCTCAAGGATATTTTCGTATTTCGACCAAAGACGTGTGTCTGTATATTTTACTTTGCTGCCAGAACTACATAGCGCAGATCACTGGTGTTTGTGTGTGGTAATAGCATCGAGTCTACCATCTTGTACTATTGGGGTTAGATGTCGATAGCTGTCAATCCAAATTCTTTACAAACACGAACGAAGTTGTGGATACCAGCTAGTTGAAACTTAAATTTTGGAACAAAACAGCATGGTTCCAAGTTGATCATATTCCAGGCACATCAAACATTTCCAGCGCTTCAATGGTGTATTGCATCAAGTAACCGTTGTGATTCGGTCCGACTTATAACTGATGATTTCTGAACTGATTATAACTATTAAATAATTCAGTCCTTTTTCTTTCAGTTTTAAGTTTATTGTATATTTTGTAATCCTCTAGGAACTACATTGAAACTGAGTAGTCTCTGAAGATGCAAGTTCGTTTCGACAATGATAATTCCAAACAACATATCTATGTGTCTACGCCGATAGTCTCAATCCCATGAGTATTTATTTCCATAGCAACCTACACTGACTTACTTTTCTCTAAGAATAAATATTTTCAATTTTCATCCACACTCAAGGAGCAAAGTATCTTTTTTTTTAAAAAAAAAAAATATGTTTGTTATGTCACAACTGCCGACGTACTACACGTAAAATTTCACATCGGCATACTTCTGAATGTACTCCTCCTCAAATTAAATAATCATGGACACAATGGTTAACAAATACAATGTTCATTCAGAACTATGTATTTTTCTCATTTTTACTTTGTTTTCACACTTTCTACACCTTTTCACAAAATAATCACAAACAATTTGATTGAAATTTGGACAAGACAATTTCTGTCAGGTCAACTAGTTCATAGTAAAAATAAGTTTTACTGATGGTATAATGATTTAATATAAGGTTTAGATAAAGATTTAAGTTGCTTCATTGATAACACTCGAGTGCCAAACTCAAGAACTGTATTTATTGCACAGTTTATTCAATTACAATACATGGAATGTCGGCACCAGACATGATCATTGTCATATCGGACTATCCTTAATATTCAAGATTGCAGATTAGCACATAGAACTGCAGTTTCTTCAGCACACATGTTTAACATTCCGATTCAGTGTTGTCTAGAATATGAACGGCACATAACCGAATACTCATACTCTGCGAACATTTCCACACAACCGCCTGAATCACGAGCACATGTTCGACTCTTGTCTTCACAATGTATATCCGCCGCCTCACGTCACTCAGACAATCACGACACTCCTTTTTCTCACATGACTGTTCTGGCCAACCAGCGTCTTTCTCTCTACCTTGCCTTTCAGCGATATTCCACTTTCTTTTAGATGGGTGTGCAACGCTATCGTTACAATGGGATCTTAGGGGGGATATCAACAATATGTTCGTAGACAAGTTTTCACCTATATAGTGAAGACAACATCACCTACACAGAAGGATTCGTGTCTCAGTCATAGATCGATTGTAACATGACATACAGCAGGTAAACATAGATGGTCATCAGTCATTAAACCCTTTCCTACCGGCTATTGGGATAAAAAGGAAATTTATAGTTTCAATTATATATTTGTATAAAGGTACTTGAAATTAAACACACATATTTTTTTCAATTTTTCTTTGGAACTAAGCCGGTACTTATAAGTACCGTAAGGAACTTTGTGTATCACAGGATGTACAGCAATAGCAATTGAAATCAATTATGTTCATATTGGTATGAAATGTTTGCCAATTCTTTTTGCTCATTCAGACACAAAAGACATTGTAGTGCAACATTTGGAATGATGTTTTGACTGTATTTTCTTCATTCTACATACTTCACATCATCATCTGATTTTTACAATTTAGGGACAGTGTATACCTCTGTTTCCCAATCTTATGTCTCTCATTGTGGAATAGTATGACTTGTGTTGTTTGAATGGATGAGGGTTTGGTGAAATATATATAGATGACCTTTTCTTCTTACCGATATCCTTCATAGTCATCATACCTTGTGCAAAGGATCTTCTAAAAAATTTTACAGACTTTTTTTTTCAAATATCAGACCATTTATGTTATAGGCATTGACAAATACAACATCCAGAAATCCCAAAAACAATCTTTACCATGATTTCGGTAATCTTCTGTCAGCATTGCACTAAGTCATCAGCTGATCAGCAGTATCAACCCCACACATGAAGATATTGTAGTTCTTGACGACTCCTGAGCATGGAATTGTTGACTTCAATCCATCTTTTTCTTTGCATATAACTAGTGGTGTAACAACAGGGTGGCAGCATGGGCAAAATGCTACGGGACCTACTGCCGGAGGTGGCCCCCGATGACCGGCCAGAGGCCCTCTGGTCCAAGATCCACCAGGTCACCAATCCAACCCAAGAGAAGGTCCATCTGTCGAAGTTGCTATTGACCCAACCAGTGTAGTGGAGTTTCACCGCTGCCATGAAAATTTGATACTAAATGTATGACCTTTTTATCCTTCCATCCAGTAGCAAATACCTAGGTTTGTAAATTCATTGTCACAATCTCCTCGTTTTAGTTTTCCATCAGCAGATTGTTAGAAAGTCCCTTGCAGTAGGGTCTGATTCTCCCACAAACAAAACTTGTTTCAGTTTTTTAATAATGAAACTGATGAAAAATAATGATAATACTAGTTAACATCATCATTGCTCCATTTTTTTCAGTCAATTCTAAGACCACTCTTTGACCTAATGAGTAATCTGAGAACATTCCAGTCATTTCTTAATTTTTGCCTTGATAAATTATAAACTTCTAAGAGAAGAGCTTCAATCAGAGCGTATTTCATAAAAGTATCCATTTGAAAATATCTAAAACAATTATAAAACCAATTGTATACTTGAAAATCTATTGACCAATAATCGGTATAAAACTACCCAGAACTCCCTGACGGTACTTACAAGTCCACGTTGCTTTTTCTAGATTATTTAGTAAAGAAACTAGAAAAACATATTTTATAGGTAAAAAATATATGGTTAAATGTTCAAACTAAAAAAGTAATAACAGAAATTGACACCAAGTAAATTATCATCTAAAAATTCATTGTAATGTACCACTTGTTACTGTGGTCAGTATGCTGTCAAGCCCCAACTTAGAAAATTAATTTCTCGGCAATTTCACGCAGAATTTAAAAATAAATGTTGTCATTCTCTGACTTAATCATACAACAATACATCAACAGGCTTAACAATGCAGTGGACGCTGGTATTGTCGAATTATATGGTGGTAAATACAGTGGTACTTATAAGTACCGTCAGGGAGGAAAGGGTTAAGTGTGTTTGTGGGGTATTGTTTTCCAAAGTTTACATCGGAGATGATTATTTATTACAGCATATTTCTATAAACATGTGGATACATGTTGTGTTGTGAAATCATCCAAAAGTGCTAAAAGTGTACGTTTTTCTCACTCAAACAAGACGATATTATCTGGATTTTGAATATTTTCTCTAACAGACAAGGACAAGCATTTCACTAGGTGGGTCAAATCTGAATGTAAGCATCAAAAGCTTGAAATGCCACCTCACTCTGTATAGTTCCGACCACTCATATTACAAGAGGTTCATGAAACTTTAAAACCCTTCGAAATTGGAAAGCTGCAGAACTAGATGTTATTTGTCCGGAATCATTAAAAAAACTGTGGACCAGCTACATCTTGCTGGCTTGCCTCATTCTTCAGCTCCATATTGGAATTCCTCCAGGTCTTCAAGAGAGAAAAAAACCATTGCCCAACTCAAACCACGAAAAGAACAAAAATTCCCACCAAGTTACCTTCTGATAACAGAGTCAGCAGTTATTGGAAAGATTTATTTTTAGCAGAATAACCCTGGCAATTGAAGCCCTGATTACAGTTGAACAAGCTGGTTTCTGTCCAAGTTGAGACAGCCTCTTATCACCTGCTTGGAAGTAGGGTACCAAAAGAAAATGAAAAATGTATTTGTCTTCCTACATCTTCTGGCATATTAGACAGTCTGAAGGGGCTCCTGCTCAAACTGATAAAGACAGTTCCTTGCTACAAGATAACCTCCTTACAGGGAAACATGTCAAGAAACCAAATAATTGCTTCCTTGGTCGTCGTAAGTATTATCTTGGTTCTCTGGGTGGAGCCGTGTCGATTTGTTAAAACCCAACATTTTGCCCATCGTGCTGCAGCCATCATCGATGGCCACAGCACAATGGGCGAAACGTTAGGTTTTAACAAAGCAACACGGCTCCACCCGGAGAACCAAGATAACGCTAAGAAACTACCTGTTCCAGGTGTACACTGAATGCAGTGGGAACAGATTTCATAAACTAAATAATGGTCAACCACAAGGTTCAGTTCTCTCTCTTAGACCATTTAACCTATACATTGATGACCTGCTGGACACTGTTGCAGGTTCATATATGCTGTTGATATTTCCTTACATTGCAAAGAACTGACTTTGCAGATGCAGAAAAAATCTTGACTCATGACCTTCATGAAATGGATGCTTACTTTTGAAGATGGCACCTGCAACCTAACTTGCAGAAAACAGAAGTAGCTACATTCCTCCTCACCAAAAAAACAAATGAACTACTGGCCTACTATACTGTTAAAAGACTACATCAGACAGGTCTCTCAATTGTAAATGACACCTTGAGAATACAGCTGCAAAGATTAAGTCGCAACAATCTGCTGCAATGCCTGGCTGGAACTTCATGGGGAAGTGCAAACACATTAACAACAGCCTTGCACTTGGTGTACTCCACAGCTGAACAACGTTCAAGTGTGTGGCTCAATAGCTTCCACAGCCACATGGACACCCAGCTTCACCAAAACCATGCACATCATAACGAACACACTCCTTTCTACACCTAAACAGTGACTGCCAGTGCTCAGCAACATCCCCCACATCACAACAAAAGGTCCTTCCCAAACTAAGGTAAAGGATCCTGAACAATGATACGCTTCCTATCCATGTGGATATTAGGCATTACAAAACACATCTGAAGTTGCGCTGCCCAGCCTGGAAAACTGCTGAGTGTCTAACAGCCAATTCCTTCAGCACTACTGATAGTTGGATTAAAGAGTGGGCATTGTTAACACCGCAGGCATCACAATAGATGTGACTCAGGAAGAACTGTGCCACCTGGGGATGGGCTGATTCGCCACACTGCAACTGCAGTGATGCCACACGAACTGTGTTGCACATCATGGAGGACTGGAGTGGCCACTCCGTACCTTTAATGTAAATCTCAAATATTTAAATTTGCTAACTCCACCGAGGTGGTGGTAGCCTGGTTGGAGCATCTGGATGTCAAGTTATAGAGGTCACCTTATCATCTGCCAGCTGAGGGCATTATTCACTCAACTATACATATATACTAAAATAGTTCAATTACAGTGTTTTTTTTAGTTACATTGTATAAGGTTCTGTATATATTCTATAGCATCAAACGTAAAATAAAAATCTAATAGACATTTAGTCATCCTTCATTAGCACAGATCTTTAATACTGTCCTCCTACAATATGTCAAGTGTAAGCTTATCAGTATGTTCACATTCTAATTTTTTTGTGACTCTTTTCCTAAGTAGTAATTTACTTATTAGAAGAAAGTGGTCTGTTGATACGTAACTACCTCTGATAACCCACATGTCCCGCACCAACGATTATGTTCTTTCGTTCATTATAACAAATCAAGGATCCGTCCTCTGGCACTCCATGTATATTTATGATTATTTTTTTCTTTGAAAAAGGTGGTTTTTTTAAAATAAATTTATTACAGTTGCAAAATTCCCCAAATTTAATAACATTCTTCTTAAATCAATCTTCTCCTTAACTTCCAACCACATTTTCAATTTCCCGATTGCCCACTTTGGCATTAAGATCTCCTGCCAAAATTAGATAGTCCGATGTGTTAGTCTGGTCAATCTCTATCTGTAGGGTAGGCCTATAGTAGAATTCTCCTGTGCTACCCTCTTTCTTCTACTGGTGCATACAGGCTCAATAATTTAAGATGTCCTCTCGGGATCTAAAATTGTGCACTATCCTTTCATTTACATACTTGCATCGTAAAAGAGCTGTCTTCCACTTTTGGTCTAGTAATAGTCGCATCCCAGTACATTCCCTTTTTTCTTGTTCGATTCCACTGTAAATAACGTGAATTCATTCCAGTCTTCGGTTCCTGTCAATTTTTTCTTTGTCTCATTGATTGCAGCTGGGTTGATATTTTTGGTTAATAGTTTTTTTTAATTCTAATTTTCATGCTGAGACACCTTACCTTCCCAGGTGGCTATCTTCCACATTATCAAAACCTTTTCTCGTTCCGTATTTTATAGCCTGGTTTTTACATATAGATTCAGCACGCTTTATTCCCTGAAACTTATAAATAGGTGGTGTTTTTACATAAATTGGTTACCAGCCCATTGTACAACCTCCACCTTGAGCAACAGGGTAAAATGAAAACCTTCCTCCCAAAATCCTTCCTGCTTGTCGTAGAACACGCTTCAGTTAGCCCCGTACCCCTGGCCAAATCCTAGACCACAAGTTATCCTCCTCCCGCTAGAAAATTCATGTGTCTTTTCCATGTAAAATACTATGTTTCAAGAAGTGTCATATAATTTCCACTACCTTCACCAATCCATCACCTGAAAAAAAGCTTTCTCATATAATGTAATATAACAGTTAACCTGCAACTACTGTCCACCTTTCTGCATTGGTCTAACAATCAACCAACTGGCCATATGAAAAAATGGCCAGACACACAATATTCATGCAGAACCCCAAACACCCAGTAGCTGTCCATGCCAATACCTATTACACCAATCGTTTAAATTCATGCTCCAATGTCTAGGAACATGTCCTAAGCAGTAACAGAGCCTCTTAAAATCTGAAGAAGGTGGTAACTGGGCACTAGGCAATTCCCAGTGAATGGTTAAACTTTACTCCTCCCTCTCCCCTTTTGTATCTTCTACTACCGCCACTGCTCACAAAGGTCGATTTTTCATTTCATATTTTCCTAAATTACTGTTCATGTTTATTTGTATACATTCAATATTTTTTGGTAAAATTTCAATACCGTGACAATGTTGTAAACTTTTCTGCCAATACCATTGTAGGTAGTGAGATAATATCAACCTAAACTGTCATTTTCTTCCTGGCATAAATGTGCGGCTCAGACTAGGATAAAAATTTCATTAAACACAAAGGTATTTGTATCGTATCGAGTCAGCATAGTGGGATGTATTCATTTCAACTAATTACCGCCACTCCATTTCATCTCAACATTCTCTGTTCAACGGACATTATTTGCGTAAATAGCCTACGGTAACCACGTTCCTCCATAATCAACTACTGATAAGACCCGAATTGCAATGTACTGTGTGACCACTGTGTGGTTTATTTCCTATCCTCATACAAAATTTTGTGCAATGAATATCAGGGTAGGTTTTGCGAGAATGAAAGATATAGCTTTATAAAGATGCAACTTGTTACAACCTCCCACTGTAGAAAGTTCATGCACTTAACCACCAAAGAATGTAAATATCTAAACATAAAACTCGGAACAAATGATGGAAAAACTGATCATACTGACAGTTTTCTTATCTTCTAAAGACTAGTAAATCAGGGCACTTGCACTGAGTGACAAAATCATGTTTTTAGGGAGGCATATTTATGTCACGGTGAATTTTTTTTTTTTTTTGTAAGTTCCACTACGGCTTCAACAATGGACTATAATCAGGGCGGCAACTCAGTTTTTGCCATATGATCTAATCAAAACAAAAATTGGAAGTTAAGACCTGAACAGAAAAATCAGCATTCAAGAGAATGAAGACATTACAGGCAGAAAACCTTTTAACTCAAAACTCCAACAACATTCAGAGAAGTTTTAGAGAGTTGAAATTTGAACATTAAGATAACTATAAACCACAAAGTGCCTAGACCTATGGCTTAATAACAAAATGTTCTAATACAATAAATGCAAAAGAAGGAATATTTTAGAAAACAAAACTGTAGAGAGTCAATGACCCAGCATCTCCAACATAGGAAACTTGGGTGCCATGTAAATTTGGTGTGCGATAAATGGTATCAATGTTTACACAAAAAAAAATTAAGAGTAATATTGTGATTAAGGAACATCAACACCTTATGAAAGTAGAACAACTAAATTGTATTTATGGAAAGTGAAATCACTGCCAATTGTGGTCACTATCTTTGAGAAAACTGATAAGGTACCCAAAAGAATATGGAAAATGATAAACAGAACCATGATAAAAATGCTTCATTCAAAAACAGCTATCCTTGTAGCAAAACATATATAAGTATCTCTGTTGATAGAAGTTGGCCTGTCATCTAATTTAATTTCAATTGAGCGCACGCTCCGGTGGCTCTTTCCCTACACACCCATCTTCCCCTTTCCTGAACACATCTACATCTGCCTTCTTCAAATTTTAACTTTAAATTCTTTCAACATTTTTGGTAAATTATTCATCATTTCTCTAGGTAACTTATTCCAATCCCAGACACCCTTAGCTAAAAAAAAAAAGAGAATCTTCCTACACCCATGTACCTGAAATCGAGTGACAGCTTGTGGTCTTGGTCATTTTTTCCCTTCCATGAATTACTTTTAATTCTTACACTGGTACCTTTCCATCCCTCATCACCAACATATGCCCATGACCCTCTTCTCCCTCCTCCTGTCATCACTTATTTACTCCCAAGCAAAATTCATATAAGAACATAGCTAATACCAATGATATGAAATTGCACATATTCAAAAAGGTTTGGAAAAGCTGTTAACCATAAAATTAAGATTTAAGTAATTGTAAGGTTAACTCCAATTGAAAAAAAAATCACCATAAAGTGTTGAAAATTAAATATTATAAATCACAACAACAAAATCTTTTTGACACAGTGATCCTTTGAATTAAAGTTATTAATAAAACTGCAGCCAATTAAAATTATTTATTACTAGCAACATTAGTTACTTGGTAGGAATATAGACTTACTATTGCAATCAAGGTCGTGATTGCACCATTTTGTACAGTATTCAATTAATTAAATATTATAAACATGATTTTATCAATGACACTGTTTCTAAATCTTGCAGAATAAACTTGGTGCAAAAACTAACTCCTAAATGGAGACAGCTGTACCCACTGGGATAGACTTATGTCACCTTCTTCGCAAAACTTTCGGGATTACTGGAGATCGCGATTCCGCCTGGAGTTGACATCATAATACTACAGTGGTCAAACGCAATACTCCGCTAGAAATTCTTTCTGAAGTATATTTAACGGTTTCCTGCTGGTCCAGGCTGTATTTCAACCTAACTTCTGGTTGAAAATAATGGTCCAGGCTGTATTACAACTGAATTACTGCTTGAAAATAATACGTCTTGCGACTGACTACAGCGGTATTACAACGATATTATTTAATGTTGTTGTAGCGGAATCGCGATCTCCAATAGACCCAAACTTTCAATATATATAGTAACTGCTCGTCTTAAATTTTATGAACTTGTAAAAGTTAAAGCTCTGTTTTGCAAGTAGATAAAGCATTCAATAATCGGCTATTTTCGAGTTGGCAATTCCGACCGCCTGGCCACTGTGAATGTGGCGTCATGGACACGTGACGTTCACGTACAGTCAATCGCGTATAAAAATATGTCACTAACGGGACTACGCAGGAAGTGTGTTATCGGACATCTGCGGCCGCTTACCAGCGGCCGCCTGCATCTGATCCACCTTCGGGATATCAGTTTACGTTGATATTATACAGCATTAAATTATTGTGACCGAGTGTAGCGAGGGCACAATAGCCACAAAAATTGACTGTACGTGAACGTGACGTCACGATGACGACACGTTAACAGTCGCGAGGCAGCGGTTTCGCCAACTCGAAAATAACCCAATTTAATCTACTGAAGATAGGAAACAAAGAGTATTGAATCAATTTATACTTAATAATCTTTGGCATCCCTACACTACTTTCAGAACATGTGATTAACAAACTAGGCCTAGTATTTGCAGTTATCAAAAATGCAGCAACGTTGACCATGACACCAGAACAATAACAGATGATAACTACTATGTTACAGATAGCTCAGTTACCAATAAAGTGTTTTGTGTAGCTGTTGTAATTTAGTATTACAATAAGCGAATGAGAACTTAACAATATTGCACAACAAAGTAATGACCCAACAAAAACTTTGAACAAATTTCAAATTGTACCTACTTAAGTAAATGGTAAAATTTAAGTAATAAAACTGTTACATTTAAACAGACTCTTGCAGCACTTTAACTTAAATAGGTTAGCTTAGCTTCAATTCCACTGTAACTACAATCCATTATGCTTACTGTGTTAGTCTTTTGGAAGTCATTATTTTGAAGCAGTAATTAGGTTGTAATACATCCTGTACCTGAATAAGAGGTAATATTAATTAGGTTGTAATTCTAGTAATCTATGGTGTCTTAAAGTTCAAGTAACACTTCAAAATCATACAGACTGCAAACATAATTAATACCACGTTATTCAGGTGTTATTAAGATAGACTACCACAATATTAGCACAGGGAAATGTAGTGGGATTACTGGAGATCGCGATTCCGCCGGGAGTTGGCATCATAATACTGCAGTGGTCAAATGCAAGACTCCAATGTAAATTCTTTCCTAAGTACATTTAACGGTTTCATGCTGGTCCAGGCTGTATTACAACAGAATTACTACTTGAAAATAATACATCTTGCGACTGAATACAGCAGTATTCCAACAATATTACTGCATGTTATTGTAGCGGAATTGCGATCTCCATAGACCCAATGTAGTTACCAGCAGAATAGTCATCTTCTGCCAACTCAACTTAAACCAGAATGGTAAGCCCCTACTAAAGTCAAGTACTGTCTGCAACACTCAAGATATTCTTGCCTTTGTTCCAATTCATCACAAGACAAACAAAAAAAACTGACTTGTTCATAATCTCAAATATCTTAGATCATTTACAAGAAACAAGCCGACATATTTGCAAAGCTTACAGATCATAAACAACTTCCCAATCCAACATATTCAATGACAGGTACCGGTATTGGTTTAGGTAATGAAAAACAGACTGATTATAAATACTAGTCATGAACTATACTTACTAAAAATTCATGCAGGTCAAGGCAATGTAATGTAGATTAAAATAGTGCAGTCACGAAATTATGAGAAAAAAAATGATAAACTAATCGAATAGAAAAATATCGAAGCCATTTCAAAATAAACCCTTCCTTAAATGCTACGCACCAAAAACGTAAACACAATAAAGAAACTTAATGAAGAAACAACAAACTATTGTTTTAGGCGCTTCCAGTATTCCCAAATAATGATTCTATGTTTCATAAGTAACCTTACATAGCAAACTTGAGACGTTAAGTTACACAAGGAAGGTATTTAATTGGTACATGATTCGATATACCATCATTTGTCAAAGGATTAGTACATTGCACATATCTATTTTTTAAACCAACAACAGTTTTTTCTTATCTGATATCCAAACGATAAACTTACATAGTAAAATGACACCATGACAGCCATACCATCGCCAACTTCAAGATATCGACTTCGTGTAGGTGGAATCATCATACATGTTGCAAATCAAGTCACTCATCGAAGGGCGAAACATATCGATTTCCATTACTGCTAGCACTTGCAACAACAACACTAAGGATTAGAGAACAATGAACTTTGTGAACGCCATTCGAAGTGTCCTCTTTCGGCTTGGGTGCCTTGGTACGCTCAATACTTCCTGTTTTAGAGCGATTGTAAGATCGGAGAAAACGGTTTCTCCAAAACAGACACCTACCACACACCTTCTTCATAAACATACAAAGGCTAGCTTAACCCTGCATACCACAGAAAATATAACATCCATATACTCTGACACTGAACTTATATTCCACATAACATACTGTATCGCGTAAAACGGCGAGAAACATCTATAAGACCTGTGATCTAATTGGTTAGAATAATACCCTCCATCCTTACTTGTCGTGAAAATACGACCAATCAGGTGGTATCTTATATGGCGTCATTAGAAATGTGGATTCCCAAGCAACCAATAGCACACGGGCACTGGATTAAGAGCCGTATAACATTTCTTTCCATAGAATGTCAAAATATATAGTAATTTTTACATTTTTTTACTTATATAAGACCTGCTACGAAATTTCATGCACTTTGTTTTAAATGTACGAGATTGTTTTCTGTAGCTGAGCATACATACTCACACAATAAATGGGAGACGGAACTTTCACATATCCAAGTGGTATTTCTAAATTACATCATTTAGTATAACTGAAGACAAGGACTTCTCTGCATCGTGACATAATTTCTTTAAACAACTAAAACTTTGCTTCTACGGGAAAAATTAATCAATTGTCTTCATCCACCACATCACTCCACTGACAACTGCTGCCATTCGGCAATTTCTGGAACTACCTAGTGGTCTCTATCGGGCATTCGATGAACTAGCTTGAACAGATTAAGAATTCAAAAGTTTGGAGGAAAGAGCGCCCCGAGAAATTTAAAAGCTTTTACAGTGCTTCGCGAAAATATTCAAAACCAGAATTTTGACTAAAAAGAATTGGTTACTGGAAGATGTATCTAAAACATAGTTACAGAACTTAAAAAAATAACGCCTTCAGAAAAAGCAGTGGTTGGTTAAACCGTAGGAAATATAGTTGGACTTTTGCTCGATATATATATATAAAATGCGACACAGAATAAGGTAATTCGAAAAGCACGTCAAGCTATTTAACAAAAATTAATTCACCAACTTTCATCTCATTAGGCAATAACCCGGCTCAAACAAAAATTTAAAATAATTATTGGAGATGGTACCTACCCATAAACTCACACGCATATAACCAACTGTAGTATCAAAATTTGGCTGCAAAAAAATCATCATGTAACTTAAGGAACACGACGGTGAGATAATTAACTACACTTCCTATTTCAGTGAAGAATTTACCTATAGAAAATGTGTAAAATGACAAACAAAAAAATAAGTACTATTAGTGATTGATATTAATTTTATTTAAGATTGGTGAGGAAACAACTTTGTGAAAGAATCTGACAGAAAGAAGAGACAGGGTTGTAGGTTATTTTGAGACATCCAAGATAGGTTAAATTGTAGTGGAGGGAACAGTTGAAGGCAATAAGTACAGTGGAAGACAGAAATTACAATATATGAAGCAGATAATTGAGGACATGGGTTGTAGGCATATGTTGAGATTAAATGGTTAGCACAGGAGACTAAAAAAAAAATATTAAGCCCTACACTGTAAAAAGCATGTTATTGAAATTACAACAGAACGAAATCAGTTGCCTGACAATGTAAAAGATCATCAATATTTTAATTTAATTTAATTGCAATGGAGCACAGGCTCCGGTGGCAATTTCTCTACACACCCATCTTCCCCCTATCCTGCACTCACCTACATTTGTCCTCTACAAATTTTATCTTTAAATTCTTTCAAAGTTTTCGGTAAATTATTCATCATTTCTCTTGGTAACTCATTCCAATCCCTGACACCCTTATTTTGTGCATAAAGCATGCTCAAAATTTAACAATTTCTTAAAAATGCTACTCCATTTTGGGATATATGTAGCAAACAAGACATCATTTCCTCATAAAATCAACTTTATGCTCTTAAACCTGTTCCTTCCACCAATATACAATACATTCATTTTCCATTGATTCCAATATAAGAGACTGGCTCTGTGGGATGTGGAAAGTTGTCAATTTACAGATAAACAGTTGCATAACAAAATAATAAGTACACCACTAGATGTGCAGTCATAGTATACATGGTACATTAAACACTTCCATTACAAAATAATACATACACCAGAAGATGAACAGTCATAGCATATATGGTACATTAAAAAAAATCCATAGCAAAATAATACATACACCACAAGATGTACAGTCATAACATATATGGTAGGCCTACCTTAAACAATTACGTAACAAACTAAATACATACACCAGGAAATGTACAGTCATAGCATACATGGCAAATTAATTATGTGAACTATATTTACACAAGATACTGGCAGTTATTTTTTAGATGCCTTAGAAATAAATTCTTTGACAGAGTAGAAGGAGTTGTCAATTAAAAATTCTTTCAATTTTTTCCTGAATTTATTCTTATCATCTACTAGACATTTATTGTGTGTTGGGAGCATATTGAAGATATGTATCCCTGAATATCGGACCCCTTTTTGAACAAATGACAATGACTTGTAAGTCTTGTGAAAATCATTTTTACTTCTGGTGCCGCAATCGTGTATTTTACTATTTGTTTCAAACAAAGTATAATTTGTGACTAAAAAGGACATTAATGTGTATATATATACTCAGATGCTAATGTTAAAATCCCCTAACTTCTTGAACAGCTTTCTACATGAAGTTCTATTGCTAACCCCACACATAATTCTTATTACACACTTTTGGGCTCTGAACACTTTATGGGTAGAATTGCCCCAGAATATTATTCCATATGACAATAAGGAGTGAAAATAAGCAAAATAAACTAGCTGCCTCATATGGAGATCACCTAAAGCTGAAATTGTACGAATTGAAAACGTGGCTGCTCCCAATCGCTTTAGTAAGTCAGAAACATGTACTTTCCAATTTAAATTATGATCAATATACAAACCTAGAAATTTCACACTCTCTACCTCTTGAATGGACTGGCCTGCAAATTTTATGTCTATATCAGGTGTCAATCTGTGTGATGTACTGAATTGCATATACTGAGTTTTATCAACGTTTAAAGACAAGCCATTAGCTGTAAACCATTTATTAATCAGTTCTAAGACATAATTTGAAATATATTCTGTAGATAAATCTGGAGTGTTTTTAATTCCTATGTTTGTGTCATCTGCAAATTGGGCAAATTTTGAGTTTTTAGATGAAACACAGGGTAGATCATTTATATATATATAGAACCCTGAGGTACTCCACATCTGATTAATTTCCACTCAGAAAACAGTGGACCTCGTAAGGCAGCCTTAAAATTCTCCATTGACACTTTCTGTTTTCTATTTAGAAGGTAAGAACTAAGCCATTTATTAACAATGCCATCTATACCATAATACTTAAGTTTCTGTATCAGAATTTTATGATCTACACAGTCAAATGCTTTAGATAAGTCACAAAAATGCCCACAGGAATTAATTTATCATTTATTCCTTCTAAAATATTGTCAGTGAATACAAATATAGCTTGTTCTGTTGAATGACCCTTTTGAAAACCAAATTGTGATTTAGTTAGAATATTATTATTTTTTAGATGTTCATAAAACTCTATTGTACATTGCTTTCTCAAAAACTTTGGAGAAGGCTGTTAGTAATTAAATTGGTTGGTAATTCGATACAGCTGCCTTATCTCCCTTTTTATAGAATGGTTTAACTACAGCATACTTAAGCCTTTCTGGAAAAGTAGCCTCAAGTAGAGATATATTAAATAGATAACTTAGTATATTACTTAATTCTGTGGAGCACAATTTAATTAATCTGCTGGAAATCCCATCATAACCACTTGAGTATTTGCTCTTAAGGGATTTGATAATTTTTCTTATTTCTTCTGGAGTAGCTAATTTTATAGACATAGAGTTAAATTTTTCTTGGAAGCCTTTTTGACAAAATCCATACTGTGTACACTGAGCTATTAGCAAACTTATCAGCAACAGATAAAAAATGTTTATTAAAATTATCAGCAATTGAAAAATTAGATTCTATTGAATTTTCTTTGACAAAAATATCATTACTTGTTTGATTACTCTTTCCTGTTTCCTTTTTTACAATGTCCCATATTGTCTTGATTTTATTTTCAGAATCATGAATTTTATGTTTGTAGTACATACTTTTAGATTCTTTAATAACCTTTTTCAGTATTTTGCAGTACTGTTTGTAATGTGTTTTAACAGTAGCATTCTCACTGTTCCTAGAGGCAATATACAACTTCCTTTTATTAATGCATGATGCTCTAGTGCCAATAGTTATCCAAGGCTTTTGTTCTATTATAGAAGCACGACACTTTTCAAGAGGAAGCAACTTTCAAAGAAATTTAATACAATGTTACTAAAAATGTTGTATTTTTCATCCATACCTTGAGCACTGTAAACCTGTTCCCAGTTTGTGGTATTCAGGCACTTTCTAAAACAAGTAACTGACCTCATCATTTATTACACGCTGAAGTTTAAAGACATTACTCTTAGTGCTAGTTCCTATTGAAGTGTTGATGGTTAATAACTGGGCATCGTGATCCGAAAGTCCATTGATGGATGACTTGATGGTATAACTGAATTTTGAGGTATCTAGGAAAACATTGTCTATAGCTGAGTGACTATTATTCATTATTCTAGTTGGAAAATTAACTACCTGAGTTAAATTGAATGAACTGACTAATGATTCTATATACTGTTACTATTATGAAAATTTCATTATTGAAACTTAGCTGTGTAGCACAGGCTTCAAAATGTTGGTCAACACAATATTTGCTAATACTTATATTCTCAAAACTATAACCATTTCTAACATAAGTGACAACTCCTCCTTTCTCCAAGTTCGTTCTACAGTAATGAGAAGCTAAATTAAAGCAGTTACATTTGACATACCTATTCCTGAAGTTATATGGTGTGCAGACAAGCATAAAACATCAATTCTATTGATATCATTTAATTCATTTATGTGGACTAGCAATTCATCCACTTTATTTGTTAACCCTTTGATATTCTGATGTAATAAATTAATCCCTACACAATTTTTAATTTTGGTATCTGAAAACTCATTATTGTTTAAACTAATTTCTTTTAAAACTCTCTGCCTAATACATGACCCTAATCTAAAAAAGGAGCTGCCCTAACACCATTAACAACAGGAATCTTTTCATGTGAATTTGTGGCCCCAATTAATTGTTTTGCTATGAGATCTGAAAGAACCCCCTTCCTTCTACTATTGAGGTGTAGGCCATTCCTAGTATAACCCCACCTATCAATAGCATCTACAGGTACCAAGCCCATGCCAGAGCCAATATCAGACATAACCAATGACAATGAAACGCTGTGCATGTTATTACTGCCCAAAGATTATTTCAGATATTATCTCACTGCTAAGATTGCCATTTCATAGCCTCATTCAAAATTTATTATATGCTTACACTAGATCCTTTCATTCCTTATATTTTTAGCATAATCTGAGCAGCATTCTTTAAGTTCACTGCCTAGGCCCACAGTCTAAAACAAAATTCTAATGCAAAGTGTCCTTAGAAATTTTAATATTATATAACAGTCTGCTGGTAAATTTTAACTTCAGTGATTTTAAAGCACTATTGTCAGTCATGACTCCCATGTATTTAGTTTTTTGTTTAGTGCTTTACATATAGTTTACATGGAGGTAATCAGAGGGGAAAGAGGATAGGAAGCAAGGGAAAGGGAAGGAAACATGCCATTATTTCTTAATGGTTGCTAAAAAAGTAAAAGGAACATTTAATGATGATATGGATGCTATACACATTGGTAGGCTGGCAGGACAAGCAAATACCACAGGACCATAAAAGATCACTCATAAAATGGTTGCCCCAGTTTGCCCCCTCCACCCAAACAGTGGCCTAGCTATCGGGTTAATAATAGTAATTGAAAAAATTGCGAAAGAGCGCCCGCTCCGGTCGCAATGTTCCTACACACCCTCCCTTTCCCCTTCAAACCTACTTTTGCCCTCTACTAATTTTTACTTTAAATTATTTCAGTGTTTTAAGTACGTTATTCATCATTTCTCTTAGCAAATTATTCCAGTCCCTAACTCCCTTTCCTACGAAAGAAAATTTTCCCACACCCTTATGCCTGAAATCAAGTGCAAACTTGTGGTCATGGTCAACCTTACCCTTCGAAGCACCTCTCTTAATTTTCCCACCAATGTCTTTCCATGCTTCATCACCAGTTCCGGCTTTGTACACTCCAATGACTCACTTCACCCTCCTTCTATCCTCCAATGAATCCCACTTCAGCTCCTTTATCTTATTAGTTACCGATTGTGTTCTGTCGTAATTTCCAAAGACAAACCTGGCAGCCCTCCTCTGCACCCCCTCCAACACCTGTATTTGATACCCAAAATGTGGATCCCAAACTACACCCCCATATTCCAGTAGTGGCCTGACAAGTTTTGTACCCTAATTCCCTTACTTCTCAAGTGCATCCCCTCATCACTCTTTCCAACAGGTGAAGGCTTTTGAACCCTTTCCCTACCACCTGTCCAATGTGTCCTGCCCAGTTAAGTTTGCTATCAAATGTAATGCCAAGGTATTTACATTTCGAGTCTTCAATAAATAGTTCCTTCCCCACTTTATAATAGTAATTAATCTTTAACTTTTTATCTGTGTACCTAATAGGCTGACTCTTCTTTGTGTTTATCTTCATCCCATGTTGACTCACCCAGCTAGTTATCCTACCTATATCACCCCGCAGCCTGTACCGGATTAACCACTATCGCGCGCCTGGTTATAATTATAAATAACTCAGTTCTTACGCTTTTAACAGATTTAAATTTATTGTTCACAACTCCTATTCCTCTAGGAACTACAGCGGACTTAGAGTATTCGAAGAATGCACGGTTCTTCAGCAGTGAAATGGTTTCAAAGCAACCGTTCGGTCTTTACGTCGCTAACCTCCAGCTATCTCTTGATTTTCCTATCGCCATGGCAACTTACATTTCCTTGCTATAGGAGTAAATTTATCAATTTTTGTTTAATTTCATGGCACAAAAATATGGTTTTCTTATGAAATGTTTCTGTTCTGTTACATGCCTCCTCAAGTTCACCATGTCTTTGCTTAGAAGACATTGGTAAACTTATAAAAATAACCTTGCATCCAGTGATACTCTTTCCTCTGTTCGTAGTGGAATTTTTTACAAAACATTTTACAAAACATTCTCTTCGTAATACTAACAACATAATGAAATGAACTAAAAAAAACATGTATTGTCTTGAAATATCTAATAATGAAAACATCCATACATACAGCATTCTAGCTTAACATCACACAAATGCAAGTCCTGTCACGGTCGCCATGTCGCGCGCCTGGTTATAATTATAAATAACTCAGTTCTTACGCTTTTAACAGATTTACATTTATTGTTCACAACTCCTATTCCTCTAGGAACTACATTGGACTTAAAGTATTCGAAGAATGCACGGTTCTTCAGCAGTGAAATGGTTTCAAAGCAACCGTTCGGTCTTTACGTCGCTAACCTCCAGCTATCTCTTGATTTTCCTATCGCCATGGCAACTTACATTTCCTTGCTAAAGGAGTAAATATATCAATTTTTGTTTAATTTCATGGCACAAAAATATGGTTTTCTTGTGAAATGTTTCTATTCTGTCACACCATGTAGCAGGAGGCAGCAAATGCTACGGGCCTCGTGCCTCCTAGGGGGGGCCCTGCAAATAGGCTAGATGGGCAACCTTTTTTAACTCTACAATTCCCCTCTTCTTCACATTTGCTACGGGCCCCGCGCTGTCTTAATCTGGCCCTGCCCGCAGCTATTTACAGTCTTCTATTGTTTTGATCCTTTTATTTAACATTATGCCATCTGCAAACAATCTAACTTCTGACGGTAAACCATCAACACAATCATTCATTAGAATAACGAATAACAATGGTCCCAATACACTACCCTGTGGGACTCCCATGTTTACTTCTTTTGATATTGCATTTCCTACCCTAACTTTTTGCTTTCTCCCTTTTAGGAATTCTTCCACCCAGCAAATCATCTTTTTATCAACTCCAATAGTTTTTACCTTATTTAGCACCATTTTATGGCTCACTCTGTCAAAGGCCTTTGAAAGATCTAGTGCCACACTATCAACTAGACATCCCCTGTCCATTACATCAGAAATATCCTACTAACTGAGATTCACATGAATATCCTTGTCTAAAGCCAAGTTTCTGACTTGAAAACCACTACTTTCCTCACAGACACCTGTAATATGGTTGCATATTAATATCTCCATTACTTTATCTACCACTGACATCAAACTGATTGGCCTATAGTTTTCAACCCTGTTTGTTACCCCTCCTTTATGGACCGGTACTACTATTGCACTTTTCCAGTCATCTGGTAAACAACAAGTATCCAGACTCAGTTTAAATAATGTTTCAAGGTAAGGTACAATGTCCCATCCTACTATCTTTTAGAGATCTGTAGTAATATTATGCTTTTTTAGATTCCTTAGTTCCTTCAAGATATCTTCATATTTCAAATTTTCTCATCTGCACCCCTTCAACTGTGCGGATAGGCTCTTTTCGAGATATAACCCCTGAATTATTGTCCCTAATGGACTCACTGAACCAGTTACTCAATAACTCTGCCTTTTTTAAATCCTCCGTTACTTCTTCTCCGTCCTTATCCATAATTGTCTCAATACCCCCTCTTTCGCTCAGTTTCCTGATATAGCTATACAAATTTCTAGATGCATCAGTCAGAGATCTCCCTGCATCGATAATATTCTTCATAAACTCATCCTTAGCCAGTTTCTTTGACATTATTGATTCCTTTGTTAATTGTTTCATGAAGTCCCTACTGCCTTGCTGCTTCATAACTCTGTTATGTTCTCGTCTCACCAATCTCTTTAACCTCCTCACCTCCTTATTACAGTTTGAAGGTTCTGTACTTCTCTTTATTCTCTGTTTTCACCCTTCCTTATCATTTCCTTGAATTCTTCCCACTTTTTCTCCACTGAACTTGTGCCATTCTTCCATTTAATAAAATTAACCTTGAAGTATCTTTTCAGTTCCAAGATTTGTGCCTTTTTTTATAATTGTATCTATTTCCCCCTTCAATTCTGGCCACTGGTTTACTGGATCCCCTTATATCCATCAGAACTACATTATGATCACTTGACACCCAATCAGGTTATCTTCAAACTTTATTAGGAAAATATCCAACATGTTTTGTCCCCTTGTTTTCTGCTTGACACCTGTGTAAAGCCTCCTCCCTTACTAAGGTTTTTGCAAATCTCTTGTAATATACTCAATATTAAAGTAGAAATATAATTGTTAAAAGATATTTAGATGTAGCCTGTGCATTGCCTACGCTGTGTTGGCCACAGCCAAGTGGGCAGACGCGTTGGGGTGCAACGGTCATTTGGAATCAATAGACCGTATAGGAAGGCGCGCTGCAGATAGGGTCAGATGCAGAGCATGGTCTGTTGGGGATAAATAGACCTTATAGGAAGGCGCGCTACCGTCGGGGTCAGATGGAAAAGGAGTATCATGTAAATAAGAGTTTGTGTCACCCATTGGTTTTGTTTACAACCACACTGGTCGAGCAGGCGTGCTGCTGTTCATGGTTAAATAAGATTCAGCCAAGTGACACGAGGTTAACTGTTTTGACCTAGTATAAAGGATCACGGAGACCACAGGGAGGGGCCAGTACCATCAAGTTGCTACGTAGTGCTGTACAGTTTGCATCGCTGTACTGTTGCGTATTATTGCTGCCGTAGTTGACCAGCGGATCTGACTTGGGGAAGCAGTAACTTTCTCTCCCGCACCTAGCATTACCTAGCATTACCTAACAACCTATTTCAAACTGTCTGTAGACTAGTTTGAAGTTATTAAACTCCAATGTTCTGGAATTGGCTTTGTCATTTCTAGCGTGAGTTTGCCTGCCTACTTTCCATCCAAAATCCTTTGGCGAGAGCCGCTCCTTGCCTCAGGTATCGAACCCGTGTCCTCAATATTTCAGGTTGTGGCCAAACGTTAAGTGGCTTCCAACCTGGGATAGGACACTCTGTTCCTTAATATAATTAATCTTATTTCCTACCGAGTCTACACGTGGTAGGTTCAAATCCCCACCAATGATGACCATTCTATGCTCACTTGTGAACACTGAATATGAATTTACTTTCTCCCCAAGAGCCTCATCTTTATCATTCATTTTTCCACTATGGTAAGTAGCCAACACCCTGACTTTTTCTTTTTTATTTCCCCGGAAGTCTACCCTAAGTAACTCATGGTCACGATCTCTAATCACCAGTGATCTGTAGTAGTTTTTGCTAACCAGTATGAATACCCCTCCCCCAGTTGCTCCTCTGTCTCCGTGGTACACTCTGTAACCACCAGGAAAAGCCTCACTGTCTAGTAGTCCGTCTTTTAACCAGGACTCTTACCCTTATAACTACTTGAGGTTCATGTATCTCAATTAGGTTTGCAAATTCCATGACTTTATTCATTATACTTCTACAGTTTACCAGTAACACTCTTATCACTGACTTTGTGATAACCATCTGTATCTGCCACTATAGACTGAGCCTCTACAGGCGAGGCCTCCACAGGCGAGGCCTCCACAAACCTTTCAACCATAGGCCTCGCCTCCACAGGCTCAGCTTCAAGGGCCCTGGCTCTTTCCAACAACACTCTGATTGTTTCATCTTTCTCCTTCATCCTTACATCCATCTCCCTAAAGTGCAGAAGAATTAAAACTTCTTCAACGCGTTTTTGTGTCACGAGCCATTTATCTCCCTTCATATCTAACCGATATAGATAAATGAGGAATCATATTAAAGATTAAGTTCTCCACCATGGTAACATTAAATTTTAAGAAAGGAATTTTCCGGAAAACGACCCTTAAAGGGTGAAAATGTCAATATTTCTAAAATTAGTTTTTTTGTGTCTCGAGCCTTTTATGTCCCTGGATATCTAAACGAAATCAATAAATGAAGTAGTATTATGAAGAGCAATGTCTCAGCTTTGGTGAAATCATAAAGAAAGATTTTTTTTGCAATTCAACCCTTTAAGGGAAAAAATATCAATGGTTCTACAACGTATTTTTGTGTCACGAGCCATTTATCTCCTTCATATCTAACGGATATAGGTAAATGATGAGGTATCATATTCTGTCGGGGTAACATTATATTTAAAGAAAGGAATTTTTGATAATTCGACCCTTAAACGGCAAAAATATCAATATTTCTAAAATGCATTTTTAACAGACTTCAAAAAAAGGAGGAGGTTCTCAATTAGCCTGTTTTTTGTATGTATGGCCAGCGATATCTTCACATATTTTGAACCGATTTAAAGTAAATTTTTTTAGTGGATAGGGTATACCTCCAAAGTGGTCCCATATGAATTTCATTCAGAAACCACCCCTTCTACCCCCCTCCGCCCCCTAATTTTTATACAAATCCACATTTTTTATTCGATCTCGATGAAACTTTGGACATATATAGCCAAAAATAAAGAGAAAAATACTGTCAACTTTTGGTTTAAGAAAACTGAACCCCTCTCCCCCTATCCACCCCCTTAATTTTTGCCATTTTTCTTTATTCAAAGCTACAGTCGACATCATTCAACTGATCTCCATTAAAGTTGGCAATTACATGTAGTTTTTCATGGAGAAGGATTCTGACCAAAAAAATCAAAATAAAAAACCTCCCCTCTCCTATTTACACCCCTTAATTTTATAGAAACCTACATTTCTTATTTGATTTTTACTGAACTTTGCCCATGTATACTTCAAAACAAAGAGAAAAATCCTGTCAATATTTGGTCTTCAACCCCCCCCCCCCCTTCCATCCACCACTTTAATTATTGTCAATGTTTTTAATAAAAAGCTACACTCAACACCGTTTGACCGATTATCATTAAAGTTGGCATATACATGTAATTTTTCATGGAGAATCTAACCAAAAAATAAATGAATAAAAAACACCCCTCTCCCCTTTACACCCCTTAATTTTTATACAAACCCACATTTTTTATACGATTTCGATGAAACTTTGGACATGTATAGTAAGAAATAAAGAGAAAAATAGTGTCAACTTCTGGTTTGAAAAAACTGAAGCCCTCTCCCCCTATCCACCCCCTAATTTTTTACCAATGTTCTTTATACAAAGATACAGTCGACACATTTAACTGGTCTCCATTAAAGATGGCATATACATCTAATTTTTCATGGAGAAGGTTTCTGACCAAAACAATAAAAATTAAATAAATAAATAAACTACCCCATGTCTCCCTTTACACCCCTTAATTTTATAGAAATCTACATTTCTTATCTGATTTTTATTGAACTTTGCCCATGTATACTTTAAAGCAAAGAGAAAAATCCTGTCAATATTTGGATTCCCAATACTCAACCCCTTTCCTCCTTCAACCCCATTAACTTTTGTCAATGTTCTTTATAAAAAACTACAGTCACAATAGTTTGACCCATTACCATGAAAGTTGGTGCTTATATGTATTTTTTTCATGAAGAAGGTGTCTGACCAAAAGATCTAAAAACCACCCCCTCTCCCCATTAAACTGCTTAATTTTTATACACAACCACAGTTTTTATCCGGTTTAGACAGAATTTAGCTAATTTTTACTATAAAACAAAGAGAAAAATGATGCCAACTCTTGGTTTGAAAAAAATGAACACCTCTCCCCTTTTCCACCCCCTTGATTTTTGTCAATTTCTTTTTAGAAAGCTACAGTCGACACCATTTGACCAATCTTTATTAAAGTTGGCACATATATATGTAATTTTTTATGGATAAGATCTCTGACCAAATAATAAAAAAAACTACCCTAGCTCCCCTTCCCTTAATATTTGTACAAAACCCACATTTTGATTCGATTCGGTGGAACTTCACATGCGTATACTTTAAAACAAATAGAAAAAGAAAAATACTGTCCACATAACTTTCACAAAAATGCAAACCCTATCCTCCTTTCTACCCCATTAATTACTGTCAATGTTCTTTATACAAAGCTACTGTTTCTTTCTGATTTGAAGGAAGTATGAACATGTATACTGCAAAACAAACAGAAATATACTGTCTACATTTGGTTTCGAGAGTCCAAACTCTGCTCCTTCCTTTCCATCCTTTAATCTTCAGTTTCTATCCGATTCTGAAGTAAATTTGCACACGTATACTTTAAAACATAAAGAACACTTGTGTTTAAATTAGGTTGCTGAAGCCCAACCCCTCTTCCCTTCTACTCCCACCCCTCCTAATTTCCAATGTTCTTTATAGATACCTACAGTTTTATCAGATTTGCATGGACCACTGCACATGTATACTTTAAAAAAACTAGTGTCTACATTCTGTTTACAAAACCTTACCACTCACTCCCTTACACCATTTAATTTTGGCAAATGTTCTTTACACAATGCTACAGTTTTTATTTGGTTTCGATGGAAATTTTCACGTGTATACTTTAAAACAAAGAGAAAAATACTGCCCACACTAGCTTTACAAAAACCAAACTACTCTTCGTCTCCACACCCCCTTAATTGTTTTTTTATACATACCTACAGTTTTATCTGATATCAATAGAAATTTACACACGTATACCTTAAATCAATCAGAAAAGGCATTTTAAATCCCGTCAAAATCAGTTAAGCTATTTTTAAATCATTTCATAATATTTATAAAATAAATGTGTTGTAATGTCTCAACATGTACTTCAGATTTCAACTTTGATCCCAAGCTTTACGTTGCGAAAACCAATTAAAAATCTATATTTTTTGTGTGATGCCAGAGCAAACAGATATATTCCAGAGACAGATTTCTGTATGTGGTATGTATTAATGTCCAAATGTTACGTGTTTAGGTTATCGAGCAGCAGCTTTAACAGGTGTTATGATAAGATCGAGACATAGCCTGATAATCCTTAACACAATGCCAAATTCACCCCGTTCTTGAAGTGGTTGTGGTATATAAAGACAGAAGTCTTCTTTGAAAGCAAGCGCTTTAATCTCTGAGCTACCAGAAAGTTTGCACAATGGGGACTGCTGTGGCATATTTAAAATACCAAATGAACTATAATACCACTAAAAATTTAAAAATAATATAATTGTTTAAAAAACATAAAAACCGCCTTTAAAAAAAGCACTAAAAATCTTAAAATAACTTTATACCTTGCTTAGGAAAAATTAAATCTAAATAGACAACATTTTACATTACTTTCATTGAAATTTTGACATTAATTAGTTATTTTTGGAGTCGGTGCCAGCGAAAGCAAGAAAAACAAAAAGATAAAAACAATAAGGAATAACAATAACACATAAAAAATCATGCTTACCTACAATTAATACTAGAAACAAGTTTCAACAAAACTGAAACATACAGATGATACGCCGATATTATACTCTGTAAATCGTTTACTGCATGATGCAACCTACCAACTGACACTGTAGCGCCAGAGATATGCCTGGATGACCAATAAGGCCAAGCCACTTATTAAATTACTGTTAATTTGTTTCCCTATGCTGTCTCCCACAATAACACTATCTCCCTCACGACATGTTGTAAAATATTGGGAATTTTTGTTCGTACTCCCCGTTTCCCTCTAACGCCAAAATAAGTTCAGTAATTCGATCTTCGCGATGTGACAGCTGGCACCGACTCTAAAAATAACTAATTAATGTCAAAATTTCAATGAAAGTAATGTAAAATGTTGTCTATTTAGATTTACTTTTTCCTAAGCAAGGTATAAAGTTATTTTAAAATTTTTAGTGCTTTTTTTTTGAAGGCGGTTTTTATGTTTTTTAAACAATATCATTATTTGTGTCTCGAGCCTTTTATCTCCTAGGATATCTGACCGAAATCGATAAATGAAGTAGGATTGTGAAGATTAATGTCTCCACTTTGGTGAAATCATATATTAAGAAAGATTTTTTTTGGAATTCAACCCTTAAAAGGAAAAAGTATCAATATTTATTCAACGCATTTTTTTGTCACGAGTCATTTATCTCCATTAATATATAACCGAAATAGATAAATGAGGTATCATTCTCAAGAGATTCCGCTGTGGTCAAATTTATATTTTCTGAATTGAACCCTTAAAGGGCAAAAATATCAGTATTTATTTCTAAATTGCGTTTTTTGTCTCCAGTCATTTATCTCCCTCGATAATTAAAGAAAATTGATAAACGAGGTATCATTTAAATGACTTATGCCTTCATAAGGTCTTCAGCTTTAATAAAGGAATTTATTAAAATTTGCCCCTTAAAGGGAAAAAGTATTAATATATCTACAACTCATTTTTCTATCATGAGCCAATTATCTCCCTTGATACTTTACCGAAATTGTTAAATGAGGAATCATTTTAAAGACCAAGAAGTCCCATTTGGCCACACCATATTTTATAAAAGGAATTTTTTAAATTCAACACTTAAAGGCCAAAAGTATTAATATTATTCCTACAAGGTGTTTTTTTTTTTAATTATTAGTCATTTATCTCCTTCGATACAGAAATCGATAAATGACATATCGTTTTAAAGATTAAGGTATCCAATTAGGTAAAATCATAAATTAAGAAAGAATTTTTCGAAATTTGATGCTTAAAGAGGTGGTGCGTATGAGACTGTTCAGAGCCAAGTCCCTAGATTGCAGCAGCAGATTTCACAGAGATGTCAGTAAAGTGTGTATATATATATATATATATAATTGGGATAGGGAAATGAGCCACCACTTACCTTTAGATGATGGATGTGGGTTATGAACACACAGAAAAGACATAAATACAAATAATAAAGTAATTTTTGGGATAAACCCTTCACCAACAGGAGAACATTATGAGGGGTGGGCGCAGCTGGAGACTGCCTCACAGAAAAACTGCCGGTCAGGAAAATGGTGGGGGTAAATTCAAACGTCGGAAAAGTAGATGGGCAGTGAATCAGAGCTAATACCCGAGCATAGAGAAATATCCAAACTAATCTCTGGTCGATGGGAAGATCAAAATATAATTAGAACTAAATATGAAAAAAAAAATATAATAATTATATAAAATACTAGCTGACCCGGCAATGCTTCACTATTGCTGGACTTGAGTAGGCACATAGATTAAATGAAAAAAATATTTACATATAAATTTTAAACTGCTGTTTCATTCATTTTCAGTTGGAAAGGGTGAAAGGGGATGCGATTTGTAAAACATATGGAGGCAGTATTTTTCAGTTTGTTTCAAAGTATAAGTGTACAAATTCCTATCTAAATCGGATAAAAAATGTGGTTTTGCCTAAATTATGGGGTGTTATGGGTAATAGGGGGTGACTTTTCTGAAATTTTTTTTTACAGGAACCTTCGCAGACGCACACTCGAAAACTCTCCAAAGTTTCATTGCAATCTGATATATGGTATAGGAATGCATAGAAGACGAACAAACCCACAAACATTGATTTTTATATATAAGACTAGCTGACCCGGCAATGCTTCACTATTGCTGGACTTGAGTAGGCACGTACAATAGATTAAATTAAAAAAAATTTACATATAAATTTTAAACTGCTGTTTCATTCATTTTCAGTTGGAAATGGTGAGAGGGGATGCGCTTTGGAAAACATATGGAGGCAGTATTTTTCTGTTTGTTTCAAAGTATAAGTGTACAAATTCTTATCTAAATCTGATAAAAAATGTGGTTTGCCTTAATTATGGGGTAAAAACATAATGGGGTTGGAAAGGGGGAGAGGTGAAAAATATTCGGAAACCATACGTAGGCAGTATTTTTCTGTTTGTTTTGAAGTATAAGTGTACAAATTCCTATCTAAATCGGATTATACAAATTTAAAAAATAATAATAATAAAATAATAATTTTTATGAAGTAAACATCACCTTAGGTTAGTGGTGGTTCAATATAGGTAATGGAAAAGAGAGGATTAAAAAAGGTTAAACATATGTAATAATACTGACAGAGTATTATCTCAAGTTGAGACCAGGTGGTTGCCTTGTGCCAAGTTTGTACTGGTAGGCAAGTTCCCACCTTCTGAGTTCAGAGAAACTGCTGCTATTAAAGAGAACTCCGATAGCACGGACTGTGAAACAAGAGTTGAAATTATTCAAGTCGTGCGTTATGGCATGGGCAGCAATTGGGTGCTTAGGGTTCTGTGTGAACACAGTCTGTCGGTGGCCATTTATTCTTATGGAGAGTGGATTCGTGGTCAAACCTATATATGAAGCCAGGCAGTTGTTGCATGTTAACTGCAAAATTACATGGGTGGTTTCACAGGTAGCATGTCCTATGATAGGGAAGCTTTCCCCTGTGACATGGTTGATGAAAGTGGCGGAAGCATGGCGTATGTCGCACATCTTGCAGCGGGGTCTATTACATGGCAAAGAACCCATATCTTGCAGTGCAAGATGTGCGACATATATATATATATATATATATATATATATATATATATAGCTTCCCACATATTTTTTTTGCTTTACTATAACAATGTAAACATTTTACTCGCACAGAGATGTTGACATGCTGTGACACACTGCGTTTTAAATTTTTCTGTTTTGTAATATGTTGTAAGTATTTTACACCTATTACAGAAAACAAAATAAATATTTGCTACAAAAGTGTGGTTCTATTTTTCATATTTTTTTTTTGCCATCGTCAGTCTTTCGACTGGTTTGATGCAATCCTCCATCCCTTCCTATCCTGTGCTAACCTCTTCATTTCTACATACCCCTTACAACCCACATCCTCAATTATCTGCTTCATATATTCTAATCTCTGTCTTCCTCTACAGTTCTTACCTTCAACTGTTCCCTCCACTAACAAATTCACCAATCCTGCATATCTTGAAATATGACCTACCAGCCTGTCTCTTCTTTCTGTAAGCTTCTTCCAGAAACTTCTTTTTTCACCCATCATTTCCAAAACTCGTTCATTTCTTACTTTGTCTGTCCACTTAATTTTCAGCATTCTTCTGTAGCACCCCATTTCAAATGCTTCAATTTTCTTTATTTCCGGTATTCCTAAAGTCCATGTTTCGCTACCATAAACTGCTGTGCTCCACACAAAGAGTTTTAAAAAGTTCTTTCTAATTCCTAGAACAATATTTGAAACTAGAAGGTTTCTCTTTTTCATGAAGGCTCTTTTTGCTAGTGCTATTCTGCTTTTAACATCACTCCTGCTTTGGCCATGGGTTGTAATTTTACTTCCCAAATAACAGAATTCTCTTACTTCTCCTATTGCATCCTATCCTATTTTTATATTTAATCTACTAGTATTGGTATCATTTCTGCTACATTTCATCACTTTTGTCTTGCTTTGATTTTTATTCAGTCCAAAATCTTCCTTCAGTATTTTGTTCATGCCATTCAGTAACTTCTCAATATCCTCAGCCCTCTCTGCTAACAAGACAATGTCATCAGCAAATCGTAGCATACTGATTTTTTCTCCCTGAAAACTTATGCCACATGGAAATTTTTCTTTAACTTTCTTCATTGCTTCTTCTACATAGAAGTTGATAGACTACAGCCTTGTCTCACACCCTTTTTAACTGATGCATGTCTCTCGTAATTCTCTACTTTTATTATAGCCACTTGATTCTTATATAGTTTATAGAGTATTCTTCTATATCGATACTTTAAATCTGACTTCTTTAAAATTTTGAACATCTTGTCCAACCTAACATTTTTCATTATATTACAAGAATTCAACCATACTATTCATCCTATTTTATTTGTGAAATTTTCCACGGGTTGTCTAGTTTATAATATTTTTTTTGAAGGAAGTATGTTTCTTACCTTACTCAAGAAGTCAATAATCAAACCACTTTGTAAGAAGGATGATACCTCAATAACTGAGAAATATAGCATTCTATTAGCATTTTCAAAGATCTAAGAAAAATCATTTCACATCTACATAATAATGAACTACTGATTAGGGCACAGTTTGGTGCTTTTATTGACTAAAAAAACTAAAAACAAACAATAAAAATTAAATTCTCTAGTAATTTTTGTGATTTAGCTAAAGCCTTTGATTGTATTGATCATAATATAAGATTCTACTAGATAAATTAAAACACTATACTGTTAGTGGTACTGTGGTAAACCAGGACTTTAAATCATATCTGGAAAATAGAAAGCAGTATCTTTGAAAACTTTTGATACAGGATAATTAAATGTGGTGTTCCATCTGCTGTTCTTAATGTATATCAATGATTTCCCACGTGTCACAGTGACTATATGGTGGTTTTTGCAGATGATACCGGCATATCATTGAAACACATACAGCAAATGATGCAGTAAAGAAAATTAACAGATGGTTCAATGCAAATAAATTAATACTTATGATATAAAAGACACAGTTACTTCAATTTGTTACAAAAACATAATGCAAAGGACAGCTCTGAAGGAAAAACAATCAATGAAAGCAGTTGAACAAAATTTCTGAGTGTATATATACCTAACAAGTTGACCTGGATGCAACACATTAACCAACTTATTGAAAAAACTAATCTGCAACATTTTACTGAGGATAATAGCTAGAATATCTGACAAAGAAATGAGGAAGTTGGTATATTTAGGATATTATCACTTCCTACTTACTTATGTCATATCATTCTGTGTAAACTTTTCATATGCTCAGAAGGTATTTTAATCACAAAAACGTGCTATAAGAATTACCTGCAGAGCAAGCCCAGACATTGTGCAGAAATTTATTTAGAAATATAGGTGTAATTATAATACCACCACAGTATATTTATTCCTTCCTATCTTTTGTAGTGGAAAATCCTAAACAACTCATTCTTAAAACTGACATACATAGCTATAATACTAAGAATAAATATAACATTCTGAAAGATTACAATTCACTGTCAGTTGTGCAGGATAACATTCACTGGAGATTCTTTATTCAATTTCCTACCAGCAAATATAATGTTATCCATGAAAACCTAACAACTGTAAATCTAAATTGAAAGAATATTTGCTTCAGCGCTCTGAAAGAATTTTCTTCTAGGAATTTTGTAACAAAAGATGACACAAAAAACAAGGGTGCATGTAGAAATACTTCTCTGATTTCAAGCCACATCAAAGTTGAATTGTCTGATGACATTTCAGAAGCTGGCACTGCTTCCATTGTCAAAGCCCCGCTTAATACCACTGAAGTCTGCGGCATGGTAGTCTATTACATAGGGCTACCAGCCGGAAGTGAAGGGGAATGCACAAGAGATGGGTGGGGGGGGGGGGCTCTAGTTGCACCCTACTTACTTGGTGATGTCATGATCGGACCACTTCTATGCCCTAATATGGCTCGATCCCATTTGGCTTGCAATAATCAAATTATCGGCTTCCATGTTTGGCTTAAATTGAGGCCCTGATTGTGATTAATAACATTATTTCTAAGCCTAATCTCGATCGCCTCCTTCTCAACACTGTCCCACAAATTATTTGCATAACAAGGGTGTGTCATTTTGTTGAAGCATGGCTTGTGCCTGTTGTCAATGGCATGTTCGGCTATAGAAGATTTTTTTCTTTTCGTCCAAGTTTAAAATTTCAGAAGTGTTCTTTGTGTCTTTCATTGGTCATCCTTAAGGTTTGTCCTATATAAGAGGTACCACATTTACAGGGAAAAATTGTAGACACCAGGAGCCCGGAAATTGAGACCATCCTTCGGGGTTCATATTAGCTGTCCAATTTTGGGTGGAGGCTGAAAAACCGAATGGATGCCCTGTTTGTTGAGCAGCCTAGCTATTTTTGATGTTACTGTTACACAGAAAGGCTAGAAGGCAAGCAGCTTGTCCTGATCTCTGTCATCTGTTTTGGTTTTGTTTTTTCTTCCAGTTGTTGCATGTCGGATTTTCTAAGTGCCATAACCACAAAACACGCATTCCAAGTGTTGCAGTTCCTCCTGTAAAGTTCCCTGCCAGAGACTACCTTTGCCCTAAGGCCAAGAGTATTGAGCACTACAAGTTTCTGAGAAGAATGACGGAAACTTAGAGCATTAAAGTAGCGATCAGTGTGCATAGGTTTTCTGTGAACTTTGTACCCTAACCTTCCATTTGGCTTCCATTGCACTAGCACATCTAAAAACAGAAGTGTTCCATCCCTTTCGATTCCTACTGTCAATTTGATTTTGGGATGAATACCATTAAGATGGTACACAAATTCATTTAAGACCAGCATTCCATGAGACCACACGAGGAAAGTATCATCAACAAATCTGTAAAATATTTAGGCTTTAAAGGAGCCTTGTCAAGAGCTACATGTTTGAAATGTTCCATATAGAAGTTAGCTACTGTTGGAGACAATGGAGATTCCTTGCCATGCCACCAGATTGCACATAGTATTTGCCCTGGTACACGAAGTACGTGGATGTGTGGGTGTGTCTAAATAACTCCACAAGTTTCTGATCAAACTGTTCACTAAGGAGTTCAACAATTTCCCTTAAAGGCACCCACATAAACAATGATGTAACGTCCAAGGTGACCATAATATCATCACGTTCTGACCTCTAATATCATCTCGACATGGTGTGCACATCGACCAACAAATGGATTTAAAAAATGTGTCTGATATTTAAGCAACATGTGCATTGGCAATCTTATAGCACTGACGATTGGAGGCATCAGAACATGCTCTTTATGAATTTTTGATAGTCCGTACAATCTTGGTGCTCTTGGACGATTAGATTCTTCATCGTTTCTTCTGCCAACCCAGAACGTTTGTCTTCCTGGCCATCAGTGCTGTGGGAACACACGGAATCAAACTATATGCTTTATCATCTAAAACTTCACATATCTGTTGGTGGTAGTCCGTGTCAGTCAAGACCACAGTTGAGTTTCCTTTGTCAGCTGGTAAAACCATGATTTCGGAGTCTTCTCATAAAACACATAAGTCGGCTCCTTTGGCTCTAGTCATATTGGGCTTGGGTGACCTGGCCCTTGTCAAAATGCACATCATGTCCTTGCACAGTTCTTCTGCTATGTCTGTTGGAATATTATACACTGCTTGTGTCACTCCACTGATGATGTTCATGATAGGTATGGAACATGGAGCTGGTGCAAATTAGTTCTATCCTTTCTTCAGGGCTGAGACAGTACCTTCACCAATTTCTTTCCCCAACAAGTTAATGACAGTTTGTCTATCTTCCATTAGCCGAGCGTCATGCCAGTTACGTGACAGGCAGCTGAATCTGCAGCACTGCCTGCGTTTGGCCATCATCAATATAGAATTTTTCTGTCCTGTGGTGAAGTTTTTGACCCATTCCCAATCCATTGAAGGATGAAAGGACAGCTGCTAATTGCAAATGGCATCCCAACAGTTCCCTAGCATTTTTATTGAGTCACAGCAAGCTTGATTGCCAGGCTGGTGTGGCATAGAATCTTCTTTATGGCAGTAGTGTTTGCCAGATGATTTACAATGGCTAATCGTGGCACTGTTTGTATATCTCTAAACCATAACAGGAAGGCCAGCAAACTAAGTAGTTTGGCCTTCTTGTGGCACAGCTTCTACAGATGTTTAACACTGCGCAACATATCCTCCCCATAGAGGTATGTTAAATAATGGGTCTTAAAGTAACCAACAATTTATCAGAAGTTTGTAATAGTATCAGTTTGTTCCACATCTACAAAACTGTTCTCACATTTGATCAAAGTGAAGGTATCTAATCTAATCCATGGCCTTTTGAGGGAACAATTCCAGCATTTGCCTACATTGTTTTTGCAAACAATGGAAAACCATAATCATAATGGCCAGATGGGAATTTAAACTGTGTCCTCCCAAATGCCAAGCCTGAATTTTATAGTTCACCCACCAGGCTCAATATACAATTAGTAGTGCTTGAACCTCATGAAACTGCACTGTTAAAAAAAAGATCTAAAGTATCTCTTGAGTTGTCAATACATGAATTGTTTTTACATTGTATGAGAACACACTGCACAATCAAGTGAAAAACCCCCACACATATTTCTACATTGATCACCTCAGCCCCTGTTCATGTTAAATCAAATATACTATGTCACCCTAACTCAGTGGTACCTAGTGTTGTAAAAAAACGGTTTTTTTCTGACTTGGGGGAAAAAAACATGAAAAAAAAACTGAAAAAAACATGTTTTTTTCTAGCACATGTTTTTTTTCATAACTACTAAATTTCAAATTTTTCAGGCATTTATGACTGTTTTAGAGTTTATACTAAATACTTATCTTAATTTTTAAATCTTCTATATTTTTCTGGTTCAGTAGAAAAAAATACAAAAATATTGGCAACATTGACTGAAGTTTTCTTTTACGAATGGGGACTTGCATGAGAAGGAATCCCCGTTGTTTGGATTGATACTCGCTATTTGAACTAGTGCTGCCAGACCCTACAAATTTATCTGTAGACCTATGGATCTTTTCAAAAAATTAGGAATTTTTAATTTATCTATGGCTTTTTGCCTCTTTTATTACTTATTGTGGTTTCCTTATATTCGTATACTTATTAAACTAACAGCGTATAGTGATACTGAGTCATTGTCAGTAATTATGAATCATTTCCTTGCAATCGTTGGCGTAAACCAACGATTGAAAACAAATAAAGCTCCTACTTTGTATGATAAAAGATTTAAGTTCAAACTTAAAAGACCATAATACAGAACTATCGGTGCATTCTTTATGCACAATGTGTACTTTGCTCACAATTTAAAATTGCAATCTCAAAATATTTTGTGTACAGTACAAGAACAACCAGTAAAATAAAATGTAACTATTTCTGAAGTTATGGATCTAGTGGAGACAGAAGAAGAAACAGAAAATTCTGACTCCAACTGAACTAGTGTTGGCAGTACTGATACTAGTGAATGTGGTACCGACATAAAGGACGAATAAAAAATTATGTTACCTATATAGATACATTTATGAATCACTAGCAGTTACCCGCGACTTTGTCCGCGTTGAAGAGTGTTGTAATATAAGATTTTTGTGAGAGGTCTGGTTGCTCAGTGGTTAGGGCGTCCAACTGGAGATGGAAAAGTCCTCAGCTTGAATCCTAGTCTTGGCAAGGATTTTCAAAGGTCCTTAGCTCAACCTTCACCTCTGGCACAAGTTGTTGTGGGATGAGAATTACACCAGAATGCTCACCTGGTTCTGATTCTGTGTCGAACTGTGTGTCCTCTATGTCCGGTAGGATTACTGGGTTACGTTAAGAGGCTACAAAAGGGGCTGACTGCGGAGACGTTAAGAAGCCTTGTCACCATGCCAATACGATCATACATTTTATTTTAAAGCTATTTTTATTATTAATAGTAGTATAAATGTTGCAATAAAAGAAAAAAAATTTGTTTATGTTCCACAACTACTTCATTGAATTTTTAAAACAACAAAAATATTCTGTTTGTTAGGAGTATTTTCAGTTTAATATATCCATATATACAATATTGAGGATTTGTCTCCTAGGTTTTGGCTATTTTCATAGCCCTAGTTTTCTTACATTTCTTTGAAAGATTTGAATTTCGTTTACCCAACATCTCTTAAAATTACTAATTTCATCTCACGAATAAAAATGAATATAGTTTTAATTAATGGAAGCTCAAAACGTCAAAATATTAGCAATACATTGATGGAATCAACTAAATATCAACAACAACAAAATACTTAATCCAAACAGCAAATAAATACTTAAGTGGCCCAAGGACGTTCATTTCGGTTAAAAAAATTGCGATACTAAAAATGAATATTTTTATTTGATTTGAATATCTGAAGAAAATCTTTAAAAAAAGAGAACTTAATTTGCTCTTCGAATATTGATTTTGTTTTGAGGATTTATTGGTTCCATCAACAGAAATTTACATATTACAGTAGTAAGTATAGTAGTAATTGATTCTTTTATCCATAATGTTCAGTGTTATTGTGGTAATAGTTTCTCTATCTGTAGAAACAGATGAATTGTCTGTAGATCAGTTTACTATATTTCATTCGTTTCGATCCATTAAGTCTGCACTAAAATATAAATTTCAATGTTAAAGTAGTAATTGATTCTTTCTTCATAATTGGTTTCTCAATCTGCCAACAACATTGAATGTCTACCGGCAAATTACCAATACGCCTGTCTGCCACTCCACTATCTGAATAAAACAATTATAAATTTCAAAAATTTACTTCGCTCAATGCCACATGTTCTGCTAGATAATCAAAGCTTCTGTCAGTTGCGCAAAAACATTCACTATAGGGCCTATTGCATGTTAGTGACGTTATGAATGGTGAAATAAACTTGACTCATTATTTCAGATCGCGATACTAAATGAACCTGAATAATGATATTGGCAATGTGGCGCTCGGAAAAATGCAGTAAATTAAATACTGAATTCATCTGAAACTACATTAATCCGCATTAACTATGTCATCAGTATCATGACAGTTATTGGAGTAACATTATTAAAAAATATATACTAAAATGTTTGTAAGTTACAGTGTACAACGGAAAATCCATAATTCTCTACAACTTTAAGACAACTTTCTTTAATATTGCTGGTCAAGTTAACATATCGATAAAGTGACTGTTACTGCTTATGATTTAGTAAGGTGTATTATTGCATTTAATATGTTGAGGTTTATTCGTATAGTTTGACTTTGTATCGGCAATATTAACAGAAATGGTGGTTTGGTTGAAATGATGCCTGGACCAGAACGATTTTTATTATAGCATAAGGCAAAAGGAATTTAGTTATTATTAGTAATAAGTAAGCAGTTTTCTTATGTTCCGTGCAAATGAGGTGTATTGTGTTGTAAACAACTACCAGTGTTGCTTCATGAAACAATAAGTTTCTACATTAGCCAATTGAATACATTCATTTTAAGTGTAGCATTCTATAGATACTTGCAGAATATTGAACAGTAAATAAAAAGCGCTGTTTCGCGAATCATAGTCTCTACTATTTGTACAAAAATTCTGAACAAAAAATAAAAAGAGTTGGTTAAGTTTTAAATTTCGACAAAAATAATTTGTAATACAGAGACTGTATAGTAACAAAAAAGAAACAGTAAATAAATTAAACCGAGATAGAATGGAATCCTTTACATTTTTATAAATACGACATGGGGGGCATGACCATCTTGCACTTTTAGTGAACCGACTTTCGTGCTGGTATACTCATAGCATTTTACGTTGTTTTATTTTCAAGCTTTGATTTTTCATATTTATTATGACACATATATCACGAACAAAATTATAGGGTAATATTTGAGATTTCATACTATTTCATGTAAGCAAATGAAAACATCTCTCGCGAACTTAACAACAGTACCTACCTTTTTTTATTTAAGTTTAAGTACAGATTTATATTTCCTGCTTCCAAACTATTATTTGTCAAGTGCGTCGGTTTTATGGCTTTTAAACTAAACACAAACTTGTGTATGTAAGAAGGTTTTTGCTTTTATTTCCAAAAAGTAGTGTTTGCGATTTACGTAAAAAGCAAAGAGTAAACGTGGCATGGTTATCTACGTAGTATGAAACTCTTTGTTGTTTGCAAATTGATATTAATGGCAATTTCTAAAAGAACTATGCGTTTTTGCAGGGTAAAATCTATCCTATGTCACTTTGTACACAATTAACTGACTTCATGCCAAATTTCATTTAAATATGTTGAGTTATTAAGGCGTGATTGATTCCAGAAGTACATCCAAACACACATCCTAACTTTCTCATTTATAGATAGATTATGTAAGACATTATATGATTTAGTAAGATTTAAAACACACATGTAAAATGGAAGTTCCATAAATAAAACTATAATTTATCAAATGTATTGTTTTCTGAAAAAAAAAAAAACAAATTTAAAAAAAAAAACAAGGGTTCTAGGTTTTTTTTCATGTTTTTTTTTTTCACAAATCTGAAAAAAAACTTCTTTTTTTTTTCAATTTGCAACTCTAGTGGTACCCAATTAGTTTTTCCCAAGTACCACTTCAGGAAAGAGCTCAACCTCGTGTAACCCTAGCTGCCATTGCTGCTGCATTCATCCCAGTCCAGTGCTTCACACAGAACACATTCAACAGAACTCAAAACATAAACAAATTCTTATCTCATAAACAGCAACTTCAGCAATCTAAGAGTGCTTGTCTTATTTACTTATGAGAGACTTAAAAGGAAACTAGTTCACAATTAGCTGCATCCATTACCTTCAAACTTCCCATTAAAGAAATGTATCCAATTCTTGAAGAAATAATACTGGATTAAACATACTATATCATGGAAGAGCATTTGATGGAGGGGTTTTCATACTGGTTAGCAAGGATTATTACAGTTCATTGGTATTCATAGATCATGACCATGAGTTACTTAGGTTATGACTTCTGGGGTGATAAAAAAGGAAAAAATTCAGGGTGTTGGCTGCTTACCATAGTGGAAGAATGAATGATGAAGATCAGGCTCTTAGGGAGGGGAGAAGAAAAAAAAAAAACAATTAAATTCACATTCAGAGTTCAGAAATGAGAGTAGATTGGTCATTATTGGTGGGGATTTATATTTACCTGGGTAGGAAATAATATTAATAACACCAGGGACAGAGATTTGCAAATACCTTAATAAGGGAAGTGGGTTTTACACAAGTGGTTGATCAGAATGCAAGGGGGTGAAACATGTTTGATATCTTCCTAATAAAGCCTGATGATAACCTTGTGGGGTTTCAAATAACTGAAGGAGTAAGTGATCATGAAGCAGTTCTAACAAATATTTGAGGATTCAGTAAACCAGTGGCCAAAACAGAAGTGGGAAATAGGTACAGTTATAAAAAGGTACAGATTTTGAAATTGAAGAGATATTTCATGGAAAGTTTCAGAAAATGAAAGGAAGGCACATTTACAGTTGAAGTGGGAAAAGTTCAATGAGATACTAAAAAATCATGGAGAAATATATAGTCAAAAACACAAATAAAGGGAAGTACAGAGCCTACTTACTGTAATAGGGAGATGAGATGGTTAAAGAGATTGGTAAGAAGAGAACATAAAAGAGTTAAGAGACAGCATGGCAGTAGGGAATACTTGAAACAACTAAACAGGAAATTAATCTTATCTTATATATATATATATACATATATAAAAAAAATAGACGTGTGTTTCCCTGTATTTCACTTTTCAGCCACCACTACATAGCACAGATCACTGGTGTTTGTGTGTGGAAGTAACATGGAGTTTCCAATCGTGCACAACATTGGCCGAATGCCGATAGCCTGTGGGGGTGTGGGAGATATGACAATTAAAAGTGGTTGATGCAGCGCATTTTCATATTTTGACCAAAGACTCTTTCCTGCCACAACTACATAGGATAGACAATTGGTGTTTATGTGTGGTAGTAGCATCAAATCTCCCATCATACACTATGATGGTAAGAAGTCGGTAGCTATGGAGTTGTGGGAGATATGGTGGTTGAAAGTGGTAAAACTTCGGCACTTTCATAATGCTACCAAAGACGTATGGGTCCTGGTGTATCACTTTTCAGCCAAAACTATGTAGCACATATCACTAGTGTTTGTGTGTGTTAGTAGCATAGAGTCACCCATCGATCACAACATTGGCCAAATTTCGGTAACTGTGGGAGTCTGGGAGATATGATGGTTAAAAGTGGTCGATCAAGGATATTTATGAATTTTGACAAAAGACATGTCTCTCCATACATGTGCATTTGCTGCCACAACTACATAGCATAGACCATTGGCATTTGTGTGTGGTAGTAGCACCGTGTCTCCTATGGTGGTTAGATGTCAGTAGCTATGGGGGTGTGGGAGGTATGGTGGTTGAAAGTGGTCGACCTGCGGCACTTTCATATTTCTACCAAAGACGTATGTGTCCTGGTATATCACTTTTCAGTTAAAACCAGCTAGAGCAGATCACTGGTGTTTGTGTTTGGTAGTAGCACAGAGTCACCCATCGATCACAACGTTGGCTGAATTTCGGTAACTGTGGGAGATATGGTGGTCGAAAGTGGCCGATCAAGAATATTTTTGTATTTCGACCAAAGACGTGTGTCTCTGTACATGTCACTTTGCTGCCATACTACATAGCATAGACCATTGGTTTTTGTGTGTGGTAGTAGTATCGAGTGTCCTATCATGCACTATGATGGTTAGATGATGGTAGGTAAGGGGGTGTTTGAGATACGGTGGTTGAAAGTGGTAGACCTGCGCCACTTTCATATTTCTACCAAAGACGTATATGTGTATCACTTTTCAGTCAAAACTATGTAGCATAGATAACTGGTGTTTGTGTGTGGTAGTAGCATGGAGTCACCGATCAATCACAACGTTGGCTGAATTTCGGTAGCTGTGAAAGTGTGTGAGATATGGTGTTAGAAATCAGCCGATCAAGGATATTTTCATATTTCGACCAAAGACGTGTGTCCATATATTTCACTTTGTTACCTGAACTACATAGCCAGATGACTGGCGTTTGTGTGCAGTAATAGCATCGAGTCTCCCAACGTGCACTATGGTGGTTAGATGTTGGTTGCTATGTGGGGGTGGGAGATATGGTGGTTGAAAGTGGTCGACATGGGGCACTTTAATATTTCCGCCAAAGAAGTGTGTGTGCCTTTACAGTATTTCTCCCTGCAGCCTCAACCATCCTCCAGACAACAAAACATCAAATATAGTTTATAAAAATTTATTTACATAAAATTATTCAGTATGTACAATTTTTGTATACTTAATGTGTAAGATATTTGTGAAGAAAACAAGTAAAAAAAAAAAAAAAGAAACAATAAACAAATTTCTTTAAATCCACATCTTCTACATCAAACATAAAAAACTAAATGAATGTAATAAAAAAAAGAAAAAGCTGGTAGTTCTCAGCTAGTAATAGCTGAAAAGGTTGCTAAAGATGGTTTCATGAGAAATATTACTGGTGCAGGGCAACCACTGACAGTTGCGTCTAGAAATTTTTATAATTATGTTAGAAAACTGTGGGAAAAGGAAGGTGTTGAGACAGTTATAAAGGAAGATGGAGAAGAAGTTACTGAGGATTTGAAACAGGCAGAGATTTTAAGTAACCATTAAGGACGATTATTCTGAAATGGGAGCACACGGATCAGAGAATCAGCTTATCTACACAATTAGAAATAAAAAGATTAATAATTTTGAAATTCATTTTGAGGATATCACGAAAGAACTAAGAAAGTTGAAAAAGGGGCAGATATAGACAATATTACTACAGATAGCAGGATGTGACATTCTACTTTAGCTTGAAACAGTGGCATAGCTAGAGGGGGCAATGCGCCCCCGGTGTCACCTGTTTGGGGGTGACAACCATATCTCATTAAATGAAATAACCAAAAATAATGTGATAAAAAAGATTTTTTATGGATTTCTTAAATATTTTGTTCTAACAACACCTACTTTTAATATTTTAATTATTTTATGTTGATCTACCATTTTTTCAAATGAAATCCATTGCACTGTGCACTGTCGTTGTAGTAGAGTATAATTTATTATTGGCAGCATTGCACAGTTAAACAAAGAGAGTATAGCTCTCTGGCTCCAAAAATCACAGGAAATCATTGAACTTTGCGTCCATCTTTGTCATTTGATTTGTTAGAAGCAGCGGAGGTTCTAAGGCAAGTTTTCTTGGACAATTATTGCATGAACTAGGAAGCTTTGAAATTAAAGGAAAAAATCTAACATTGCTAAAATCAAGGTAAGTAGATAATTAGATTGTAATTCCTCATAATTTTTTTATTATTTTCTTCTGGAACTGAATCAAAAAAATTAGCTAAGGGTATGTTGCCATCATGAATTAAGTTCAGACTTTTACATGTGGCATGAAATTAACTTTTTTAGTTTTTTTTAATTGTTTTGCTTATCTATAGTACAATTAGCTTTCAAGCTAAGATTCTCAAGTACCTTGAAATATTTTCTACAGTACGTAATTTTGAATTTATCATCTGACAGGTTCGTGTTGTATAAATTGAATACATTTCAAGTTATCCGATTTACATTGTGCGTACCTACCTATTGTCGACAGTGAACTTAGAGTCTGCATGGTATTGTATCATTTAATATTTTATGTAATTAAAATTGCAATGTAGCACACTCTGGTGGCAATTTCCTTATACACCCATCTTCCCCCCTTTCCTGCAACCACCTACATTTGCCCTCTACACATTTCAACTTCAAATTCTTTCAACATTTATGGTACATTATTCATCATTTCTCTTGGTAACTTATCCCAATCCCTGACACCTTTACCTAAAAAGAGAATCTTCCGACACCCTTGTGACTGAAATCAAGTTCCAGCTCCTTTCCAGGCATTACTTTCCATTCTTACACCAATATCATTCCGTGCCTCGTCAACAATAAACACCCTGTACACTCCCATAACCCTCTTCACCCTCCTCCTGTCTTCCAATGAATCCCATTCCAGATCTTTTGTCATATCTGTTACTGATTGCATTCTACGGTAATTCCCAGAAACAAATCCAGCAGTTCTATTTTGCACCCTCTCCAACTCCTGTATTTGATACTCAAAATGTGGGACCCATACTACACCACCATTCAAGCAATGGTCTGACCGAAGTTTTGTAACCCAATTCCATTATTTCTCTGATACATCCCCTCATCACTCTCTCCAACAAGTGCAGAATTTTGAAACCTTTTCCTACTAACTTTCCAATGTGTCCTGACCATTTAAGCTTGCTATCAAATGTAATGCCAAGATATTTACATATCAAGTCTTTTTTTTTAAATTAAATTACAATGGAGCGCAAGCTCCAGTGGCAATTTCCCTTAACACCCATCTTCCCCTTTTCTGCATCCACCTACATTTACCCTTTACAAATTTCTTCAACAAGAAAACCTTTTCCACCTTATAAATATAAACAACCTTCAGTTATTTTTCTGTATATTTAATAAGCTGACTCTTCTTTGAATTTATCTTCATCCCATGTTTACCAACCCAACTAGATATCCTGTGCAGATCACCCTGCAGCTGTTTACAATCCTCTACCATTTTGATCCTTTTATATAGCATTATGTCATCTGCAAACAATCTAGTTTCCGATGGTAAACAATCAACACAATTAATCATTAGAATAATGAATAGCAATGGTCCCAATATGCTATCCTGTGGCAGTCCCATTTTTATTTCCATTTCTTTTGATACTGCATTTCCTACCTTAACTTTCTACCTTTTAAAAATTCTTCTACCCAGTAAATCAATTTCTAATGCACTCCAATAGTTATTACCTTATTTACTCCCTTTTTATTGATAACTCTGTCATAAGCCTTTGAAAGGTCTAGTGCTACACTATCAATTTGGCCTCCCTTGTCCTTATTCGAAATATCTTGCATATATCCCACCAACTGAGATTCGCATGAATATCCTTGCCTAAAGCCATGTTGCCTACTAGAAAACAACTTACGCTCCTCACATATATTTCTGATGTGGTTGCATATCAATCTCGCCATTAATTCCCCTTCCACTGTTATCAAACTGATTGGCCTATAATTTTCGAATTTATGCAAATACAAAGATTCAGAAAACCGTAAGAATGGGGACTTTCGCAGCATATGCTTGAAATGAAGTCTTCGTCGGTGTACCGCCGGATAGTGTTTTGAAAACAAGATATTTCAATGACTAGCTCCATCATCTTCATCATGTGTGGAGACATCTGCACAGGTGTGCTGATCGTCAGATACTGAGAAAGCCAAGGTGCCACACCTCCTTATATAGCCGATGGCTCCCTCCACAGATGCGCCCAGCAGCTGACTGTGAGTGGGTGGTACTACAGTTATTCGTTGCGGGTGGGGGGAGATGTACCACCAAGTGAAGCACTTGGAAAAACTACGTAAGAAGAAAGCCAGGCTGCTATGCTCCTTGACCTTTCTCAAAAGAAACCGTGGCAATGACATTCTTCCATGTTTTGCGATGGTCATCCATCACATTGACAGTGCCACAGCCAGAAGGATTCTCCATCGGGGTAGCCTTTCGCTTCTTATGGAACACATTCGTTACATCTGGTGTGACCTCGATCGTAATGTGGTATCTCTGTTGGAGTGCCACTTAAATGTGTCCAGAAAAATGTCATCTGATTCGTGGGACTGGGTAGACGTTGCTACATCCGCTCAAGAAAACTGGAGTGGAGGAGAACAACAGCTAGACATTTGTCTAAATACAACCGGCTGGCGGGAACTTAGCATCCCAGGGAATGTCCTGATGAGACTGCAACTTGACGATGCCACCGTTTCTGTCTTATCCAAATGCTTCAACTTCACTATGGCGCCAAGACACATGCCAACTCTTGATATCATCAGCTCGGTTGAATATGTCATTCGCACCCTCCCAGGGGAGACAGTAGAGGAGATCCGCAGAGAGACCTGCCGAGTCTTAGATAAAGCAAACCCTCTCAAGACCAACATCAGTAGGGAGGAGCCGGAAGCACTTCGTGTCTTGCGTCAGAACAACGAAGTTGTTGTTTATCGGCAGACATGGGAAATTCTACAGGTACTGCTTATGGCAGAACAGTATGAGGGGAAGATGAGGAACATCCTTCCTATCACTGTCTGGACAACGTTCCTGCCAAAAGGATTGAGTGAAAGACTGCGGCTTTATTGAAGAAAGCTGAATTTACTGCAGAGATCAACAAAACTCAGACCTCATGCTGCCAGACCACTTCGGCTATATGGTCTGCCAAAAATACACAAATAAAGCGTACTACTGCGATATCTGACCCTTCTTTTGAGTCCTTCGGTTGGCCATTGCGACCACCATGTCAAGAATTCCACGGAATTTGTCAAGACCATCAAGACCATGGAACTGAAGGACTCAGACATAATGGTGAGCTTCAATGTCATTTCATTACTCACCAGTGTCCTGTTGAAGGACTTGGGTGGAATTGATACACCATCAAGTTGAACTAGCCATTGTGGAACTTTTAAAACATGTGCTGGAGTCCACGTATTTCACTTACTTAGGGCAATATTACAAGCGAGTGGACAGCATTGCGATGGGGTCGCCACTTTCTCCTGTAGTCACCAAACTATACTTGGCGTATTTTGAAGAAAAAGCTCTGGAAAGTACAGTTCTCAAGCCAACATATTTTTTCCACTATGTCGATGACATGTTTGTCATGTGGCCTCATGGTATGAAGGTTTTAAATGAGTTCCTAGAACATCTAAATGGAATTCATCACAGCATAAAGTTCACAATGGAACTGGAAAAGGCCGGCTGCCTATCTTTTTTTTGACATCCTAATCAAAAGAAAGCTGGACAGAGCGCTAGGACATAGTGTATACAGAAAATCAAACCACACGGACCAATATTTGGGAGCCACAATTTTTCACCATCCCGTACAGCATGACACTGTTCTAAATATGCTTGTACATAGGGCTAGGGTGATTTCTGACAAATACGGACTACCACAGGAACTGGAACAGCTAAGAACTATCTTCACAGTGGAATGGTTACACCAAAAGGCAAATAAGAAAGGATCACAAGCCGGAGAAAAATCCAGTCCAAAAGGAAGAAATGCCTAAAGCCACGGCTTTTCTGGCTTTCGCCGGGAACACCTTGGGGAAAATTGGCAGAAGTCTCGCATTGCATGGAATAAAATGTTTCTACCAACCACCAGCTAAAAACACGGGACTACCCCGTTCAGTTAAGGATGATCTTGGCCTCAGAGTTCCCAGAATTTACAGCATCCTGTGCGAGTGTGGCCAAACAATCCGCACTTTACAAAATCGATGTGAAGAACACAAACGCTATCTCCACCTAGGACAATACAGCAAGGTTGCGATCGCCGACAGGTGACTTCAACAACATGACAATAGTGGCTAAGACTTCATATTTTTAGGATTCAATAGTCAAAAAAGTGATTGAAATTCGATTGGCCAATACCTTCAACAGAGATAGTGGACTATGTCTTAGTGAGGCATGGAAACTAGCCTTGGCAACTCTACGCAGAGATTGGGGGAACGTCTGTCCAGCAAACCCCATAGATGGCTCAATATTAAATTCCACGGCCTACAATGAAGAACTGTAGCTCCACCCACTCACAGCCAGCCACTGCACGTGGGCTGCGGAGAGAGCCATCGGCTATAGGTGGAGGTGCAGCACCTGGGCTTTCTCAGTATCCGACTGTCAGTCAACCAGTGCAGATGTCTCCACACCAGATGAATATGACAGAGCTAGTCGTCGAAATATAGTGTTTTCAAAACACTATCCGGCGGTACACCCATGAAGACTTCATTTCATTCTGAAAACTGTGCATAAAACCAGCAACACTAGTCAATCCAAACTGGTCCAAGTGTTTGGTGATGGTATAGTCTGTCATTGGTGAATAGTGTTTGTAAAGCGCAAGTATAACACAGTCAGAAGCGTGTTTCTAGGTAATACTTTAACACTTGGTTCATATAATTTTGCTTTGTTTTCTACTGAACTAAAACACGCAACAAATGTGATCACAATGAAATAAATAAGTGTATCATTCCGTAGTTTAAATGAGAAGAATATTTCTACTATGGATAACTTCCCTGCCGAATATAGGTACCTAAATTATAACGTGTTTTTTAAATCTGCAGGGATGTCGAACTTATGTTCCTCAATAAAAATCGAACTTTAATCATAAACTAAACAAAACTTCGAACTGTTCGCAACATTTTATATATATAAGCTATGGTGCATGGCGCTAGGAACCTAAAATTATGCCTCATGGTGGTCTTTGATACATATGACGTCATATTCAGGAGCTTTCAGTTACGTATATTATGTCCTATGTAGGTAGTGAAATACATCATTTTCTAAGTACTTCATGTAAAGATTGCTTGTATTGCAAAGGAATGTTTTTATACTGTCTGACTGGTTTATTATTCTTTAAATAAATTATTTTTATATTTTATATAGGCTTATTTTTTATGAAGGAAATTAATGTAGAGTTGCTAATCTGACTACAGTACCTCCCAGGGTCCCACGACTTGTGGAACCCAGGTCCTGGATTTGAAAGCATTTGACCCCATCTGGGTTTGGAATTACTTTTACTTGACCCAGGACAGTTCTGTTAACTTTCCTCTCAACATTCCTCTAGTAAAATCTTGTTCTTTTCTGACCCTGGTGGTATTTTTGATTACAGAAAGGGTGCCGGTGTGTGCAAAATGTGTCAACCTTTGGATCCTGTGTCAACCATAGGAGCAGATGCAGAGGACCATTAAAAAAAAATGTATGTTAGCATTCATAATTTACCAGCAACTGTATACGACTAAATAATTGAATAAAAATATTCAAGAAGCAGAAAATGACTTTATAATGTGTAGTTATTAAATAGTATGGTGAGATACTTCATAAATGGACAATAATTCCTAACATGTCGACAGTTGGTGCACCATACCTTATCTGTCAAATGATTAGTTAAAATAATAGAAAATACTTCTAGTATTATTATTATTATTACTCTGCAATTCACTAAAAGTGGGTGCCGGAGGGTGCATTGCACCTATCTTAATCTGTAACCTTTTGCATAGGAAGAGATATATGGGATATGACAGGAGGTGCCCATGAACTTTTTTGAGGAACTACCGCAGCATTCGCCTGGAGTGATATGGGAAAACCCATGGAAAATCCAGATCAGGATGGCTGGAGCAGTTTATCGAGACCTACTCCAATCGAAATCTAAGTTTTCTCCCTCGATAAATCCTTCCTATTTCATTCCCTAATTCCTTGCGGAAAAAATGAGTGTAGAAATGAATTGGTTCTGGCCTTGATTTCTCTTATCTTATTGTCCTCACCATTACCAGATGTTGCTAGTAGTAATGTGTGATTCCTGTCATCAGTCATGAATTTTTCTATTAGCTTCTGATGAGAACAACACCAGATCTTTCCAACCTAACTCCTTCAACATTAGACTTATGCTTTCCCTCCAGCTATGTATTTTACTAGACGACCCGTGCGAAAATTTCGCAAATAAAATGCGATGAATAGTGAGGTTGATTGCTTGTAATATAATGAATAGTAGAACAGCACTTTTGTAGCAAATATATTATTTTTAGTGTAATAAATGCGCATCAAAATACATACAGCATATTACGAAACAGTTAGAAAAATTGAAAACACTCTTTATTTACGACAAACCGTCACTGACTTTAACAGAATACAACCAACCAGAACAAAATGCACGCAACATATCAACATCTCTGTGATATTTGTTGCTGTGTGAATAAAATGTTTACATTGGAATTGCATGGCAAAACGAAAGTAATTCTGCAACAGAAAAAAAAATATCAGAAAAGCTACTTATTGAATAAAAAACGTTTATTGACATCTCTGTGATATCTGCTGCTTCAATTTGGGACTTGGCTCTGAACTGTCTCCTATGCGCTACCAGTTTAAGCACCATATTCTGCGAAAAATTCTTTCTTAATTTATGATTTTACCTAACTGGAGACCTTAATCTTTAAAGCAATATGATATTTATCGATTTCAGCTAGGTATCGAAGAAAATAAATCGCTTGGAATTAAACAGAAAAAAAACACGCTGTAGAAATAATATTTTGTCCCTTAAGGATCGAATTCCAAAAAAATTCCTTTTATAAAATATGGTGTGACCAAAGCAGCTACCTTAGTCTTTAAAATGATACCTCATTTACTGATTTCGGTTAGTTACCAAGTCATGTAAAAATAGAGTTTTAGAAATGATGATATTTTTGCCCCTTCAGGGTTGAATTTGGATAAAGTTTTTTTAAAAAATACGATGTGACCATAGCGTATAATTTAATATTTAAAAGCGATACCTCCTGTAATAATTTCGGTTAGGTATCAAGCGAAATAAATAGCTCGCAACAGAAAAATGCGTTGTAGAAATATTAATACTTTTACCCTCTAAGGGTAGTATTTTGAAAAATTTCATTCTTAAAATGTTGTTTAACAGAACCGAAGACCTTACAAAGACAACAATCTATAAAATGATACCTCATTTATCAATTTTGTTTAATTATCAAGGGAGATAAATGACTCGAGACACAAAAAAAGTATTTTAGAAATACTAATATTTATGTCCTTTAATGGTCGAATTTCGAAAAATTCCTTTCTTATAATATAAGGTGACCATGGCGAAGACCTTAATCTTTAATATGATACCTCATTTATCTATATCAGTTAGAAGTCAAGGGAGATAAATGGCTCGTGACACAAAAATCTGTTGTAGAAAAATTTATACTTTTTCCCTTTAAGGATTGAATTCCAAAAACATTCTTTCTTAAAATCCTACTTCATTTATCGATTTTGGTTAGATATCCAGGGAGATAAATGGCTCGAGACACAAAAATGCATTTTGGAAAAATTGACATTTTTGCCCTTTATGGGTCTAATTACGAAAAATTCCTTTCTTAAAATATAATGCAACTAAGGAAAATGGAAGCGGCTTCTAGGCGATATAAATAAGAAAAGAAAGGGAAATTAACCCACCACATACCAAAGTGGACGGATGCGATGAGAGAACACTAATGCTGACAAACAAACAACACAATATTTCGGCATATGCAAAGATATTGATACTTTTGCCCTTTAAGGGTCGAATTCCGAAAACTTTCTGTCTTAGTATATGATGTCACTAAAGTGGAGATCTTAATCTTTAAAATGATACTTCATTAAACGATTTCAGATAGGTATCCAGGGAGATAAATGACTTTTAACACAGAAAACAGCATTTTAGAAATATTGACATTTTTGCCCTTTAAGGGTCGAATTCCGAAAACTTCCTTTCTTAAAATATGATGTGACCAAAGTTGAGAGCATATGCTTTCAAATGACACCTCATTAATTGATTTCGGTTAAGTATGAAGGGAGATACAGGTTTGTGACAAAAAAATACCTTACAGAAATAATATATATGATTATTATTTATTCACAAATAGCCTCTGGCTAATACATTTAACAAAATTATATGTACACTATATAATAACAAAACAAAAAAACTACTACAATATGAGCATTTTTATAAAACCATATAGCTTTTCAGCCATATATCCAATTTTTCTCTAAATCTTCCAACAGAATCCTTTATTTATTGTGGTAATTTATTGTATATGACCATTTTTTTTTAGCCTCAACAACCTGTTTATACATCACATGAAAATGGTTGGCCTGTCTAGTCCCATAATTATGAACATCACAGTTTTTTTATACCAATCTGCTTAGGTACCTGGGTAAGACATTATTTTGCAGTCAAAATATAAATGTTAACACATCTCTTACTATTTCTTTTTCAATATATAAATAACCCAACATTTGAAGCACATTGCTTACATTTTCTGTAGGTCTTTTATTTAAAACTGCTCTAATTCCCTTATTAATATTTGTTTGTAATTTACTGATTTCTGTCTTATTTTCCATTATAAGTACTGTGGAGCAGTATCTTATAAATGACATCACAATTGTCTTAAACAATAGTTTTTCTCCTGGTCTAGACAATATCTTTCTTGGCTTATATATTAAGTTTACCTTTCTTGCAACTTTTTTGTTTACAAAATCAACATGAGCTTCAAAATTTAGTTTGTTATCAATAATTATTCCTAAATACTTATACTGTTCAACCCAATTTATTTTGGTTCCATTTATTAAAACTGACTGCATTTCTCCAGCCTCTTTTCTTGCTCTACGTTTCCCCATTATCATACATTTTGTTTTGAAACATTTAAACTTAGCGAATTATTACTAACACCTTTCAGCTCATAATTTAATATTTTCACTATATCAGATACAATCACTCAATGGAAGAAAATCAAAGTATCATCTGCAAACATATGTATTTTACAATATTTAAGTATCCCTAGAAGATCATTTATATATAGTATGAACAATAGTGGTCCTAATTTACTTCCTTGTGGCACTCCACACTTTACTTCTCTTTCCTCAGGAACAATGTCATTAAATTTCACCCTTCGGTACCTGCCTGTCAAATTATCTTCCAACCATTAATGTACATCCCCTTGTATATTAAACAATTTATTTAATTTTTGTAATAACAAATTTCTGTTCACAGTCTCAAAAGGTCTTTTGTAATCCAGGAATACAGCTACTATTGCTTCTCCCGTATCTATTAAGTTTAACCAATTTCATTACCAATTGAATTGCTGTCTATGTACTATGTCTTTCTCTGAACCCAGATTGACAGTCTGTTAAGAGGTAATTTTCCTTAATATAATTTAGTAACAATTCATATACCACAGATTCTGTTTTTTTTTTTTTTTATGATAAATTATTTATAGGTCTAAGATCACTACATTTAGCACTACCCTTCACTTTGCCATTTGGAACAATTATCAAAGTCTTTAATTCCTTTGGCATCTTTTTCTGTTTTAATGAGTTTTTGATAATGCTAGTAATTTTCTTTCCTATCACTAGTTGAGTTCCAGCAACCGTCGAGTCAAGTGCCGCCTTTTATGAGTATTCTATTTTAAAGTGTTGTAGTTAGATTTTATGTTTGAAAATCTTCTGTTGTCGCAGAGTAGCTGCTAGTTGAGCTCCAGCAACCGTCAAGTGCCGCTATTTCTGTGTATTTTATTTTAAAGTGTTTTAGTTAGATTTTATCTTTGAATATCTTCTGTCATCGCAGAGGAGCAGCTAGTTGAGTTCCAGCAACTGTCGAGTCAAGTGCCGCCTTCTCTGAGTATTCTATTTTAAAGTGTTGTAGTTAGATTTTATCTTTGAATATCTTCTGTCGTCGCAGAGGAGCAGCTAGTTGAGTTCCAGCAACCGTCGAGTCAACTGCTGCTTTTTCTGAGTATTCTATTTTAAAGTGTTGTAGTTAGATTTTATCTTTGAATATCTTCTGTCATCGCTGAGCAGTAGCTAGTTGGTCCCCAGCAACCGTCGTGATGAGTGTCGCCATCTGTTTACCTAATTTAAAGTGTTGTGATAGCATTTGATTTATTTGCATTAATTGAATTATAGCAGCGTGCTCTAATCATGATCGCATTTATTTGCTTATTTTATAGGGAAGTATATAGAGCTAATTTGTTTTTTATTTAGTACATTGGTTGGCTAACACTGTTTATCAGTACGACCTATTAACTACTTAGTGCAGTCGTCTGGTCTAAATTCATCTCCTCAGTAGGTTTTATTTAGGTTGTGCCTAGCGGTTGGTAGTAAGTTGTGAACAGTTTATTTGGATCACTCAGTTAGTTCAACTTTCATCCTCTCCGTAGTTTTTGCTTTCAAAGTAATATGTGTAGGGACTGTGACTGCTGTGTGCAGATGCAGGCTGAGGTAGCTGATCTTCGCGCTCAGCTTGCAGCTTTGCTAATGAAAGTTACAAGGCTGGAAGCTGCCATAGGTGACTGCAGCAGATGTGGAAGGGGTGACCCTGACAAAGCTAGTGTTCTCACAGGTTCTCCCCTACCAAACATCGTACCTGCAGTCCAGGCTGAGACTTCGGAACCTGTGTGGCAGTCACCTGACGGTGTCTGGCGTGTGGTTTCCGGACGTCAACACCGCATGCGGGGGCAGGCGTACAGGTCTGAATCCCAGGAGGGAAAGCCTGTACCACTGTCCAATAGGTTTGATGTGTTGTCTGGATCTGATTCAGATCTACAATCGTCAATCAGCGAGTTGCCACCCCCCCCCCCCCTCCCGCTAGGTCTGGGCGATCACAGAAGGGGATTCTGGTGATAGGTAGTTCCAACGTTAGGCGTTTCATTGAGCCCCTTAGGGACATGGTGAATAGGTCGGGGATGAAGTCCAATGTCCACTCATTGTGCATTCCGGGAAGTCTGATCCAAGATGTGGAACAGGCCATCCCGGATGCCATTGAGCGGACGAGGTGTAGCCAGCTGCGGATTGTAGTTCATGTCGGCACCAATGATGCTTGCCGCCTTGGGTCGGAGGGTATCCTCTCTTCCTTCCGGCGGCTTGCTCATAGGGTGAGCTCAGTGGTTGATGACCACAAGATTTCGGCTGGGTAGTGTTCCCTTGGATAGATCAGGTGTGCACTACACACGTGAATCGGCTACACGGGTGGCAGGGGCCATGTTGAGTAAATTGGGGGATTTTTTAAGCTGAGGGAGGAAGACCCAAAACTGGGATTACAGTTACAGGCACCCCAATTAAATTCGGCACCATATGTTAGGAGTAGTGAAAATCAATCTCGACCGTTAAAAGTACTCGTTATAAACTGTAGAAGTGTTTGTAATAAGCAGCCTGAGCTTGAAAGTGTTATTAGTAGCACAGAAGCTGATATTGTATTACATACTGAAAGCTGGTTAAAACCGGATATAAGTTCAGCAGAAATTTTTAACCATGGCATGAATGTTTTCCGAAAGGATAGGTTAAATGCAAATGGAGGTAGTGTATTTATAGCTGTTCGTAAACACCTGTCGTGGAACGAAATAAATATAGATACGGTCTGTGAAATCCTATGGATTAGACTAAAAGTAGCTAGGACAAAACTTGTAATAGGGTCTTTCTATCATCCACCAGATACAGATGTAGGTGTTGCTGAGGCCTTAAGAAATAACGTAAGTAGTATAGCTCGTCAATTTCCGGATCATGGAATAATACTAGGAGGCGACTTCAACTTGCCGTATATTGACTGAAGTAATTACGCCCACGTTACTGGTGGCAGGGATAAAATATCCTGTGAGATTATTCTTGACCTTTTCTCAGATCTTAATCTTGAGCAGCTCGTCACTGAACCAACGCGGTGCCGCAACGATAACGAAAACATTTTAGATATTCTTGTTACAAATAGGCCTGAATTATTCATGGACCTTTCTACCAACACAGGAATAAGTGATTATAAAGCTGTAATTGCTGCAGTAAAATTAACAGTCGCGCGAAAAAGGAAAAAAGAAAGGGTCGTTTACAGGTTCGAAAAGGCCCCAAAGGAGAGTTTACGAATGTTTGTGAGGGATAAATACATTACTTTTATAGAACGAAGAGGCTCAGTTGAAGAGTTGTGGCTTCGATTCATATAGTCAAGGAAGATATATACCAAAAAGGACAATCAGGGACCCGATCCCCCGTGGTGTACCCGTGAAGTTAAAAGGTTACTTAAAAAGCAAAGAAAGATTCATGCACGCTCAAGAAGGACGATATATAGGAGTGATTTAGAAAAGCTAGTTGAAACAAGAGGACAGGTCAAGAATGTGATGCACGAGGCTTTTAATGACTTTCGATGCAACTCACTTTCCAAGAGCCTCATTGAAAATCCAAAGAAATTTTGGTCGTATGTAAAAAAAAATAAGTGGTTGTGACAACAATATGCCAGTTCTACTACAAGACGGTCGGGAAGTTAGTGACAGCCGCGACAAGGCTACCGTATTTAACGCCGAATTTAAAAATTCCTTCACTGACGAAAACATGGAAAACATTCCCGTTTTTCCACAGCGTGTTGAATTTGAGATGGATCCGGTACAAATTGATAGTGTAAGTATCATAAAGCAATTAAAACTCCTGAAGTGGGGGAAAGCGCCGGGTCCCGATGGTATACCAGTAAGAGTATTTTCGGAATACGCGGATAAAACCATTTCTGTCAGATATATTTCGTTATTCTTTAGAGGAAAGAAAAGTACCTTCTGACTGGAAAATAGCGCAGGTGATGCCCGTTTTCAAGAAAGGAGATCGGAGAGATCCTAGGAATTATCGACTCGTATCTCTAACATCTGTTTGCAGTAGAATTCTGGAGCATGTCATATGCTCTAATGTTATAAAGTTTCTAGATGAAAATGAGTTACTTACAACATACCAACACGGAAGAACCGATCGTGTGATGTAATGAAAGTTATTGATGCCGGATCACAAGTTGATTCTATTTTCTTGGATTTTCAGAAAGCTTTTGACTATGTACCACACAACCGACTTTTAGCGAAGATCCGAGCGTACGGTATATCTGATCAGATTTGCGAATGGATACACGATTTTCTAACTGGACGGTCAAAGTATGTCGTTGTAGACGGGGAAGCCTCTTGTAAACTAGATGTTACTTTGGGCGTTCCTCAGGGAAAGTGTAATAGGACCACTTCTTTTCCTAATTTTTATAAACGATCTCGGTGACAACGTTAATTGCAGGATGCGATTTTTTGCTGATGATGCACTTATTTATAGGGAAGTGAGGTGCTCCGACGATTGCTTAGAAATGCAGCGTGATCTGGATGTTATTTCGGAATGGTGCCGTAAATAGCAGCTTACACTTAACTATAAAAAGTGCAAGGCAATGCACATAAGTAATAAAAAGACCCCACTTGCTCAGGAGTACAAAGTTAACAATTCAGTTGTTGACACTGTGGATTCCCTGAAGTATCTAGGTGTAACAGTACAAAGCAACATGAAATGGGACTTGCACATAACTTCCGTTGTAGGCAAAGCTAATTCCAAACTGCGATTCATAGGACGTATTTTGAGAAGTTGTAATGCTCATACAAAGAAAATAGAGTACAAAACACTAGTGCGTCCACATTTGGAATACTGTTGTGGAATTTGGGATCCGTATCGCAAGGGATTGATTGACACATTAGAGGAAGTACAGAGGAAATCTGCTCGATTCGTTACTGCTAGTTACAGTCCTTACGTAAATATCACAGAGCTGATTCGTGGGTTGGGCTGGGATCGTTTGTCGGACAGACGACGTCGTTTTTGTTTGAGTTTGCTGGAGAATATGCGAACATCTTTAAGTTACGAGTGCAATGAAATACTTCTTCCGCCAACCTATTTAGGTCGCAATGACAGGAGGGATAAGATTCGAGAAATAAGATGCCATACTGATTCATATATGTATTCCTTCTTTCCTCGTTCTGTTCGGGATTGGAATGCACAGAATTAGGATTGGTGCTTAGCACCCTCTGCCACCCACAGTATTTGTGATTCGCAGAGTATAGATGTAGATGTAGATCACAGACCATTGTCTTTATATTACTCCAGTATTAATTTCATCCAATCCTATAATATTCCTAAAATCACCTATTATACTTTCTACTTTCTGTTCTGTAATATCTTGAAATTCCTTAAGATATTTATTTTCTATTTTTGGTACCATTTCACATCCTTGTATTTTTGGAATGCTTTTAACCAGTTCTTCAACACTTTCTATGAAATATTGATTTAATTTATTTGCTACCTGTTTTGAGTCAGACACATACTCTTCCTCATATTGTAATGTATTTTCCTTGATTTTATACATAGCTTTAATGTATTTCCATGACTTTTAGGTTCATCTTTGAGCTGAATAATTTTTTTTTTCATAAAATAGTCTTTTTGTTTTCCTCCATATATTTACAAGTTTATTTCTACATTCTTTATATTCATTCCATGACTCCTGTACATTTATCCTTTCTCAAATTTCTTTCATTAACAGGAACCTCCTATATGCTGTGTCCCTTTTTACCATGACATCCTTAATCTCCATTTAATACCAAGGACATGGTACATCTATCTGGTTTCTTAGCTTGCTGAATAGCCTGGACTATACTGTCTCTTAATATTATATATTCCTCTCCCTTAGTACTGAACTCAATTCTTTTGTCATCTATTTTATTTTCTATTACTTTTAACAGTTTCTCAGAGTCCATCTTTCCTTTCACTAATATTTTATCGCTATTCCTTATTTTACTATTGGTCCTCTCAGTAATGTTTAATATATTATGGTCAGAGATCTTTGGTGTTTCTAATACAGTACATTTAAGATTAAAATTGTCAGTTACCACTAGATCAGTCAAAGTCTCACTATCAGGAGTGAACCTCGTCACATTCTTTACGATTTGTTTTATTGCCGCCCCACTGAATAGTCTTTCCAGTTTTTCGTATAGAATTCGTCTTCTTTTTAGTCAATCTATATTAAAGTCCCCACAACAATGCAACTGTTTTGACTATTTTCTAATAATTCATCAATAACCTTTGAGAACCAATCAATGAATGCCTTTTTACTGCTATTAGGTAACCTGTAAATAGGGTTGTAACGGAAGTCATCTTTGCGGATGTTCAGTGCTTGACATCCACAGATGTGGATTTTTTGCGGAAGCAGATAAATGAATTTATAATCATTTAGATTTCATCTAAAATAAATTTAAAATGAAAATGAGTAGGTATTTTAGGTCAATTTTTTAAAATAAGTATATCCATAAAATACTGCCATAAGGATTTATTTTTTGCTTCATGTTTTAACAACAAAAGTGGGATCATTTACATAACTACGCACACGTCTAAAAATCAGTCTTTGTGATATGAATTTTGCGGAGTTGGTGGTGCAACTAATTCAAGCGTCAAGCACAAGGCAAGGTCACAGCACATCTAAGTACTAACTTTTTTATTTATTTTTTCCGCTCATTCACCACGCTCGCCATCCACCTACTCACCGCTCTAGTGGCGCATTCACAGTACAACTTGTAGGACCTACAATGATCCGGTTTTCAATAAAGAACTCTTGATAGACTGTGAAAGGGGTTACAGGACATGTTGGATTCCCGGGAAACCAAAACGGGCCTTTGTTGGGCAACAAGCTATGGATATTGGAGGAAGCTATTTGAGGCAACAACCTATGAGTGTGCGGTAAGGACACATGGTGTGCCGTGAAAAAGTATGAGTGGAAAGGATTGCTTGAAACATTTTGTTGGACCCCTACTAGCGTGAATGGGTAGTTCTACACGTATGTCCTATAAGTTGAATAGTGAATAGGCCGCTTTACTTTACAAGCAAATTCAAACTTGTAAATTCGACGCTTAGATAATAACACCGTTCAGTTCATTGTCACTTTTATTGCAAGATCGTCAAAAAAAAAAAAAAAAAAAAAACAACTACTTTGTTGTTAGCTAAGCGACAATGGGCAGAATCTCGTATAAAAATAAAAGAATAATATATATTGCAATGTAAACAAAACATTAGCCATACATCTGCATTAAAAATTTCGGACGTGGATGTGAAAGCAGATTTAGGATTTCAAGCGAAAGTTTCGCACTTGTGGATGCGGATATCCGTTACATCCCTAACTGCAAATCCCCACAATTGTCCCCAATTGTTCTTCATTAGTATATACCTTGATAGCCAATATCCACGATTTACCCTGTTAACTTCTGTTATGACTACATCATACAAGAAGTTTTCAGTTACATAATATGTAACAATGCCTCCAGTATGTTTACTCTCTGAATCACATCTTAGGTGAGAGTATCCTTTTATTGCAATAATTGCTTCCAAATCAATATCTGTCACATGTTATTCTACTACAATTACTACCTTTCACCTATTTTCTTGTATAAAATCTACAACATTGTCCCCTTTAAGCAGAAGTCCATTTACATTTAATACTACTATACCTCCATATTCATGGTTCTCTCTTTTTCTTGATTGCTATATACAGTCATAAGTAATAGCTCTCCTCTTTAATTGGAGCTGTCTTTTATAAACCGGACATTCCCAATTTAGAACATTATGGTTCAAATTCATTTGCTTCAACACAATTTGCACATTTCACTTCTGTATTTTTACAATCTTTAGCTAAGTGATCTTCACCACACTTCACACATTTTACTCCGTTTTTACAATTTGTACTTTTATGGTCATATGAGTAACATTTAAAACACCTTGATATACCCATGTACTTATTTATTTGACAACACTGCCATTTCAACTTTAACCTTTTTTGTCCCATAACCCTATTGAATGTCTGAGCATCCATCTCCACTATAACCATTCACATATTTTTTATTTCCTTGTTCAACTTAACTACTATTCTTGAATCTTCATAAACTGTGTCAAGGTTTTGGTTTCTGATACATCTTACCAGTTCTTCATCATCCATCATCTCTTCAATTCCAAAAATTCTGATTCTTGGATCTCTATTTACTGGTATTTTTACTTCATACTCATTTTCCAATGTCTTCTTCACCTCAGTGTTCATCTTTTTTATTTCATCCTTATACTGAATGTAATGGCTACACCTACATTTCTTAACTTTCTTACATTTTCAATTCCTACCTTACGTTCTGTGGAATTTAACTTGGTCTTGCAAATATTTTTTGTTGTCTCACTGTCCTGGTTTGGTTTCTTTGGTTGGAAAATCATCACTTCCTCTTTGGATTGTTTAAATCTGTCAGCCTTTGTTAATTCTTCGCTGTACGGGTGGCGCCGCATCATATTTCCTTTAGCTGACGTTTCGACCCTCATTTCGTGGTCTTCTTCCAGAGCAGAAATGTGTCTTCAATGGGTGTGAGGGGTTGTTTTATAGCCGAGACCTGTGCCCATCTAGAGGGTTCAATTTACCCAGCCAATCGGAAGGTCCGAACTATCACGTGTTTCGTTGACCAGGTGGAGTGCAGCACAGTCTAGTGGGAGGTGACACATGACCTACTCTATCTGCACCAGTGACAGCCAGGCGTCATGTAATTTTAGCCCGTTGTCTTCGTTTATATTGTTTGCACGTTTGGCAATTTCCATCGCCTTCTTGGTAGGGTCCGACCGAAGGTTCGGCTTCAGCTTCGGCTTTGGCCACCTTCGGCCAAAAAAAGCACCTTCAGGTGAGAGAAATATTTTAGTTAGTCTTTAATGCCAGCTACGTACGAAAAAGTAAACAGTAAAGTTGCATTGATTTTAGAAAAAGGCTGAATGGATCAGCTTTACCACGAAGATATGAAGTGATCAAGCAAACACGTTTATGAGTGTCACAGCACATGGCATTTCCAAAGGAACCAAAATAAAAAAAAAATAATTAAATTGGCTGTTAGTGTGTTGGAAGATCAACAAGGCAATATATTGCACACAAAAATCACTGAAACTGTTACCAAATACAATTCAAAGAAAATATCCATACAGGTATACGTAATAATACTTCAAATATGAATGCAAACATCCGCTATGGGAACTTCTGTTTTATTGGTTGTGTTGCCCACACTCTACAGCTCATGATTCACAAAGTAATTTTTAAAGATATTGCTATAATAGCAATAGTGAAAAAGTGTTGTAAAACGTAAGAAGAGTGAACAAGCCACTCGCTATCTTAACTAATAGAACAGAAAAATACAGTAAAGCTGTATATGTTAGAACGTGGTGGAATAGAAATTCCAACTGCAGAAGAATGTATACAAATGAACAATTTTATAACTGTGCTGAAGTGTATTTAGGAAGCAACAACTAATATTTTCAGCGATTTATCAACAGTATCTTTAATTATATCAATCATTGACATCTTAAACTCAAAACTTGCTCAGAAGGATGAAGGCTGATCTTATAATACTGCTCAAAAGCCGCTTGTGTGGGTCTGTTAACAGGAGATCTGCTTTCGCAAGAAAAACCTTACGGTTGTTGCTTGCCGCTCTAATCGATCCACGGTTTAAAATTAAGTATTTGACTAGCGACGAAATTGTAAATACGAAGACTGATATTTTGTCATTTCTACGTCAAAACTGTGCACTGACAATAACAAATAAAACGGGTCATTTGGAACGATTAAATCTTATTTTATTAGTGCCTATGTACTTTTTATTTTGGTTATATTTAGTACATTTTTAATTAATCTGTATACGTGAAACTACTTTAAAAATATTGGTATTGATTTGGTTTTAACTGAAAATTTAATATGTGATACTAATTTAGACAGCAGAAAATCGTATTTTAAAAGTTAGAATAATTAATGCTACGTAAGAAGGTCGAAATTTATTTTTATTGTTGTTAAAAAACGATGGCATTACTATACATAAGCTAACATGTATTTCATTTACCAAAGCTAAAACTCCAAAACTTATTAATTTAATGCACGGGACAAATTATTCTGATTTGATTCAGGCTGTTACTGTTAAATTTTATAGTTTCTTTTTATTATTGCTAAATAAAAATAACTGCATTCATTTTGCTAAATTGCATTGCTCAGAACCTGGTTTGGTACTATTTTATTTTATTCTAATAAATAAATATTAAAAACTTTGTTTACAATTATTGGAAAGGTGCAATTTATATAAAAAATACCACATATAAAACAAATAACAGTCCATTTTTTGCATCATATATACTTCATGTTAGTGTTCTAAGATATATAATTATTTTTGAACCTTCGGCTTCGGCCGAAGGTTATCCCAAGAGCCGAACATTCGGCTTCGGCCGAAAAATGACCTTCGGTCGGACACTACTTCTTGGCCACCATTTATCTTCACGCACTATCAGGGTGGTGTTTTAGAAGTTTATGGTGGGATTAGATTCGGCTGCATGCTGTGCAGTGGCGGATTTATCGATGTTGTTAGACCTATAATTGCTGATGTGCTAATGCAGCCTGTCCCCCATAGTGTGCCCGTCTCTCCTATGTACACACGACCACAGGTGCATGGAACCCCTTAGACCCCGGCAACTTGTAGTGGAGGCAGCTTGTTCTTAACCTTGATGAGCTGGTTGCTGACCTTGCGCTTTGTAGACAGGTTTTATGTCAACTTTCTTAAATAGCTTTCTGATTCTGTCTGTAACACCACTCATGTAGGAAAAAACAACTACTATGCGTTACTGAGAGGTTGTTTGATTAGATGCTGAATTGGCATCTCCCCTTATCGTGGCTGCATGCAATGCCCATCTAATACAATGGTTGTGGTAGCCATTGCACCTGAATGTGTGTTGCAGTGCCTCCAACTCCGTTGTCAAACTATTAGCATCACACACTTTCGTCGCTCTTGTACACAAGGTCGTGAGGACGCCTCTTTTTGTCCCTGGATGGTGGTATGCGGCATGTAAATATCTGTTTGTATGTGTTGGCTTCTGATAAACTGAGTGTCCAAGGTTTTGGTTACTAGCACATCTAGTAACGGCAGCTGTCCTAGTTTCTCCATTTCCACAATGAAATTAATTTTAGGATGTGCTTTATTAACATAACCCAGGAATTTGTCAAGAAGGCTTCGCCCATGGGGGACACACAACTAAGGTATCGTCAACATAGCATAACCACAGACGCGGTCAGAGGGATGCGTTGTCCAACATTTCCGAATCCAGTGCCTCCATAAAGATGTTTGCTGCTATCGGTGAAAGCGGTGAGCCCATGGCCGATCCTTCCACTTGGGCGTAAAGTTTCTCATCATATTGGAAGAACGTTGATTTGAGACCAAACTCAGCCCATTCCGTCCATTCTTTTGAGATGTTAAGGGCTGATAGCTTGGTGCATATTATTGCCACTGCTTCTTCAACAGGTATTTTGGTGTAGAGTGACACGACATCAAATCTCACTATGATGTCAGTTTCTGTAACTTTGAGTGATGAAATAATTTCAATGAAGTGTAAGCTATTTCTGACAATCGAAGCGATGCCTTCCGACAAGGATTTTATTTTGTAAGCAACATAGTGGGCTAGTGGATGAGTTTGAGAGTTAATTGCACTGACGATAGGCAATAAAGGAACTTCTGGTTTATGAATTTTTGGCAAGCCATAGAAGCGAGTAGTAGAGGTGTTCTTTCACATCAGTCTAGCCTTGATTTCTTGTTCGATTTCTGAAGAGTTATTGACAAGAGATGCTTCTTCAGATTTCGGTTTATGTACGGGGTTCCTATCTAGCGGGGCATATGTCTTGTCATCTAAAAGGCTCACAACCTTATTGTGGTAGTCTTCTGGTTTCATCAGTACTGTTGCATTTCCCTTATCTGCTGTGAGTATCACAATAGCTTCACACTGGAATAATCTGTTTAATGCTAGTTTTTCCTATCGAGATAGGTTACTGCGAAGGAGTTTAGCGCGACTGAGGATTCACGCCGTCTCGCGTCGAATTTAGTCTGCCTGTTCCGTGTTTAAGTTCCCAACGGCACTCTCCACCCCTGCGACGATGACCAGCATCGGCACCTTCGTTGGTACTGGTGCGAAGTTCATTCCTTTAGCCAGCACAGCGTTGGTGGCAGCATCAAGTTCTTCCCCAGTTAAGTTTACAACCATGTTCTTTGTCTCCGTCTTTGTTGTTTCTGGGTATTGTTGAATTTTCAGCTTTTTGAACTTGTGTATACGTCTTGTCTTTGGTTTGTCCCGGATACACACTGCGGCTGTGTCGAGAGTCGTCCAAACGGCATAGTACAGAAGGCTGGTGAGTTCTAGGTGGAGATGGTATTTTTTGCATTTGATATGAGCCAGCTCACTTCTAGTCTGATGTATCCTTTCTCTCAGCAATGCAAAACCTGTATTATGCGCAATTGTAAGGGCGGCTCTTGTGTTGAGTTGGTGGGGAATTCTGAGGAAGGACGGTAGCATATCTTCGTGCATTGAAGTAAAAACGCTAGTTGACAAAGTTTCCGAGGCCATGTCTCATGTAGTTTTGAATATTCCCATGTTCGATAAATTATCTTCTCCCTGTAGAGTTGAGTCAAATGTAATCATAGGCTTCTGTGGGCAGAGTCAGCTGATTCTTGGCTATTTGGGTGGCGTCGCGTCATTTTTCTTGTAGCCGACAGTTCGACCCTCATTCTATGATCTTCTTCCAGGACAGAACTGCAACTTCGATGAGTATGCGGTGTTGTTTTATAGCCGAGGCCATGCTCATCTAGAGGGTTCTATTTACCCGGCCAGTCGGAAGTCCGAACTGACACGTGTTTTGTTGGCCGAGTGGGGCATGGTGTGGTCTGGTGGGATGTGACACATAACCTACTCTGTCCACACTAGCGAGAGCTACGTGTCATGTAATTTGAGCCCTTTATCTTTGTTTACATTGTTTGGGCATTTGGCAATTTCCAACGCCTCCTTGACCCTCCTTGGCCACCATTTATCTTCACCCACTATCAAGGGTGGTATTTTAGAAGTTTATGGTGTGATTAGTTTTGGCTGCATGCCGGGCAAAGGTGGATTTATCGTTGTTGTTAGACCTATAGTTGCAGATGAGCCCACCCTGCCTGACCCCTATAGTGTGACCCGTCTCTCCTATGTACATCCAACCACAGGTGCACGGAATCTCATAGACCCCAGCAACCTATAGTGGAGTCTGTCTGTCTTTAACTTTGACGAGTTGGTTACTGACCTTGTTTTATCCTACATAAGTGGCATTACAGACAGAATTGGAAAGCTTTTTAAAAAAAGTTGACATAAATCCTGTCTACAAAGTGCACAGCAAGGTCAGCAACCAGCTCATCAAGGTTAAGAACAAGCTGCCCCCAATACAGGTTGCCGGGGTCTAAGGGATTCCGTGCACCTGTGGCTGGCTGTACATAGGAGAGAAAGGGTGCACAATCGGGGACAGTCTGCATGAGCACATCCGCAATTATACGTCAAATAATATCAAGAAATCAGCCATTGCACAGAATGCAGGCAAAACTAATCAAGCCATAAATTTTGAAAACACCACCCTGATAGTGCGCGAAGGTAAATGGTGGCCAAGAGGGGTAAAAGAGGCATTGGAACTTGCCAAACACCCAAACAACATAAATGAAGACAACGGGCTTAAGCTACATGATGCCTGGCTCTCGCTAGTGTGGACATAGGAGGTCAAGTGTCACCTCCCACCAGAATGGGCCGTGCGCCACCAAGCCAATGAAAAGAATGACGGTTCAGACCTTCTGATTGGCCGGGTAAACCGAACTCTCTAGACAGGTCACGGGCCTCGCCTATATAACAGCACCACACACTGATTGGAGACGCAGTTCTGCCCTGGAAGAAGACCACAGAAGGACAGTCGAAACGTCGGCTACACAAATCATGACACGGCTTCACCCAGTCAGCCAAGAAGCCACTGATTTTGTTATTTATTTATATGTTCATAACAGTCTCAATAACGATTTTTCAGAAAGAAAAATTGGAAAAGTTGTCCAGAAAAGTGTAAAATCTGAGAAAACGTAGGGTACCTACTTTTTTCTATGGACCAATTTAACTAATTTTTAAATGCTCGTAATAGTCAGAATAAATGTTTTATAGAAAAGGGAAAATTTGGGGAAAAACTGAAAATGTTTTTTTCTAGTGGATTTTTGTATGTACTTAAGACCAAAACTCATGATTCAAACGATGGATATGTGCAATTCTTTTTTGTTTTGTTCCTTATGATCCTGGGATGGAAATAACTCAGTTAAATGTGTCCTATTGAAAAAGAAGTTGCTAAAAACCTGAAAAATTCTTTCCAGCATAAATTAAAATAAAATTACATTTAAAAAAAAATTATGTTGTTTTGTGATCTGTGCAACAAATGCAGTTATTTTATTTGTATTCCATTGATATTAATTGAGGACATGTGCTTGAAAATATAAAAAAAAAGCATGACAGCGCCCAATTGTCCAATGCATGGCACATTTAATCAAGAGTTGAAATGCGAAAAATTATTGTGATGCATTGAGAGAATCATTTTGAACAATTGTTCCACTGTTGAATCGGAAACAAAATTTTGCTCATGAAAGTTGTGATCGATGGAACTAGAGGTATTTTTTTACTGGATGTTCCCAGTGGAACGGGAAAAACATTTTTGATCTCACTGAATTAGGCAACGATTTTCTCGCAGAATGAAATTGCAGCTACATTGTTGGAAGGCACTCAAACAGCTCATTCAACATTCAAGTTGCCATTGAATATGCAAATAAATCATATGGTCAACATGAAATTCTGACTTAATATAATTGTGACTTAAATTTTAGAACAAAAACCACATGGTTTAAAGTCAGTCACATTCCAGGAAAATCACGCATTCCCAGAATTTCAGTGATGAACTGCTAAAAGAATTCAACTCGCATGTAAAATTTTCCATTGATGTACTTCTGAATGTTTTCCTCCTCAAATTGATTAAACATGGACACAATCATTAATAAATATTTTTTTCTCCTAATTTTTACTTTGTTTACACATTTTCAACAGCTTTTCACAAATTCACAAAGCCAATTTATTGAAATTTGGACAGGACAATGTCTGTCAGGTCAACTAGTTGTTAATGGAATAATTAATTGGTTTTTTTTTTTTTTTTTTTTTTCTCTCTCAACAGCGAGGTCTTTAGAGACGGGAAAGGATGGGGCAAGGAATGGGAAGGAATTCGGCCATGGCCTGTTTAAGGAAGCATCCCAGCATTTGCCTGGAGTGATTTGGGAAACCATGGAAAACCCAAATCTGGATGCCCAGAAAGGGATTCAAACCGCCGTCCTCCTGAATGCGAGGCCAGAACACTATCCATTACACCACCACGCTCGGTAAAAAATGAATAGCTATGATCCCAATACACACCCATTTCCACTTCTTTTGATACTGCATTTCCTATCCTAACTTTTTGCTTTCTGCCTTTTAAGAATTCTTCTACCCAACCAATTACTTTTTCATCCACTCCAATATTTTTTACCTTATTTAGTACCATATCATGGCTCACTTTGTGAAAAGTGACACTATCAATTTGGCTTCCCTTGTCCATTTGATCTGAAATATATTGCATATAGCTTAACATGAATACCTATGCCTGAAGCTTGTTATGGGTTTTAAAACCTCTTACATTCCAAACAGACTTTTCGGATGTAGTGCATATCAATTTTGCCATTAATTTATCTAGTACTGATGTCAAACTGGTTGGCCAGTTATTTTTTACATTATTTTTCACCGTTTATTGACCGGTACTACTATTGCACTTTTCCAGTCCTCTGGTAAGCAACAACTCTCTCTCTCTCTCTCTTTTTTTCTTTTCCTTTTTTTACTTAAGGCTTTACGCCTAATTGAGATCATTACAGGGAGGATGTGACGGAACTGATCACAAGGAACGGGAAGCAATTCAGCCATGGCCTTTTGAAGGAAGCATCCCGGGGAGTGATTTGGGGAAACCATGGAAAACCCAAATCTGAATGCCCGGATGGGGATTCGAACTGGTGTCCTCCTGAATGAGAGGCCTGAACGTTAACCATTCACCCACCTCGCTCGGTCAGCAAGTCTCCAGAATATATTTAAATATCTTTTAAGATCAGGTCAATATCACATCCTGCTATCTTTACGACATCCATAGTAATATTATCTACACTAGCCCCTTTATGCTTTTTCTCCTTTCTTAATCCCTTCACGATATCCTCAGGATGATTTCAAATATTTTTTTAGTCTGTTCTTTTGTAACTGTGTGCATAAGTTCATTATCCGATTTATACCCTCCCATTCTTGAATCATAGTCCCTCATGGTCTCACTAAGCTAGTTACTTAAAATCTCTACCGGTACCTTTTTTAAAGCCTCATTAACTTCTACTCCATCTTAACCTATCTATAATTGCATGAACACCCTCCCTTCCCCTCAGTTTTGTAACATAGTCAAGAAATTTCTAGATGCATCCATTAGTGGTCTCCTTGCACCACTAATATTCTTTATGAAACCATCTTTAGCCACCTTGTTTGCTATTATTAATTCCTTGTTTAGTTGTTTCGAGATTTCCCAACTGCCTTGCTTTCTCTTAACTCTGTTGTCTTCTCATCTACCTCTTTAACCATGTTACATCCCTATTATAGTCGCAGGTTCTGTACTTCTCTTTATTTTCTGTTTTGTAATAAATAATATTGTCACATACATGCATGTTGTTGTTGTTGTTGTTGTTGTTGTTTTAGGGCGCGTCGACAGCGGGGTCATTAGCGCCCTAACAAAAACCAGGCGTGACAACGTGGCGAAATTGCCGTCTGTGTGGCCGACTGT
>JARYHS010008075.1:66442304-66646141 GCA_031002005.1 Vandiemenella viatica | reverse complement strand
TGAAAGTGACACTATTAATTTGGCTTCCCTTGTCCATTTGATCTGAAATATACTGCATATAGCTTAAACATGATACCTATGCCTAAAGCTTGTTATGGGTTTTAAAACCTCTTACATTCCAACAGACTTTTCGGATGTAGTGCATATCAATTTTGCCATTATTTATCTAGTACTGATGTCAAACTGGTTGGCCAGTTATTTTTTACATTATTTTTCACGTTTTATTGACCGGTACTACTATTGCACTTTTCCAGTCCTCTGGTAAGCAAAACTCTCTCTCTCTCTCTTTTTCTTTTCCTTTTTTTACTTAAGGCTTTACGCCTAATTGAGATCATTACAGGGAGGATGTGATGGAACTGATCACAAGGAACGGGAAGCAATTCAGCCATGGCCTTTTGAAGGAAGCATCCGGGGGAGTGATTTGGGGAAACCATGGAAACCCAAATCTGAATGCCCGGATGGGGATTCGAACTGGTGTCGTCCTGAATGAGAGGCCTGAACGTTAACCATGCACCACCCTCGCTCGGTCAGCAAGTCTCCAATATATTTAAATACCTTTTAAGATCAGGTCAAATATCACATCCTGCTATCTTTAAGACATCCATAGTAAGATTATCTACACTAGCCCCTTCATGCTTTTTCTCCTTTCTTAATCCCTTCACGATATCCTCAGGATGATTTCAAATATTTTTTTAGTCTGTTATTTTGTAATTGTGTGCATAAGTTCATTATCCGATTTATACCCTCCCATTCTTGAATCATAGTCCCTCATGGTCTCACTAGCTAGTTATTAAAATCTCTACCTTTTTTAAAGCCTCATTAACTTCTACTCCATCTTAACCTATCTATAATTGCATTGAACACCCTCCCTTCCCCTCAGTTTTGTAACATAGTCAAGAAATTTCTAGATGCATCCATTAGTGTCTCCTTGCACCACTAATATTCTTATGAAACCATCTTTAGCCACTGTTTGCTATTATTAATCCTTGTTTAGTTGTTTCGAGATTTCCCAACTGCCTTGCTGTCTCTTAACTCTGTTGTCTTCTCATCTACCTCTTTAAACCATGTTACATCCCTATTATAGTCGCAGGTCCTGTACTTCTCTTTATTTTCTGTTTGGAATAAATAATATTGTCACATACATGCATGTTGTTGTTGTTGTTGTTGTTGTTTTAGGGCGCGTCGACAGCGGGGTCATTAGCGCCCTAACAAAAACCAGGCGTGACAACGTGGCGAAATTGCCGTCTGTGTGGCCGACTGTAAAGGGGTCGGCCACAGAGACAGCACAATAAAATACTAACATACTAACTAAAATACCGTCTGCCTGGCCGACTGTATAGAGGTCGGCCACACAGACGGCAACATAAAATATAAAACTGTGACTAAAATATAATACATTAACTGGTTGGCTGTAGATGGGCCAACCAGGTTAAAAAACAAATTAGCTGGCTGGCTGTAAAAGGGCCAGCCATATAATCAGTGTCACAAATAAAAACAGTACTTGGATTGGTGGTTGTAACGGCCACCAATCCAACTAGAACCTAGGCCGATCTGCCCAAAATTTTTGGGACAAGACCGGCCAAGCAACAAAACTTTAAAACCTTAGCCACGTTGTCACGGTCATCGCTTAAAATAAGGGACAGATCGTTGGCTAAGCCAACGTCTGCCCTTAGATCTAAAAACAATACACATTCGGTTAAAATGTGGAGTACCGTCAAAGGTACGCCACAAGCATCACACTCCGGAGGGTCCTCTCGGCGGAGAAGGAAACCATGTGTCAGAGGACAGTGCCCTATACGGAGGCGAGTAAGGAGAACCTCATCCCTCCTCGCCTGCTGGAAGGAGCTGCTCCACGGCTGAACGGTCGGTTTGACCTGCCGGAGCTTGTTATGCTCAACTTCCAGCCACTGCCTCTGCCAAACATCAAAAACAAATCTCTTCGCCGCCGAGGCAAGGTCTGACTTTGGGACCGGGTCAAAGTCGATTCGGACCTTGTCACAGGCCAACTTGGCAGCTTCATCAGCTGCCTCGTTCCCCCTGATTCCCACATGGCCTGGTACCCAGCAGAACCACCTCCTTCCCACAAGATTGGAGGGAAAGGAGGGCGTCCTGGATGTCCTGGACTAGACGGTCTGCTGGGTACATAGTTGCTAATGCCTGAATGCAACTAAGGGAATCACAGCATATGAGGTACTTCTTGTCGCGGCGTGCCTTCATATGCTGGAGCGACTTTAGCAGGGCATAGCACTCCGCAGTGTAAACACTGCACCTGCTATCCATCTTGTATTTGTAAGTCGCTCGAGGGAACACTATTGAACAGCCTACACTGTTAGCCTGCTTAGACCCATCCGTATACACCGGGGTGAAAGTGTGATATTGATTTAAAATATCAGTAAAAATATGAATAAAAACACTGTCAGCGGTTAGCAGTTTGTTATGCCGTGACAGTTCTAAAATTAATCTGGGCCTCTTTAAAAGCCAGGAGGGGATTTACTCCAACCCTGGCGATAAAAAGAGGGAAGCTCAAATCCGTAATGTTCTAAAATAGCCTTCGTACGGTAGCTGAACGGTTTAGTGGCTCTATGCCGGTTGGCATAGAGCCGCTCGTAGCTGGGATGTAGAACTATGTCGTACACGGGACTGCCAGGTGTTATGGCAATATGCGTATAGTGTCGCACCATGAGGAGTTGCCGGCGGATGGTAAGTGGTGGCTCGCCCGAGTCAGCACAAATGCTGACAATAGGGCTGGTGCGATATGCACCAGTGGCGAGCCGAATTCCTGCATGGTGGACACTATCCAGTATCCGAAGATAACTGTCCCGTGCCGAACCATATACGATACAACCATACTCGAGACGCGACCGTACAAAGGCTCGATAAAACTGTAGCAGGCAGGAGCGATCAGCGCCCCACGACCTGCCGCACAGACATTTTAAAATATTAAGAGCTTTTAAGGCCCTGGCTTTCACATCTTTAAGATGTGGAAGCCAGTTAAGCCTGGTGTCAAAAATGAGGCCCAGAAATCTAACTGTTTCAGTAAAACTTAAAACGGTGTTCCTCAAGGTAAGGTGAGGCTCAGCTAAAAGACTTCTGCTACGAGTAAAAAGTACACACCGGGTTTTCTCGGCAGAGAATCGAAAACCGGTGTGCACTGACCAATCATCCAGCCTGTTCAGCGCGAGTTGCAGCTGCCGCTCTGCGCTTCTCAGGCTGGACGATGCAATAAAAATTAAAAAATCGTCCACATATAAGGAGAACCGAATGGGACTCCTTATAACCAAAGATATACTGTTAATTGCGATAGCAAATAGGGTCACGCTTAAAACTGACCCCTGAGGGACACCGTTTTCCTGAATAAAAAGATCAGACACTTCACCACCGACTCGGTACCGGAAGCAACGACCAGATAAAAATGATTTTAAAAAACGGGGTAGGTTACCCCTAAAACCCCATTCATGTAACTGTTTTAAAATAACATGCCGCCAGGTAGTATCGTAAGCCTTTTCAAGATCGAAAAAAACACCCACGAGGTGTTGGCTGCGTATGAACGCATCCTGTATTGCCGCCTCCAGGAGGATCAGGTTGTCCAAGGTGGAACGGAACTTCCTGAATCCACACTGAAAGCGGCTCAGGAGATTACGGGATTCAAGACACCAGACGAGGCGGCGATTCACCATCCTCTCCAGTGTCTTCCCCACGCAGCTAGTCAAGGCAATACTACGATAACTACCTGGCAACAATTTGTCCTTGCCAGGTTTTAAAATGGGAATTAGTGTTGCTTCTTTCCACGAGTCAGGGAAGTGTCCTCCGGTCCAAATGTCGTTAAAATATCTAGAAGGTACTTTTTAGGCATCCTTGCTGAGATGCCTCAGCATCTGGTACTGGATCAAATCAGGCCCTGGAGCAGTGTCATTTGCGCTGTTCAACCGCACTCTCCCAGCTCCCAGATGTGAATGGGCAGTTGTAGGCCTCTGAATTCGACGAATCGAAGCACAGCGGCGCCTCTCGGCAGCGACTCTACGTCGCTGAAAACCGAGGGTCAAAGTTATCGGACGAAGTGATGGCGGCGAAGTTCTCCGCCATCAGCTGCGCTATGCTTCGTTCGTCAGTAATAATACGTCCATGATCCAGTAACCCAGATACTGGGTGCGCGGGAGTACCTTCCAGATATACGGCGAATGGACTCCCATACTTTCGACGAAGGTGTGGAACGATTGATAGTGCTCCACAAAGTGTTCTGCCATGACCTCTTTCTTACTCTCCTTAATAACACGGCGCGCCTTAGCTCTTGCTATACGGAACGCTGCCAGTGTGTCGGATGTAGGATACAAACCTAAAACGCCCGCAACGCCCGTCTGCGACCCTGAATAGCGGAACGACATTCGTCGTTCCACCAGGGGGACGGGCGTCCTTCGCAGCGTTCCGGAGCTTTTCGGCATGGAAACGTCAGCTGCATCGGTGAATCACTTCCGTGAAGTGATTCACCTTCTCTTGTATACTGCCTACAAGTTGCAGTTGTACAGAGCGGCAATAGAGTTGCCAATCTGCACAACTGACGTTCCATTTGCGCCGGTTATTTCCTCCCCCACGATCGCACTCGACGTGCAACCAAATAGGGAAGTGGTCGCTTCCATGTAGGTCGCGATCCACCTCCCATAGCACGGAGTCTGCGATTGAGGAGAACACAAGGAAAGGTCAATGGCAGAAGGACGTACCGGTAGCAGTGGTGAAATGAGTCATTTGCCCTGTATTCAGGATACAAATTTCCTCCTGCTCCATCAATCTACCATCACTCGGCCCCGGGGGCAATCGGTGGTGGAACCCCACAACGCACTGTGGGCGTTGAAATCTCCCAAAAGGAGAAAGGGCCGAGTGAGTTGTCGTGTAATGCCAACCAGGTCGTCGTAGTCGACGGACAAAACTGGGTGGCAGATAGACAGAGCATACGGTCAGTTGTATTGGACCGTGTATTTTCACCGCTACTGGCTTGTAGATGAGAGGATGAGAGCGACGGGTTCGGAGTGGACAGTGTTCCGAACAAACACGGCCACTCCGCCCCTCGCTCGGTCACCCTCGGTATCGTCCTTTCGGAATATGTCATAACCTCTTAGCACAGGCTGATGTTGTGGTCTAAAGTGTGTCTCCTGGAGACAGAGACACAATGGATTAGACCGTGCTAAGAGCTGGACTTCCTCTTTGTGAGCCTGGAAACCGTTTACGTTCCACTGAAGTATGGGAGCCATTCTACCTATTTAAAACCACCACCCCCCCCGGATCGGGTGGGTTCTTCCTTCTCTGATAGCTGAGGAACGGAACAAGGTACGTCCACCAGCATGATATCGTCTTCGGTGTCCGAAGACGATTTTCGTTGTGAGGCCTCGGGGTCTTGCGGATTTTCATCCGCCGAGGCCTGTCCCTCCTCTTCTCCTTTCCAGAAGGGGATCTGTGAGGAGAAGTCGGAGGGGATTTCACAAACATAGCGGGGTCCGTCAGCTTAAATTTCGGACCCCTTACCTTTTGCACTGTTTGCCATCCGCTACCGGCAGATGGCTTTGCTGTTACATACATCTCTTGCAGATACAGTTTCTGCTTCAGGGGCCGCTTCTGCTGTTGCAGAGGGGCCCGCAGCTGTAGCGGATGGCAGTGTCTTTGCTGGTGGACTTACGGAACCTGCTGTCGATGTGGTCGATGTTGTCTGTGTATTGCTACCGACGTGCGAGGTCCTAGGTGTAATGACCTTGATGGGTGTGGCACCACATCTGCAATGACATGAGCACATTGGACTTGTGCCCATGTCCGCAACGGACGTCTGGGTAGCAATACTTTCTTTCCTGACGGGAGTTGATAACGTCTTCGCGAAGCTGGTAGCGAAGACTGGTGGAGCCAGAGCCTTATATTTCTTTTGGCTTCGCCATAAGAAATCCGCTCTTTCGTTTTCAACTCCTGTATCTTTTTTTCCTCCAGATACAATCGACACTCTCTGCTCCAGGCTGGATGTGCCCAGGAGCAGTTGACACACACCTGTGGGAGCGTGCAGCTAGTGCCTGGCTCATGAGCCGCCTTTCCGCACTTCCCACAGGTGGGGTTGCCCTTGCAGGTCGCCGTCGTATGACCGAACCGCTGGCACTTAAAGCAGCGCATTGGGTCCGGTACATACGGGCGAATATTCAAGTTCAAATACCCTGCCTTGATGTTTTTGGGCAACGTCGGAGTGTCGAACGTCAGGACGAAGGGTGGCTGTCTTCTCAAGACTGCCGTTAACCCTTCGTTTAATCTGACGGACCTCGACCACATGTTCCGTTGAACCACTCCTTAAGGAGTTCCTCGGTCTCTAAATCCATAAGGTCCCTGCTGGTGATGACTCCTTTACTTGAATTTAGAGTTTTATGGAGTTCGCACTTCACTGCGAACTCCCCGAGCTTCTCACACTTAAGGAGTTGGACAGCCTGCTTGTGGGTGGATGTTTCCAACAGCAGTGTCCCGTTCCTCAGCTTTTTTACAGATTTGAGGGTACCCGCAATACCCTCTAAACCTTTCTGAACATAGAATGGAGAGACCTTCTCAAAAGATCCCTCCACCCTTGTCATAATTACAAAGGCATTCTCTATGAAAAAACCCTGTCCGTTACTATTATTTACATCCGGGGGAGGGCTTTCAACCCTAGCCCGTTTGTAAGAACTGGGTGTGTTTTTATTTACCTGCGACACACCCGGGCCGCAGGGGTTTTTGGTTTTTTTGTGAGTTGGTATTTTGGACCCACGAGTAAAAACCAGGATAAGAAGGAATGCTTATTACAACAGGGGTGCGCAGGTGCCCCTGAGGTTGCACGTTAGCGGGTGGTTCGCCTCACCACTCATCCACCTCCTCAGCACGTGTCCGACCTTGAGGTTGAGGGTTTTTTTATAGAGGTTTGTTCCGTCCTCGCGATCCGGGCGATGAAGCCAAGATCCCCGTTCTCCTAGGCACACAACGTTCCACCGCCACGCCCTACGGTGGTCGTTGAAGCATGGTAGGAGTTTACGGTGTGGGAAACTTGCGGCGCTCACAAGTTTCCAGCTCGGGCACCGCGGGTTCGCCAAACCCGTACCTGGCACTTGCGTACCAGGCCCCTGCGGGGCATACATGCAAATACTAATCATAAACAGCAGTAAACCACATCAACATTCCAAGAAAATTGTCACATACAGAGTGTATTAGCTGATGGAATATCTGAAATAAACGAATATACCAAATGGTCTAGTCAGACAGTATACATACAAATTACTCTAAAGAAAATAAGTAATACAGTCATTAACAGAGGCACATGCAGAACACAATTAACATGAATATACATATTTTCAAAAAGTGTGCTGCACAGCAAATGAATGGCTTTATGCCTCATCGACATCAAGGTCATTAGAGGCAAGAAATGGCGAGGGTGATAGGAATGGGAAGGAACTGAGACATGACCTCTTGAAAAAGCTATCCCAGCATTCACCTGGAGTGATTTTGGCAAACCATGGAAAACCCAAATGTAGATGACTATACGGGGATTGAAACTTGTGTCTTCCCAAATATGAAGCTAGAGTGCTCGGTCAAATAAACTGAAGAGGGACACAAAAACAACACCATGCCACACAGCATTATTCATCATATATGTAAACACAACATACTGGCAGCTATAACACAGAACAATGCATTGCAGTGAAGTGCTATTATAGTGACAACAAGCAGAATAATGATCTGCAGCACTAATGCCCACCTACAATCACTGGTGCCGGGAATAGCATTTAGAAATAAATAAATATAAGTAGAACGTAATTTACACCACAGCTAGCACTGATTGTGAATTTGTCCATGTGGACCAGAAAAGCATTCGGTTTTTTTACTTTGTCTTTTTATTTATCACCATTAATTTATTAAAATTTGGCTCAACTTTTGTGATCATGCGACATCAAGAATAATCAGTTACATGGAGTTTGAAAATAGAACAAAATCAATCTACACACTTACAAACATAATGATTTTTCATCATTAATTTATTAATGAACAATGAAATAATTCAGTATAATGGATAAAAATCAATAAAAAATTTAAGTAAAGTAAAAATAATTTTAAAATGTACATAGGCTGAATATGGGTTGTAATGGCTTGGTAGAGACTATATTAGCCTCTTCCAACCAAATGTCAACCTCTCCTTCATGTAGTGCACCACCTTCGCAAAGATGAGGCTCTGGTGACTGGAAGATTCCTAGTATAAGGAGTCACCAACTGCTTAGCAACGGCCTCCAAAAGAGGGCAGAAGAGTGGGGAATGGTTCAGGGCACCCTCTTGCTCTTGGGGATGGAAACGGCCCCTAGAGGTAGATGAATCAGAAATGATCAATGGTATCGGGATGCAGAAGGCAACGGGAAACCTCTGCATTACAGAGCCGAAGGTTATCCTGAGGCCATGTAATCCTCACAAATTGAAGATAGTATGATGGCTTCTTCCTTGGTAAAATATTCCAAAAGTGAAATAGTCTCCAAATTGGATTTCTGGGACTACCCAGGGAGTAGTCATCAGAATGGATAGACACATTCTACAAGTTGGAGCATGGAATGTTAGAAGTCTGAATAGGGCTGGCAGATTAGAAAACTTAAAAATGGAGATGGAACGATTTAAGATAGACATTGTTGGGATTAGTGAGATTAAATGGAAGGACACACAGGATTTCTGGTTGGGGGAATACAGATAATTAGCACACAACCTGACAATGGAGTCACTGGTTAAGGATTTGTAATGAACAAGAGAGTAGGGAAATGGGCGAGTTATTATGAACAATATACTGACAGGTTTATTTTGATGAGGTTAGAAACTAAGCCTACACCAACCATGTAACTACAAGTTTACATGCCAGCGTCACAGGAAGATGATGAAGAAATAGAGAAAATCTACACTGAAATTGAAGAATTAATCCATTATGTGAAGTGGGAGGAAATTCTAATAATAATTGGTGATTGGTATGTAGTAGAGGGAGAAGCAAAAGAGGAGAACACTGTTGGAAGTTTTGGTTTAGGAGAAAGAAATGAGTGAGGAAGCATATTGTTAGAATTTTGTGAAAGATACAAAATAGTGGCGAACACACTATTTAAGAATCATGCTAGGAGGATATACTCCAGGAAACATCCAGGGAACACAGGCATATAGCAGCCAGATTATACCATGGTCAAATAGATATTCAGGAATAAAGTTCTAGATTGTAAAACATACCCAGAACCAGACACTGACTCTGACCATAATCTGATAGTTGTGAAGTGCAGGCTGAAATTCAAGAGAATAAAGAAGCAATACAAGCAGAACAGATTGGAAGTGAATTAACTGAAACAATCAAACATGAGAGAAAGGTTTGCAGAAATGGTAGACGTGGATCTAAGTAGTAACTCTGAAAAGAGCTCAACTGAGGATGAATGAAATACATTAAAGACCAGAATAATTAAATTTGGTGAAGAAACATAAGGCTTTAGGGAACAAGCCACCTGAAAACCTAGGATCACAAAATAAATTTGGGAGTTGATGGATAAGAGGAGAAGGCACAAAAATGCACAGGATGAAGCAGAAAGAGAGCAATACAGGTAAGTTAGAAATCAAATAAACAGGAAGTGCGAATAAGCAAAACATAGATGGCTGCAAGAAAAATGTGAAGAAGTAGAAAAGGAAATAGTCGTAGGTAAAGTAGATGTGGTATATAAGAAGATCAAACAGAATTTTGGAGAAATGAAAAAAAGAGGTATAAATATTAAAGCTGGCAATGGTAAACCTCTTCTAAGTTCAGACGATAGAGTTGGAAGGAATACATTGGGAAACTGTATGATGGAGATGATTTGAACAACAGTGTACTAGAAAAAGAAGTTGAAGTTGATGTCGACATTGATGACTTGAGTGACCTATTTTGAGGACAGAATCTGATAGAGCTTTGAATGATTTGAAATCAAATAAGGCAGTTGAAATTGATGAAATTCCTGCAGAACTTCTGAAATCCCTAGGAGAAGAAGGAACCCACAGATTACTCAAAGTTATGAAACAGAAGAAATTTCCATTGATTTTAATTAGTGTCATCTTCACACTTCAAAAGAAAGCACAAGCAGATTGATGTAAGAATTATCGTACTATAAGTGTAACATCTGATGCTTCAAAATTACTGACCAGAATTATATAAAGTGTAGTATAGAGGATAGTGTGTGAAGATCAGTTTGGATTTAGAAAAAACTGCAGTACAAGAAAAGCGATTCTGGCGTCAAGATTGCTACTTGAAGGGTGGATCAAAAAAACAAAAAAAGATACTTTTATGGCGTTTGTTGGTTTAGAAAAAAACTTTTGATAATGTTAGGTGGGACAAGATGTTCAAAATTTTAAAGAAGTTGGGTCTAAAATACAGACATACAGTAGAAGAATACTTCATGATTTTTAAAAGAATCAAGTAGCCGTAATACATAATAAAACTAGAGAATAATGAGACACACATATCAGTTAAAAAGGGGGCGAGACAAGGCTGCAGTCTATCCCCATTAATATTCAACTTGTATGTAGAAGAAGCATTAAAGGAAGTGAAAGAAAGATTTGAATGTGGCATAAATGTTAAAGGAGAAAAAATCAGTATGCTATGATTTGCTGATGACATTGTCTTGTTAGCAAAACAGGTTGAGGTTATTGAGAATTTACTGAATATCATGAACAAAATACTGAAGGAAGATTTTGTACTAAATATAAACCAAAGCAAGACAAAAGTTGTGAAATGTAGCACAAATGCTACCAATACTAGTAGATTAAGATTAAAAATAGGGTCGGATGCGATAGCAGAAGTTGGTGAATTTTGCTAATTTGGAAGTAAAATTACAACCGATGGCTGAAGCAGGAATGATGTTAACCCTTTCATGGGCGGTGGGATGATAGCTTCCCACATACTTTAAAGTCTTCCAGGGGCCAAGAGACTCAACATTCCCACATCTAGCTGGTGCTGCCATCTGTATATTAGTATGAGAAACACGCGAAAATTCCTGCTGCCACCAGCAGTCACACTGACAACAATTGATGGTGCATTATTTGTTTTTTGGGCACAGTTTCGTGTCAGGAAATCGTCGTTTTGGTGTTACTTCGTGGTTATTTTTGTATATCTGCAGTTAGCAAGACAATTACTGTCAGGATTCTCATCAAGGAAACGACGTGGGCGTCCACCTGTATTAGTTTTAAAAAAAGCACACAGTATTAGTGTTCCTAATGAAGTCAGACTGTCAAATGTGGGTGAACATCTTCCAAAGAAAACTGTGAATAGGGGTTGCCTTTTATGTAGTACAAGAAAAGAAGAAAGAAGAACAAGAATAATGTGCTCAAATTGCAATGTCGCTTTGTGTGTTGTTCCATGTTTCAGACTGTTCCATAACACTCAGTAGTGTAACTTTTGTTAATATTTTGTGAATAAAGGTACATCTACCAATAATATACATTTTTTATTATTGTTTTCCAGTGTAAATTTTTGAAAGAAAAAATTTCCCAAAATTTACAAAAAAACCAATGCCTAAAATTTTTTGGTTTTTGCGTGGTATGTAATAGGTGTTCCATAACAAGTGATTGAACCCCCCAACTGTTACCTCTAATAAGCTCAGAAAAATGTGCCCACGAAAGGGTTAAAAGCAGAATAACAGTAGCGAAAAGAGCCTTCATGAAAAAGAGAAATCTTTTAGTTTCAAATATTGATCTAGGACTCAGAAAGAACTTTTTAAAACTCTATGTGTGGTGCACGGCACTTTATGGCAGTGAAGGATGGACTTTAGGAATACCAAAAAGAAGGAAAATTAAAGCATTTGAAATGTGGTGCTATAGAAGAATGCTGAAAATTTAACGGACGGATAACATACAAAATAAACGAGTTTTGGTGATGATGGGCGAGGAAAGAATTTTGTGGAAGTCTTACAGAAAGAAGAGACAAGATGGTAGGTCATATTTTGAGACATGCAGGATTGTTAAATTTGTTAGTGGAGAGAATGGTCAGATGTAAGAACTGCAAAGGAACACAGAGATTAGAATATATGAAGAAGATAACTGAGGACATGGGTTGCAAGGGGTATGCTGAGATGAAAAGGTTAGCACCAGATAGGAAGTGAATTGGGGATTGCATCAAACCAGTCGAGAGACTGATGACATAAAAAAAAAGAAGACTGTATGTTACTGTGTATGGCTGTTTCCACCCTATGTACTGGCATTAGACACTAGACTTCTTTATATTCAATCATGGTTATCATTTAACGGCGAAAAGACTTATTATTTATTTATTTATCAATCTTGTTTCATGGATCCCTGCTGCGGAAGGACCTCTGGGATGTGAAACATGTCATGGTTAATACACATACATACCATATGTGTCATAATCATAGAAAAAACAATTATATGTTACAAAGACAAATAAAGAGAATAACAATAAACATTAAATTTTACAACTGAATTTTGCAAAAGTCATATTGAATACAATTAATTATTTTGTTCCAATTCTTGAATGGAGTAGAAGGAGTTGCCAATAAGATAATCTCTCAGTTTTTCTTTAAATATATCTTTATTATCTGCAAATTGTTTTATACTCTTGGGAAGTATATTAAACAGATGCATACCAGAATAATTAACCCTTCTTTCTACTAATGATAGAATATTTGCGTTTTGTGGAAGTTATTTTTGTTGCTTGTATTGACATTCTGTACCTTTGAATTAGATGTAAACAAGTAAAAACGTTCTATGACAAAGCACATAAGAGTATATATATTGTAAGAATATTGAGTTTTTTTTTAAAAAAAAAAAAAAGTTGACTGCAAGAAGTTCTTGGTTTTACCCTACACAACATCCTAATAGCTCTTTTCTGTCCATTGAAAACTTTCTTACTTTGTGAAGAATTTCCCCAAAAAATTATGCCATATGACATCACTGAATGAAAATATGAGGAGTACACCTGTTTCGTTAATTCTAGATTGCTGTTAGAGAAAGTGTTCATATTGCAAAGTTGGCACTACTTAACTTCTTCAGTAGTGAAGTAATATGTTTGTGCCAACAGAGTTTCTCATCTATTTTAATACCAAGGAATTCTAATATTTTTTTTTTTATTGCTTACTTGTAAATCTAGCTATGGATAATTTTTTGTTTTAAACCTAATAAAATGCGTTTTTTTCAAAATTTAATTTTAATGAATTTGCCTTAAACCAATTTGCTACATCACTAAGTACTTCATTTACATTAAATTCTTAATTACTGTTTGGTGTTTTTCTCTCAGTCAGATTAGTGTGATCTGCAAATAAAACACTCTTAACTTTGTCATATAAGTTTCCAGGAAGGTCACTGACAGGGGTTGCACATATCAAATGGGAGAGTTGGACCAGTAAGTTTCAGCGAGCTAGTAGTTCAGAGGACTAACTCTTGGAGCGCTAGCTTCAGCAATAGAACGCCAAGAAGTTATACTTTCCACCGACAGGTGGTAGTACGTTCTTTCTGTTATTGTTAACTCTGATTTTTGTCTATATATCTCTGCCATATATTGTCGTTCATTGATACATTGTTTTTATTGTTGCATATCAAACGGTCATTTCGTTTTGTCTCCGTTTTTTCTCGTTTCTACTCGTATTGCTTTTGATTGCAAGTTGTGCCGTATGTGGAAGAATTTCTTCGCCGTTATTACACTCATTACAAGTAAGTAGAACTTGTATGAGAAATTTATTATTCCTATTATTAAACATTAGTTTCTTCATCAGTCTGTGAATAAAATATGTATATAATTTTTGTTTTAGAATGGTGTGCTGTCAAGCATGTGATCTTTCTTCCAATAATCCCCGGTGCACAGCTGAGGGAGTATTTTTCACAGATTTTTCTGTGAAAAAACAAGAAGTTTCTGACATGTGGAAGAAGTTACGGATAATTTCTGGGGCTGTGAGCAAGAAGTTTCTTTGTTTCCTACACTTCGAAAGGATTTGTTATATGAACCCTAAAAGCAATCATTTGATGCCGTACGCCATCCCATCTAAAGGTAAATGAAGTAGTATATTTGTGTATTGCCTCGTTTAGCGAATCTTCAATTTACTCGAGAATGCGATACCGATGTGATTGAAATACAACGTCGGATATAAAATTGCCTACGTCAAAGGCGATAATGGTGTAATTCTTTACTTTTATCGAAGTTTGTTATTGTTTAGGGGCTTAAAATAATGAGTATTTCTCTTCCAACTTGGTAACTATTGGTCAGAGGAAATGCATTATCAATTTTCAGTACTGAAGGTATACTATTCTCGACTATTTATAAAATATTTTTCTGCATCTGTTGAATATTTCTTTTTTCACTTTGTGAATATATGTGTTTCTCATTCGTTTGTTAATTGAAATTGCCATTCATAACATAATTTGTGTGTGAGACGAACTCTCTGCAGAGAGTTGTTCAAGAAGGGGTTATAACATTGGTGTCCAAATATATGCCCATAATGTCATTGTAAGCCGCTACTTATACTGTATTCAAAACAGTTAGTAAACTGCACAATTGTAGCACTAGACATGAAAAAGATATTCAGAAGGATTATAAGTCTTTCAATTGGTCAAAATAGGATGTCATATATCGAAGGATACATATCTTTCACCAGTTCCCAACACATTTTGAATGTCTGTCAGCGGATAAGAATAAATTTTAGAGGATAATTTAAAGAATTATTTTTTAACAACTGCATGGAAGGATTCCTTTTGATGGTTCTACCAGTATTTTGTATTTTGTGGTGTATATATCTGTTTTGATATGTTATGATTTTGCTGTAAATCATGTCATTTCCACATCTCAAAGAGATCTGAATATAAATGTCAAGAAACTTTCAGAAGTATTTGGCATTTACCTTCATTCCATGCTTATCCTCCATACTAAATATCATATTATTTTGGTAATTGCTCGCAAGATGTTCTAGATATATCAACAATAGAATCATTCGTTAGAATAATGAACAGTAATGAGTCCAATCCACTACCCATCTGTTCCTTCATCTCCATTGATATTGCATTTTAAGAATTACTCTGCCAGCAAGATACATCTCGGATTAAGACAATTGTCATGACCTGATTCACAACCATGACTAACTCTGTAAAATGCCATAGAAACAGCCAGTAGAGCATGAACTGCTTCCCCCCCCCCCCACTCCCCTATTCATTATATTGTACATAACTTATTATTTTTATAACACTTTCTATCTTCTGGGCCAATTTGGTTGCTATGTTAGTTTATACAGAAACTATAGAGTTTTGATGACACGTATTTCTAATTTAATAGTGATGATGCACATGTCCCAATAACAATTTATGTACACACCCGCTTTCGCATATAAATAGGAACTCGGCACTTATGTTGAGATATTACTTTTAACTGTCATGTTTAATCTTACATATGATGCCATGGATTGTTCGTATCATTTGTTACTAAACTGTAATGTTCAGTCTTATACTGAAAGGAACATGGCCTTTTTTAAAAAAAAAAAAAAAAAAAAAAAAAAAAAAATGCAATATTACTTTAACTAGTGAGGCTTTTTAATTGTAAAAATGTCTTTAATTTATGGCATATAAGATATTTGCTATGTCAGTGTATTTGTTAAGTTCACATTTCAGTATATTATTTATTTAATGGTTCTAATAAAGCAAATATTTCCAGTACAGTTTTGATGCAATGTTTTTTGTAGATTTTCATCCAAGGAAGGACGCCAGATATACAAATGAGCAGCTGGAATTGCCAGAGGGAGTAGGTCAGATAGAGGCGGGTGGAACAGAACATGAAGTAGATGCCATCTGTGGAGAATCTGCTAAATATAGCGATAGTGTAAATCGTGTTTAAAATATAAATTTTGTGTGTTTGTCGGTAATGCTGCTTAGTTGCTCTGTATGTAACTATTTCTCTAATCACAACTCTATAGTATGAAATCTGTCACAGTAATGGCAGTATATTGGACAGAAGCCCTCATTTTATCTCCTATCTTAGAATGTGCCAATTTTTTAGTTAAGATCACCCATGACCAGTGTAATCTCTCCTTTTTTCTAAGTTTCATAACTTCATTCAAGGTGTTATAGAAGGATTCTATTTCTTCATCATCTTTGTCTGCTGTTGGTGCATGAACCTGAATAATTTTCAAGGCTAGATGTGACATTTGCAAACTTAAAAACATTACACGATCATCAAGTGGAACGAAATCAAGAATTGACACAATCACAGCAACCCCACATATACGGTTAGTGTCAGTTCTCCCAGAAAAGTACAAGGATCATTCCTCCATAGTGTGAATTCCAGATCTAGGCCGTCTTAATACAAGGATGTCAATTTTCAACCTGCATCTCTTTGCCTCCACATTTGCAAGCTTCCCATTCACATATGAACTATGCACCTTCCATGTGGCAATTCTAATTTTGCCTTTCCCACCATTAAAAACACGAGTATATATTCTGGTACAATATAATAAATATATTTTTGTACTTTGTATCTATCAATGGATGTTGTAAATCATATTCAAAATATAATGTGCATATGTATCATCTCTAAATACCCTGTACAATTCTTCATGGATGTTGTAAATCATATCTAAAATGTAATGACTATATGTATATAATGTATCGTATCTAAATATGCTGTATAATTATGTTTTTATTTCTGTAATTATTGCAATTGTTATTTGTTTCATTTTCAACTGAGGTAATAAAAATTCAAAACAAACAAATTATTTCTTTTTATTATTTCAATTTCCCTCCATTATTATTTCAATTTCCCTCCATTATTTTTTCAATATCCCTGCTGTTTGGTATGAGAAACTAAGCAAATACTAAAATAATACGTAAAAAAAATAAAAAATTAAAAGTAAAATAAAAAGTAATAGAAAGGATACATAGCAATATATAAAACGCCATAAGCGGTGTGGTAGGGAGCAGCGTCATAAGTATTTCAAAACTGTCGCCTTTTGGTGACGACACAGCGTGTTTGAGAGGACGAACCCTTGGAGCACTAGCATTGCGGCTGGAGTTTACTTCGCCAAAGATTATAATGAACGTGAACAGTCTCTATTATATTGTCTCTGGTCATTGATGTACAACAAAAAGAGGAGGGGTCCTAGGACAGAACCTTGTGGAATTCCATGTTTTATTTTCTCTCAGTCTGATGAAGCATCTTTACTTATTTTACAATCAAAAATGGAAACTTTTTGCATTAGACTTTCCATGTATGATTTAAACCATTTACCTGCAGTTCCATAAATACCATAGTATTCCAGTTTCTTCAAAAGTAATTCATGATTTACACAGTCAAATGCTTTTCAAGATCACAAAATATTCCTACAGGGCTCATTTTATAATTCAGTTCATCAAATGTGTTATTTAAAAATGAATATATAGCCATTTCTACAGATGATCCTTTTTGGAACCCAAATTGTGATTTAGTGAGGATATTATTTTGTGTAACATATTTATTACTCTACAATACATTACTTTTTCAAAAATCTTCAAGAATCCTAAAAGTAATGAAATGGGATGATAGTTATCTACACAAGTTGCTTCTCCTTTTTTAAACAACGGTTTTACAACTGCATATTTTAGTCTATTTGAAAACACACCTAGTATTAAGGATTCATTACAAATGTGGGCAAGTACACGATTGATACAATCTGAACATCTTTTCAGTAAATATTGTCATAGCAGGAAGAATTTTTAGGTTTTAATTGTTTCATGGGTTTATTTATTTCTTAGACTGTTACTGGTGGAAGTCACATGTCCACAAATCCATTTGGGAAAGCAGTCTGAAGAAGTCTTAGGGCACAATGTGGGGATTGATTTTCAATGCATAATTTCTCTACAACTTAAGTAAAATGTTTCTTAAATATTTCACAAACATCCCCTACTTCCCTATACACAGATCCATTTTGTTCTACCTTTATGTCTTTAGAGTGATTTATAGATTTTCCTGTTTCAGTTTTTATTATATTCCATTCAGTTTTCATCTTATTGACTGAATTCTCTATTTTCTCTGATATATACCTATTCTTGGCCATTCTTATTACATTTCTTAGTATTTTAGAATAAAGTTCATAATGAGCTTTCAGTGTATAGTTAACTGATTCTCTTACTTTTAATTAAAGGCCCCTTTTTGTTTGACAAGATGCTCTAATACTCTTTGTTACCCATCCCTTACATAGTTTATTGGAGTATTGACAACTTTCCTTTTCTGAAACGTCCTTCGAAAAGTGTTAGAAATATATTGTGAAAGGAATCAAATTTTTCATTAAAACCCTGTGCATTGTACACTTCTGAACAGTGTTCATTATTTAAGAAATCTATGAAATGTTTTATATGGTTATCATTAATATTTCTTCTATATGCTCAGCTTTTCTTTATTAACCGACTTCAAAAAAAAGGAAGTGGTTCTCAATTCATCTGTAAATTTTTTTTTTTATTTTTTATTTTTTTTTTATTTTTTTTTTGTTGGCGATAATTTCACCAATTTTGAACCGATTTAAATTAAATTTTTTTAGTGGATAGGGTATAACTCCAAAGTGGTCCCATATGAATTTCATTGAGAAACCACCCCTTCTACCCCCCTCCGCCCCCTAATTTTTATACAAATCCATATTTTTTATTCGATCTCGATGAAACTTTGGACATATATAACCAAAAATAAGGAGAAAAATACTGTCAACTTTTGGTTTAAAAAAATTGAACCCCTCTCCCCCTATCCACCCTCCTAATTTTTGCCAATTTTTTTTATTCTACAGTAGACACCATTTAACTGATCTCCATTAAAGTTGGCAATTACATGTAGTTTTTCATGGAGAAGGATTCTGACCAAAAAAATCAAAATTAAAAACCACCCCTCTCCAATTTACACCCCTTAATTTTATAGAATCCTACATTTATTATCTGATTTTTACTGAACTTTGCCCATGTATACTTTAAAACAAAGAGAAAATCCTGTCAATATTTGGTCTTCCAAAGTCCCCCCCCCCCCACTCCTTCCACCACTTTAATTATTGTCAATGTTCTTCATAAAAAGCTACACTCGACACCGTTTGACCGATTATCATCAAAGTTGGCATATACATGTAATTATTCATGGTGAATTTGACCAAAAAAAAATAAAAAGACACCCCTCTCCCCTTTACACCCCTTAATTTTTATACAAACCCACATTTTTTATCCGATTTCGATGAAAATTTGGACATGTATAGCAAAAAATAAAGAGAAAAATACTGTCAACTTTTGGTTTGAAGAAACTGAAGCCCTCTCCCCCTATCCACCCCCTAAATTTTTACCAATGTTCTTTATTCAAAGCTACAGTCGACACATTTAACTGGTCTCCATTAAAGTTGGCATATACATGTAATTTTTCATGGAGAAGGTTTCTGACCAATAAAAAAATAAACCACTCCATGTCTCCCTTTACACCCCTTAATTTTATAGAAATCTACATTTCTTATCTGGTTTATATTGAACTTTGCCCATGTATATTTTAAAACAAAGATAAAAATCCTGTCAATATTTGGTTTACCAATGCTCAACCCCTTTTCTCCTCCAACCCCATTAACTTTTGTCAATGTTCTTTATAAAAAGCTACCATTTCTTTCTGATTTTTGAACGAAGTATGCACGTGTATACTGCAAAACAACCAGAAATATACTGTCTACATTTGGTTTCGAGAGTCCAAACACCACTCCTTCCTTTCCATCATTTAATCTACAGTTTCTATCCAATTCTGAAGGAAATTTGCACACGTATACTTTAAAACATACAGAACAATTTTGTAATCGTAGGCTTCCGCAGCCAGAGTCAATTGAGTCTTGGCACCCGGGTGGCGCCGCGTCATGTTTCTTAAAACCGACGTTTTCGACCCTCAGAGAACAATTTTGTTTAAATTAGGTTGCCGAAGCCCAACCCCTCTTCCCTTCTACCCCCACCCCTCCTAATTTCCAATGTTCTTTATAGATACCCACAGTTGTATCAGATTTCCATGGACCACTGCACATGTAATTAAAAAAAAAGTGTCTATATTCTGTTTACAAAACCCTACAACTTACTCCCTTACACCATTTAATTTTGGCAAATGTTCTTTACACAAAGCTACAGTTTTTATCTGGTTTCGATGGAAATTTGCACATGTATATTTTAAAACAAAGAGAAAAATACTGCCCACACTAGCTTTACAAAAACCAAACTACTCTTCGTCTCCACACCCCTTAATTGTTATTTTTTATACATACCTACAGTTTTATCTGATATCAATAGAAATTTACACACGTATACTTTAAAACAATCAGAAAAGGCAGTCTACATTTGGTATACAAAAGCTCAATCCCTCTTCCCCTTTACCCTCACCCCTTTTAATTTCCAATGTTCTTTACAAAATATCCACAGTTTTAAATCCCGTCAAAATCAGTTAAGCTATTTTTAAGTCATGGCATAATATTTATAAAATAAATGTGTCATAATGTCTCAACATGTACTTCAGATTTCAACTTTGATCCCAAGCTTTTCCCAATTAAAAATCTATATTTTTTGTGTGATGCCGGAGCAAACAGATATATTTCAAAGAGATCTCTGTATGTGGTATGTATTAATGCCCAGATGTTACATGTTTCGGTTATCGAGCAGCAGCTTTAACAGATGTTATGATAAGATCGAAACATAGCCTGACAATCCTTAACACAACACCCAATTCACCTCGTTCTGGAAGTGGTTGTGGTATATAAAGACAGAATTCTTCTTTGAAAGCAAGTACTTTAATCTCTGAGCTACCAGGAAGTTCGCAAAATGCGAACTGCTGCGGCATATTTAAAATACTAAACGAAGTATAATACCACTAAAATTTTAAAAATAAAATAATTGTTTAGAAAAACATAAAAACCGACTTAAAAAAAAGCACTTAAAATTTTAAAATAACTTTATACCTTGCTTAGGAAAAAGTAAATCTAAATAGATAACATTTTACATTACTTTCATTGAAATTTTGACATTAATTAGTTATTTTTGGAGTCGGTGCCAGCGAAAGCAAGAAAAACAAAAAGATAAAAACAATAAGGAATAACAATAATACATAAAAAAATCATGTTATTGCTTACCTACAATTAATGCTAGAAACATGTTTCAACAAAACTGAAACATACAGATGATACGCCCATATTATACTAACTGTAAATCGTTTACTTCACGATGCAACCTACCAACTGACACTGTAGCGCCAGAGATATGCCTAGATGACCAATAAGGCCAAGTCACAGATTAAAATACTCTTAATTTGTTTCTCTAAGATGTCTCCCACAATAACACTATCTGCCTCACGACATGCTGTAAAATATTGGGAATTTTTGTTCGTACTCCCTGTTTCGCCTCTAACGCCAAAAGAAGTTCAGTAATTCGATCTTCGCGATGTGACAGCTGGCACCGACTCCAAAAATATATAATTAATGTCAAAATTTCAATGAAAGTAATGTAAAATGTTATCTATTTAGATTTACTTTTTCCTAAGCAAGGTATAAAGTTATTTTAAAATTTTTAGTGCTTTTTTTTTTAAAGTCGGTTTTTATATTTTTCTAAGCAATTATTTTATTTTGTTTAAAACTGTTTCTGAGCTTGATTCATAGCAGCTAGGCATCATGATCTGAGATACCACTTATTACTGGAAGTATACTGTAATTACTATAATGAGAAATATCCATAAAAAAGTATCAATTGCAGTCCTCCTTTTATTTTGTATTCTAGTAGGGAAATTTACAAGTGCCGTTAAGTTAAAAGACAACATCAAGGCTTCCATATCTATCCTATCATTGCTGTGATTGAGAAAGTCAACATTAAAATCTCCACACAACATTATTTGTTTGTTATTTTTGAAACATAGTAGCAAAGACTTTAACTGCGATAAAAACTGTCTGAAATTTGCTGAGGGGCCCCTGTAAATTGCTATTACTATGAGCTCTTCCCTACCATATTCTAGTTTACTAACACAGCATTCAAAGTGTTTTTCTATACAATACTTACTTACACCTACACTGTTGCATTGATTATTATTTTTAACAAAAATGGCAACTCTTCCTTTCTCCATTTTACACCTACAGAAATGAGAACTTAATTTATAATTTGGATGGGCAGCTGAGACATTCATGTGTCAGACAAACAATGTTCAGACATGCACAAAGTATCTACAATGGAATTTCTGGAATTTTGAATCTCTTCTAGGCATAAGGTCATCAGTTTTACTAAATATTCCCCTTATATTTTGATGGAGAATAGTGGTCTGAACACTTTAATTCAATTAATTTAAATCATTTATCTTATTAGCACATACTGGTATGTCAGATGGAATTTCTAATTTCAGTAAGTTTTGATCAGCAGAGACGTTAATTTCTTTTAGACATCTTAATACATTTATTTTATTTACCCTAAAAAGGAATACCGCTTTCATTCACCTGGCATCCCCTGATCCCATCAGCAATAAGAAGCAAAAGCTTCCTTTTACCTCTGAAATTCAGATGGAGTCGATGGCGAGTATAAATGTCCCTACCAATGCATGCCACATACACAGACGGAAAAAAAAATCCCAACACCAAGAAAGACTTGTGTTAGATAAACGAAATTTGGTAGGCGTGTTTATACATCTGAAAGATGACATCGATTCAAATTTCGCGCTTCGCGCATAAGTGTGGCGCTAGTAGCGCTACTCAGAGCTTGCAAATCAGGTTTGCTTTAAATACGCGCTGTAAAGTTTGTGAACGTTATTTACCGCTGAGATTTGACATAGTGAGTTGATGTTAGCCAAGAATGCCTTTAAGAAGACGAAGAAGCCATTATCAACAGCTCACCGAGTTTGAACGAGGTCGTGTAATAGGGCTACGAGAAGGTGGATTTTCTTTTCGCGATATTGCAGAAAGACTTGGCCGGAATGTATCCACTGTGCATGATTGTTGGGTGCAGTGGTCAAGGGATGGTACTGCCTCAAGAAGACCGGGTTCCGGGAGGCCACGTGGCACTACTGAGAGGGAAGACCGCCGTATTCGGCGTACAGCTGTGGCGCATCGTACTGCGTCTGCGGCAGAAATTCGAGCTGCAGTTGGTACCACAGTGACACAACGAACTGTTAGAAATCGGTTACTTCAAGGACAGCTCCGAGCCAGGCGCCCTGTAGCGTGCATTCCACTGACTACAAGCCATCGCCGTTTGCGACTCCAGTGGTGTCAAGCCAGAGCTCATTGGAGGACGGAGTGGAGATCTGTTGTGTTTTCTGATGAAAGCAGGTTCTGCCTTGGTGCCAGTGATGGCCGAGTGTTGGTCAGAAGGAGGCCAGGGGAACGCCTGCAACCAAACTGTCTGCGGCCTAGACACACTGGACCTACACCTGGAGTCATGGTCTGGGGAGCAATTTCCTATGACAGCAGGAGCACTCTTGTGGTTATACCAAACACACTGACTGCAAATCTGTACGTCAGTCTGGTAATTCAACCTGTAGTGCTGCCATTCATGAACAGCATTCAAGGGGGAGTTTTTCAACAGGATAACGCTCGCCCTCATACCGCTGTTGTCTCGCAACGTGCTCTACAGAGTGTCGACATGTTACCTTGGCCTGCGAGATCACCAGATCTGTCTCCAATTGAACACGTATGGGATATCATTGGACGACAACTCCAGCATCATCCACAGCCAGCACTGACCGTCCCAGTATTGACAGCACAAGTACAACAAGCATGGAACTCCATACCACAAAGTGACATTCGAAACCTGTATGACACAATGCATTCACGTTTGCAGGCTTGCATTCAAAATTCTGGAGGTTACACCGGCTATTAATTTAACAGTATTTCACATTTGAAATGCATTTTCTTGAGCTTAAATTAACCTGTGATCTTGAAAATTTAATCAATTAAACATGTTAACTTGACAAATGCATTGTCCAAATTTCATTACTCTACAATAATTTTTTCTTGGTGTTGGGATTTTTTTTTCCGTCTGTGTATATCAAACCAATGTGTGAATTTGCTGGCTGCAAGAGAACCTTTTCCAACGATGCATTTGTATGCCTAATGTTATGCCACATCCAGGGTTTATCATAACACTCAAGCAAACCCACAAATCCCACATTGGCCTGACGTGTGTTCCTGGAAATTTGAGCAATGTCGTCCTCAACTGAATAATTGAGGTCCTTATCAAAACTATTTCCTGGTCCCCCTACAATTACAATATAATCCTCCTTTAAGAAATCTTTCCCTAAGTCTTCCACATTTGCTAAAACACTTCCAAGAACTGCATTTGGTTTGAAATAATCTGGCCCCAAGACAGATTGAAACATCTCACCAATTCCCCTCCCATGATTGCTTCCAAGTAACAGTACTTTCCTACGTTTAGACAGCCCCTGAAAAGTTCTCCCTTTTACTTTACAAGATCTCAGATCCTCAAAACCACCATCTAGATCAGTGTTTCCCAACCTTTTTGGGGTCATGTCCCACTTAATATTTTTTTTGCCCCCCATACCTAATTTTTAATTAAAAAAATATTTTACTAACATCAAACGAAACTATACCTAATAATTATTTAGAGCACTGTTTTAAGAATTTGCTTTTTTGCTATATTTTGTATCTATATCTAGCATTGCATTTAAATAAACCCAAGAGAAAGCGGTAAAGTCGTATCAAGTCAATTTCTAAATTGCCCCCCTAAAAAAACCAAATTGCCCCCCTGTGGGGCGTGGGCCCCACGTTGGGAAACACTGATCTAGATCCTCCAATGGCCAAAACACATTGGATGTCTGCAGCTGGAAACCACAAGACAGACAGCATCTCCTAACTCTCCTGCCAGAGCTGACTTCCCTTCACTCACTGAACAGTTTTTTCTACCTTCAGGGCCTTTAAATCCCTCTCTGCAGAGGCCAGATCTGACTGGAGCATCAGAATCCGCTGCTCCTGATCATTAATTCTGCAGGAGTGACAGTTCCAGGCAATACTGACACAGGAGTCACTGTTAGTAACATCGCTGCACCTCCAGTGAAACCAGGGCCTGCAGTCCTGGCACGTCACTCCTTCTTTTACTGGTGTTTGGGAATTTCCACACTTAATATCCATTATGATACTTGCAGAAAATCTTAATAACGTAGGAGAATAAAACTTTAAAAGGTTTACTTTTTAAACTAGTGTGGCGGAAACACATCGTGGCCTAAGCAGTTGTCAGTGCAGTTCCATTGTTGTCGCGGCACAGTAGCAACAATGCTCGCTGACGAGTAACCGTGGCAACGATACAACAACCAGAGAGTACACCGTTGGCGAGGCGTACAAAACACAGAGACGACAATGCCACCAATACAGAAGCCAAAAGTAATATTAACAGTCGCATTGTTATGATATTTCAATGTAATGTAATGTATAAGTGTTATTGGTTATATTAAATGCATGGATAAGAGTTTCGGCTTCCATATCGTAAACTACGATATTGTTTATATGGGCAATGTAACCCCATACTAGTTTAAAAAACTTAGGAACTTAGGAGAAAAACATTTTAAAACGTTTACTTTTAATTAACTACTTGTGTTTCAGTTGCCAAAGAAAATTAAAAGTAGGATTCTTAGAAAAATGCTAAGCAAATAATATGTAGATCATTCAAAACTTTTCCAAAATGAGAATTAAAACATTTATCAACTACAAGACTTAAAACAAACAAATGATATCAAAAGAACTTTTTAAACAATTACAATGAAATTTGACACCCTAGAACTCTGATTCTGACCTAACCTCAAATGTAAACAAATAAAACTTGTTTATACTGTACTAATTTTCTATTTAAAAAAACAGTTCACTATCACTTAATAACTTTACAATTTACTGCAAAACAAAACTAATGCAGTCAAAACAAACTTACTATGAAATTCTGTTACGCTATAACAAGAATATTGATACTGGTCGTTATACACAGTTGTAAATAAAAGCTACGGAACACTGAATCAACAATTTAACAGGACCTATGGAATAGATCACTGATAATATGAATACCAAAAACTAATGTAAACAATATTAATGCTCTGTAACAAAAATCTGAACTTAAGCCTATCAATTCACCAGACAATAGCAATTCACCAGACAATATTAAAGTGATAGATTCTATTATAGAACCATTAAATTAGCATACACTTTTTTATTTCTTAGTATGTTGATGTCATATCGAATGAAAACACCAGTTATCACTGCGTACAGTTTCTTTGAAATAGTTTGTTTTTGCTTGACCAATGTACACATACAAAAATTTGTGATTTTTAACTAAGATATCAAACATTAACTGGTTCTTCATCTTTGGGAACTACAGTAATACCCCACTTTACGTGACCCCGTTATGCGCGGTTTCGCTTTAGCGCGAATTTCAAATTTCGCGTTAAAATGCCTCGTATTACGCGAATTGCTTACTTAAGAATATGTATGTACATGGCTTCTCTTTGGTCGCAGGAATCCCCGCTTTCGCCGACCACTCTGATCGAAGAATTCCCCGTCCTACGACTTTGTTCTATAGGGATTCCCTCCTTTGTTTCATTTGTTCCATATGTTCCATATGTTTATCTCGGCTGGCAGTCGTGTTTTAACGTTTGTTGGAGATACGTACATAATTTAACGCTACGTTAAAAATGCCGCCTATGAAGAAAAAATAGCGTAAAAGCGTAACTTTGAATTGAAGATGAAGGTGATAAGAAGAATGGAAAATTGAGGCAAAGCAACAACTATTGGCAGAGATTTTGGTCTGTCAGAATCGACTGTGAGAACGATTTTTAAAAATAGGGAAAAAATTAAACTTTCCAACGAAAGTTCAAGACCTATAAGTCCAACAAAACTTTCTCGTTCGAGATCTTCTATCCTAGAAAGAATGGAGAAATTGCTAGCAGTCTGGATCGAAGATTTAAATAAGAAGAACACACCACTGAGTCAAGATCTCATATGCACAAAAGCAAAATCTTTGTATGAGATGTTAAAGACAGAAGAAGGTGAAACAAGTTCCTCTCCGACTTTTGCTGCCAGCAGAGGCTGGTTTCATCGGTTCAAGCAGTGTTCCAATCTTCACAATATCCAGATAACAGGCGAGGCCGCCAGCGCAGACACTCAAGCAGCAGCTGAATTTCCAAACAAGTTTCAAGATTTCGTAACACGAGGAAAAATTCCTGCTTGTCTCATCTTCAATGTTGATGAGACCGGGCTTTACTGGGAAAAAATGCCATCTTGAACATTCATTTCTAAAGAAGAACGTCAAGCCAGCGGTTTCAAAGCTGCGACAGATCGACTAACACTTCTGCTGGGTGGTAATGCCACTGGTGATTTCAAACTGAAACCTTTACTAGTTTACCATTCAGAAACACCCCGTGCAATGCGAGGTACAGACAAGACAAGCCTACCAGTCGTGTGGCGGTCCAACAGAAAGGCGTGGGTTACACGGGAAGTTTTTCAAGATTGGTATTCTAATAGTTTTTGCCCGTCAGTCAAATCCTACTGTGACAGAAATGGGCTTGAACGTAAAGTTATATTACTCTTAGACAATGCCCCAGGACATCCAACCTCACTTGAGACTTAAAAGTGTACCTGAAGTTCCTTCCACCAAACACTACGTCAATATTACAACCTAAACCTATGGACCAGGGAGCAATAGCAAACTTCAAAGCTTATTACCATCGCCGCACTTTTAGCCAGCTAATTCATGAAACCGACGGGGAAGGAAGACAGTCTATGCGAGAGTGGTGGAAGTCATACAACATCATGAAGGCTATTCGCAACATAGACGAGTCTTGGAACGAAATTAAAAAGAGTTGTATGAACGGGGTGTGGCGTATCTTTGGCCAGATGTAGTGGAAGAACCTAGAAGAATTGTCCAAATGCACAGACAAGTGCTTGAAGACATTGCTGCAATGGTTGAGAGGTCTGAACTTGAAGATGTCGCGGTAGAAGATCTTGAAGAACTTGTAGCAACTCATGACGAACCTCTCAGTAATGAAGATCTGGTCGAGTTACAGAATAATGCCATAAACGATGAGGAAGAACAAGTAGAAGAGAGAGTTTTATCTTCAAGCGGAATTCAAAGTGCTCTTTCAAAAATTTATTCAGGTTTGGACATATTGCAGAGCATAGATAGTGTTGATGACCGTGTTTTGACCGTGTGTCAAACAATTAAAAACAGCGTTATGTGTTATGAACGTATTTTACAAGAACGTAAAAGAAATGCTACTCAAAAGACAATAGATGTATTTTTCCGTAAAAAAAAAAAACATGTAATACTGCATAAAGTGTTCTTAGAATTAAAGTGATTGATTCAAATGATTTGTATGTTTTTGCATTAACTTTTGACTATGTTTAATCGTAAACCCCGATATACGCGAATTTCATTTAACGCGATTTTTTGCGGAACGTATCCCTCGCGTAAAGCGGGGTATTACTGTATGTCACAAACAGTTGGATAAAAAATATTGTAATGGTTTTACTGACCATTTAAGGACACAACATCAAATGCCATTGTCGAATTGGAAGTGGCTGGTGTGGCTACCCACTTTTCCCAATCACACTAGGACTTGCTGAATTACCTTTGCACTATGAGCTCCATTGTAAAAATGTAGATAAACTTCAACTGCCACTGAAGGGACTTAGGCTGGGAAATAGATCATGCCATGACCAGCAGAAGTGATCAAACTTGACCATATTAGTCACATGCTGTGCAAGCTCCTTAAGCACTGCTGGAATAAGTTCACAAAACAGTAGAACATACGAGATGCAGATATCGTTGTCTTATCAAGGTCAAAGGCAATAGAGGTGACTGTAACATTTACATAGTAATATCCCTGATGAGCATTTCTCATAAAGCAGTTGCTTGGGTGGTCTTGAAAAGACCACATCACATATATATACTAAATAACAATATAGATTCTGAACAGGTTGTTCAACATATGACATGTTTTTTACCTCTTACAAACTTAAAGGGAAAAGTCTTGGCCATCGTGTGCCTTCATACACGGTTTTTGTTGATATTTTTGGATGTAGATTAATAAAGCTCTAAACATTATCAGCCCATAAAGTCTTTACATCCTTCACAGAATTGGCTGCCCACCTATGCAGCTGCATTTGTTCAATGTGAAGGGCTCTGTAGTATTTGATGGCAAAGTTTCAACATCCCAATAAATAAACTGCAATATGACATCAGGTCTGCATGCTGGTACCTACACTTTTTGGGATTTTTTTCTCTGCTCTGCTCTTGGTAGCCTTCATACACCTAGAAGGAGTCACGGCAAACTTTTTAATATAGATCTCTGAAATTCTGTTATAAAGCATGCTGACCTAATTGCTCATGAACTCTTCTATGCTGATTATGCAGCTCTTATCACTCCTTTGTAGGCATCTCTTCACGAGAGGTCACCAGATTTACTCATGTATGTTGTCTATTCTCCATGAGTGTTTACACCAAGAAGAAGGTTCTCATGGTTCAGGGTACTGACTCTCTCTCAAAAATAAAATCAGATGGCACCACTCTTCCACTATCTTGGTTCCATTACTTTATACAACCCGGCCAGTCAAAAGGAGATTAATACACACATCAGGGAGCGGTCTGCAAGTATCTGGAGAAAGTGCAAGCTCATAATTTCCTCCAAAATTCAGGTAAACATCTTAAGTATATTACTGCATGCATCTGAGACGTGGACCACTTACACTGTGCAAGAAAGACAGTGAACACTTTGAACATGTACTGCCTGTGAATGATACTTTGCATGACAGACTGAGTAATTCTTCATCTTCTCATGTCGATGACAGCATTAAATATGTCGTAGTTTTTCTGCCAATGCAATGGCTTTGTCAGTAGGTGATTGGAGGTCAAATTGAGATACATTTATTCCAATTTGTGGACACGACAGCAAATGTACCATGGTTTCTCTCTCCCTGCATGAACATGTGATATCTCGCTGTTCTCCCAGGTATCCCCAAGTGGCAAGTGTGTCTTTGCAGCGGCCAACTCCAACTCGAAGCCTGTTTAGCGACGTCCATATGGGCCATGGTTGTTCAGACCAAGGTGGTAGACCCTCTTTTGGCTTGATCCACTCGAATCCTTGTTGTAATCTCTTCTCCCAAGCCAGAATTCTTTCATTGCTTGGAGCTCCAGTTGGTGGCTTTGAAGTTCGGATGAAGCTTGAACGGGACTTTAGTCTTGATGGCGCTGGTGTATAGCCATATAGGGGGTGTCATACGTCTTCAATCACTTTAAGCCTTGCCACACTGGTGGCAACTTGCCGGCGTATATCTCCAGGGGCGATGCCAGCTAGTATCTCCACTCTGCTCACAGGCGATGGTCTTAGACAACATGTGATGAGATGGCATGTTATGTGGAGCGCAACGTCTATTGTCTTAGCATGGCTGGATTTTTGCCACACAGGACATGCATACTCTGCTAGACTGAGTAATGAGACTGTTCGGTCCAAAATGAAATGCTACAACATTAGTACCATTCTGAAACAGAGCAGTCTCCACTTGCTTGGTCACATTCATGAAATGGATCCTGAAAGATTATCACATGAAGTTATGCCAAGTATGACTACTCACATTATGAGACCTGTGGGGCACCCAGTACTAAGACTGAAAGAGCTCTGCAAACATGGCGTGGAAAGCTTAGGCATGGACAATTGATAGGTGTGTGCCAGGCGTAAGTCCCACATGGTGTCATCACATTACTGCTGGCATGTCAAAACACAAAAATACACTGAAGGTTAAAATAAAGCAGAAAAAGCTTTGCAACACTGAAGATCATCCATCCACTGGACTGGAATTCACTGGACTCTTCAGCCACTAAAGAAGTGGTGTTCTTAGTCCTGGTAACTATTGACTTTCCCCTTAAACATTAAAAGTATCATCTATGAAGATGCTACGGTTAATGATAATATTTCAACTGCAAGGTCAAATTGAACTTAAGATGATTGGCGGTGTCAGCATCATTGTATCAGCCTCTGAGATAAATAAAAGGGATCAATCATCCCATTTCTACTTCTAAAATTGAAGCATTATTTAAATGTCCTGTCTATCTTGCTTGAATTACATACTGTAATTTACCAACTGATAGAGTGCTGCAGACATTAATAATAGTTTCAAAACTCATTATTTTTTCATTAATTGAATTCCACAGAAAAAAAATAAAGAGTGATAGGGGAAAATAAACATCATTCATCACAGCTGAAGCCATGAAAGGCACGACGACCACATACATACAATCTACTTTACAATGTACTAGCAGAGTATCTGGCATTGGCCGATCTAATTGGGACTGATTTACCTGTACACTATTTTTATATTTCCGATGTGTACCAAGTATCATTAATTTGGCACCAGCCATTTCCAGAAGTAATCTAAAAATCGATAAACCAAAATTATTCCCAGAATGGGGTGTATTGGATGCTGTGATACTTAATGTCAGTTTACAATTTGGCCCAGGCTGCATTTCATCCTAATCACAATATCTGTTAAGGTTTCTGCTCGATAATCAAAACATGTACCACCCATGCATTAATACATACCACATACATAAATCTGTATCTGGACTATATCTATTGTTCCAGCATCATGCAGAAAATACAGATTTCTAATGGATCTTGGGGTCCAAGTTAAAATCTGATGTACATGTTGAGACATTAGGGCAGATTTATTTTATGAATATTCCAGCATATTTTAAACACTGCTGTATTGATTTTGATGGGATTTAATGCTGTGGGTTTCTATACAGATCATTGAAAATTAAAAGGGGTGGGGGTAAAGTGTTAAAGGGGTTGGGTTTTGAAAATCAAATGTAGACAGTATTCTTCTGTTTGGTTTAAAGTATACATGTGCAAGGTTCAATCAATATCGGATAAAAATTGTGGGTCTGTATAAAGAACATTGGAGAAAATTAAGGGGGAGTAGAGTAAGAGAGTAGTTTGGTTTTTGTAAAACTAATGAGGACAGTATTTTCCTCTCTCTTTTAAAGTGTACGTGTGCAAAGTTATTTCAAAATCGGATAGAAACTGTAGCTTTGCATAAAGAACAGGACAAAAATTAAGGGGGTGAAAAGGCAAGAGGGATTGGGTTTCTGTAAACCAAATGAAGACTAATATATTTTTCTCGGGCTTCCAGCCGTGTAAGGATATCACATTTGCGGGACGTTTCGAAGGCGTCCATCTCTGCCTTCATTGTCAACCAATTAACTGTTTGTTTATTCAGCCGCTGCTACGGAAACGGTGGAAGACCTACAAATGAAGACTATTTTACTGTTTGTTTTAAAGTATACGTGTGTAAACTTACTCAAAATTGAATAGAAACTGTAGCTTTAAATGAAGAACATTAGCAATAATTAAGGGGGTAAAAAGGGGAGAGAGATTGGGTTTTTATATAACTAACATGGACATTATTTTTATCTCTTTTTTTAACATCTGCAAAGTTTAATTAAAATCAGATAAAAAATGTGGGTTTGTACAATATAAAAATTAAAAGTTGTAATGGGGGAGAGGGGGTGGGTGTTGGATTTTTTTGGTCAGAAACCTTTCCCATTATATATGTATATATATGCCAAGTTTCATGGTGCTCGGTCAAATGGTGTCAACTGCATCTTTGTGTAAAGAACATTAACAAAAATTAAGGGGTGAAAAGGCGGAAAGAGGTTGGGTGTTTGCAAACCAATTGTTGACAGTATTTTTCTCTTTATTTTAAAGTAAATGTGTGCAAAAATATATCAAAATCACATAAAAAAATTAAGGGGTTAAAAGGGGGAGAGGGGTTGGGTGTTTGAAACCAAATGTTGATAATATTTTTCTCTTTATTTTAAGTATACATGTGCAAAGTTACATCAAAATCAGATAAAAATTAATGGGTGTAAAGTGAGAGAGGGTATAGTTCTTTTTTTTTATTTTTTAGTCAGAAAACTTGTCCATTAAAAAATAAATATCTGTGCCAACTTTCATGGTGAACGGTGAAATCGTGACAACTGTAGCTTTGTATAAAGAACATTGACAAAAATTGATGGGGTGGAAAGGGGGGGAGAGAGATAGAGTTTTACAAATCAGATTTTGACGGTATTTGTCTATTTATTTCAAAGTATACATGTGCAAAGTTCCATTGAAATCGGATAATAAATGTGGGTTTGTATAAAAATTAAGTGTTGTAAATGGGGAGAGGGGTGTTTTATTTTATTTATTATTTGTTTGTCAGAAACCTTCTCCATTAAAAGATACAACAATGTGCCAATTTTCACAGTGATCAGTGAACGGTGTCAATGTTATTAATCTCAGATATAGTAAACAATGAAATCAAAGGTGCTAAGTAGCAAAAAGGAATTAAATTAGGATAGGGAAATGAGCCACCACATACCTTTAGATGATGGTCTGCTGAAACAAGTTCTAGGAGAGGCAGGGAGGATTTTGGGAAGAATGGATCTCATTTCTGGACAGGTTTGAAGGAAATCATAGCCCTGCCAGAAAATTCTGTTAATGGATTTAAGGCCTGGGTAGTATTGTGTGACCAAGACTGGATTGTGGTTGGTTTTTGCAGGTTTCAGGTGATTGATGGGATGAGTAGGTTGTAATGTTGCCTGTGAAAGCTGTTTGTTCACCAAAGCTGGAGGGTAGTTGCGAGATGTCAATGTTTGTGAAATATTGTTTGAATAATCCATGGGGGACTGTTGGATGGACCATCTGTGACTACCCCTAATGCCAAGACTGTAGGGGAGGGAACGTTTGGTATGGTACTGGTGGCAACTGTTGAAATGGAGATACTGTTGAAGGTTGGTGGGTTTGATGTGGACTGAAGAGTTGAGCTAGCCATTGGAGAGGGACAAATCCACATCCAAGAATGTGATCTGGGTGTGGGAGTAGGTTCAAGTGAATTTCAGCATGCTAAAGGTATTGAGATGGTTCAGGAAATTTAGCAGTTCGTTTTCTCCATGCGTCCAAATCAGAAAGATATCATCAATGAATCAAAGCCAAATGTGGGGTTTGAGAGGGACTTCCTCTGGAAATGTCTGTTACATCACCCTCCTCCCATGCCCTTAGTCAACAGGAGAACATTATTATATATGAGATGGTCTCCTACAGCACCCACCCTCCACCATGTTCGCCGGTTGACAAAGAACCAAGACATGAAATATACAATGTTATTCATGTTCTTGTCTTTTTAATGTGTTCACGCCATGCAACCATTATCTAAGGTAAGTGGTGGTTCATTTCACAATCCTATTTTGTAATTCCTATATATATATATATATATATATATATATATAAGATTAAACAGAGTAAAATATCCTCACATTCTCTTCCTAGTCTAAATATGCTCTCTCTTTGATCCAACATTTGATACAATTTTCTTGAGCCCTTCATGTCCTATGGTGGCTGTAAAAGCACAGTAGTTGGGATATAGTAGTTGTTTTGTTTTTGCCCTCCCTCTAGTGAAACAGGTTTGCTTTCTATGGACATGTGAGTTAAGGCGCAGCGACACTAGATCAGGGCGGTACAACTGGTCCAGGTTCAAGTTCCGAGGCCGACATGTTGACCGTCCTGATTGTTGTTTTTGGCAGTTCCCCACAATCACCTATACAAATACCGGAATGGCACCTATCTTATGCCTCATAAATTACACATTTCTCAAACAAACAAACAAAAAAATACTAATCATACACAAAAAAAGTTCCACGTTCCACAAACAGCTGGCAACAATTAGTTCTCACCATTAGAATACAATCAACAATCCACCACTGAAGCAGGCATATTGATTAAAAGCTTAAGATCCTGAAAGCTATATGACATTTTTATCTTTAACGGAGACATATCATTAGTGATTGAAATTGGGTGGAAAAGGGGGGGGGGGAAGAGATACTAATGTAGTATATTTAAACAGATCCGAAAGAATACAGATTGTAATTTCTTGTTGTAGTGTCTAATATTTTTCTTCACTTACTCTATTGTAATACTTAACATTCATCATCCATTTCTTCCCAATTATGCAAAAGCTCTTTAAAGTTCACTTCTATTTTCAAATAAAGCATATTGTAAAATTTCTTCCAGTTTTACTAACTCATCATTTGTCATATTTTCTTTAGTTGGTGCTTTTACAGTTTATAGCACATTAAAAAAAATGATTTAATTGTGTTGGAGCAAATGCTCAAATGACAGTTTCCCTACACATCTATTTTCCCATCTCTTCTTTTTTATCTTCAGTTTTTTTTGGTGCAGTTCTATCACCCACCTAAATTGCAATTAAGAGACCAAGAATTAAAATATTCTTTAAATTGAACAAGACTGTAAAGAAAAAGTACTACACACTGATTGATTTCTTTTACATTTTTCACTTAGATGAATTTTCAACAAAAATTAGAAGTCTGACCTTAAATCACCTCTGAGGGTCGGAAAAGGTCAAAAGCATTTTTTTTTTTTTAAGATATGGAAAAATGTCAGACAGATCAGATTAAAATTCTGTACACTGATTAAACAGTTTACATCCCAACTTCTATACATTCTATTTTACCGTGAATGACTTCTGACATTGGCAGAAGGACAGAAACTGAAAATTTGAATCAGTTCGTACAGACGTTTTTAAACTGTGAGGAGGAATATATTGAAAAAATAGTGCAAAATCCTTTGAACAGATCAAGAGATACTGCAAAAACTGCTTGTATGTTAAAAAATTGCATTGTCTGACAGAAAAAAAAACAACACAGGACGTGAACAATAATATACATTTTTTTTTTTTTTGTATGAGATATTGAACAAAATGATTATTGAGGATATTCAAAAACCCATAAAAACAAATAATAGTGAATAAGCATGTTACTCATCAACTTTTTTACATTCCACTTTCTTCTTGAATGACCTCTGACTTTGGAAGAAGGTAAAAAACCTGAACATTTTGAGTTTGTATGGATTTTTCTTTAAAAACAGTGAGGAGGAATATCTAAAAAAAATATGGTGCAGCAGATATTGAATAGATCCCAATTTGCTGAAAAAATTACTCACATGTTACAAAATTGACACTTGTGAGTTGTCAATGTAAGCTTCACAGGTGTTCAGCCAGATAAAATCTTAAAAACACAAGGTTTTGGCACCTGGTTTTGCTGTCTTCATCAGGTGCAGAAAGCTTCAGGTGTTGCAAGCTAGAAGTCACTGCATAGACTGACTTAGTAGGAAAAAAAAAGCAGCTAGGCGAAGATTGATCCCCGTCTGCTGGCAGCTGCTGGACCGCCCAATCAGAGCACGGCAGAACTGGAAGGGAGCAGTACCGGATAGTCATGTACTGATGGTAGTAGAGCTGACCAATCCATGCACTGCAGAAACCTGGTGAAAGGTAAACCCCATATGGCCGGATATACTTATGGTCCACGATGCTACTTGGCCCATTCTGAATTGTTATAAGCATTGGCTGGCATAAGACCTGGCATCATTTGCATATTGCATGTTGTGAAGATTTGCCTCGCACTTTTCGGAGATCTCTAATGATTGGCGTCCATGCTTCACTCAGGTAGATTAAACTGTCCCTATTGATGTTATCATTCATCTTAATTTCTAATGCCTCACTTATGACCGAGTCCCAGAAGGAAGAGGCCCTGGCCAGAACCACCATTTTTTCAAATTCTATTCTGTGCTCTTTGTCGAAAGTGTGCTCAGCTATAGCCGACTTTTCCAGTTGCATCAGCCTTAAGTGTTGTTTATGTTCGTTAAGACACTCTTCGATAGTTCTGATGGTATGACCAATATAGACTTTGCCGAATTCACACAGTGTTGAATAAATCCCAGGAATTCTTAAGCATAAGTCATTTTTACTGATCGTAGCATGTCACGTATCTTGGCAGGTGACTGGAAGAAAAATTTTATGCCATACTGTGGCAGGAATCTTCCAATCTCTCGAGATGTGTTCCTGGCACGTGGAAGGAAAGCAATAGTTTTTGGAGGTTCGTCTAGCTCAGTGGATGGCTTCTGAACAAAGGCACGCCCTATCTGCCACCGAGAGTAGTCATTCTGTTCAAACACAGTCTTAAGATGTTTCATTTCTTTTGGCAGGCTATCACAACTGGAGGTGGCTCACGCTCTGTGTATCAGTGTTGCCAATATGGAGTTGCGTTGAGTCAGGTCGTGGTAACCGTCTTCTCCCAAGTAGTGCTCAGTGTAGGTGGGTTGTCAGTATACACTAAGTGATAAGAGTTCCATCAGGTTTGCGCTTTACCAAGATATCCAGAAACGGGAGGCACCCATCCTTCTCTACTTCTTTCGTAAAGCATATGTTGGGATGGATTCCGTTAAGGTGGTCAAGAAATCCATCCAATGCTTGGATGCAGCGTGGCCACATGGCGAAAGTGTCATCAATGTAACAGTAGAAGCAGGTGGGTTTGAGAGTAGCACTCTCTAGAGCCTTCTCTTCAAAATCCTCCGTGTAGAGCTTTGCTACTACAAGAGAGTGGGGACTTCATAGTCATGCCATTGGATTGTTCACAGTACTTCCCTATCTAAATGAAATAAGTCGATGTAACTATATGGTCAAAGTTGTCTGCAGTACTCAGCTCAAAAGATGGCATATCAAATCAAGAGTGTCCTTTACTGGCACACAGGTGAAGGGAAATACAATGTCAAAACTACCCGGGATATCAGAATCTGAAATTGTTAAAGACCAGATGGTCTCCATAAATGCAGCCGAATTCTTGATGTAATGGCAGCAGTGACCCACAAAGGGGCTAAGAAGACGCGTCAGATACTTCGCAAGCTGGTAAGTTGGTGCCCCAATGGCACTGATGATAGGTCATAATGGCACACCCTGCTTGTGGATCTTGAGCAAACCATATAGTCTCGGTGGTATCGTGATGCGTGACCTAATTCTCACAGTCACCTCTTCCAATAATTCGGCCTTTTTGACGAGATCCATCGTCTTCTTAACAACTTTGGCAGTAGGGTTTGCATCCAACAGTATATAAGCCGCTTCATCAAGGAGATTCATCACCTTTTCACTATACTGCACCACACAAAGGAGAACAGTCAAGTTACCCTTATCCGCTGGTGCGATGACTATGTTGTCTCTGTGGCTTAAAGTATTTAGTGATTTGCGCTCTGCAATCGTAATATTGTTTCTTGGTGGCTTAGACCCCTTCAAGACCGGAAAGGCCTCGTTGTATTTCTGCCGCTTCTTCACCCAGCAGAGTAGGACGGGTGCCTCCCGTTTCTGGATGGATTGGATGGCACAGCAACCACCAGCTGATGTGGTCTACCTTTTGCCAGGTATCTGGTGTGCATGGATTGGCTGGTTCTACAAGCATCAGTACACGACTACCAAGGATTGCTCCCAACCAGTTCTGCCACGCTCTGATTGGGCGATCCAGCAACCGCCAGCAGATTGGGTTCAATGTTCTCAAAGCTGCTTTTTGTAAGTAACGGACATCTATTAAGCCAATCTATGCTCAGAAATAATCTTTGTGACACTTACGTAAGGACTGTAACAAGCAGTTACGAATCGAGCGGCTCTCCTCTGTGTTTTCTCGAACGTGTCAATTAATCCCTTGTGATACGGATCCCAAATTCTAGAACGGTATTCCAAATGCGGACACACTAGTGTATTGTCCGCTATTTCCTTTGTACCAGCATTACAACTTCTCAAAATACGACTTATAAATTGTAATTTAGAATTAGCTTTGCCTACGACGGAAGTAATGTGCAAGTCCTATTTCATGCTGCTTTGTACTGTAACGCTTAGATACTTCAGGAAATCCACAGTGTAAACAACTGAATTGTTAACTTTGTACTCGTAAGCATATGGGGTATTTTTATTACTTATTTGCATTGCCTTGCATTTTTTGCAGTTAAGTGCAAGCTGCCATTTACGGCACCATTCCGAAATAACATCCAGATCACGCTGAATTTCTAAGCAATCGTCAGAGTACCTCACTTCCCTATAAATAAGTGCATCATCAGCAAAAAACTGCATCCTGCAATTAATGCTGTCATTGATATCGTTTATAAAAATTAAGAAAAGAAGTGGTCCTATTACACTACCTTGAGGAACGCCCGAAGTAACATTTAACTTAGAAGAAGCTTCGCTGTCAACAACGACATACTGTGACCGACCAGTTAGACCAGGGGTCCCCAAAGTGGTCGGTATCGACCCCTGGGGGTCGATAAGAGTTCTCCGGGGGTCGATTAATACCCAGGGGTCGATTGATAATAAAGAGGATCAATTAAATGGTATAGGGAAAAAATGGGAATATTCCAACAAAAATCCAAAATAACTGACTACCCTCGTTATAATTTGAGTTTTCCCAAAGCCTGTGTCACTTTAGGTATGTGTTAAGGAGAAAACATACTGGAGCGGAGAGCATAGCAACGACGAGAGCGAAGAACAAAGCAGCGAAAAGAAATAAACCAATTGGATTATTGCAGTGACTCATACTGGGGCAAAAAGCGTTGAGGTAATAATGGAGCAAAGCTTAGCGTTCAACCTGTTTGATTTTACTACTTTATTCTTCACTTGCATTGCTGGTTTGCTAGTGGTTATTCCTGTGAGAAACGAATGTAGACCAATTTACGAATTGTCTCTTCTAAGGTCCGTCTTTGGGATAAGAAAGAAGTTCAACATCACAATTATTTTATTTTAGCTAAGCTACGTGATGAACTCAACAAGTATTCAAACTTTATTTTTTATTTACTTCGGGTATTTAAGCATTTTATATTCGGGAGGACGCTGGTTCGATCCCCGTCCGGGCATCCGGATTTGGGTTTTCCATGGTTTCCCCAAATCACTCAAGGCTAATGCCGGGATGCTTCTTCCAAAAAGTGATGGCCAAATTCCTTCCAGTTCCTTGTCAGCAGTTCCATCCCGCCTCTAATGACCATGCTGTCGACGAGACGTAAAACCACAGAGCAAGGGGAGGAGGGAGGGGAGTGAACGCTGCTGGTTCATTATACACAAATTGCACTGTTAAACTCTAGTATGGTTTCCACTCTATGTATTGTATATCTAAATGTAGATTATGTCCTTTACATAGAAAATTTCGTAATATACCGAAAACCATTAAATTTAGAAACTTCTTTTTTTTTATCTTTTCCCTATCTAATTCTATTGAATAGGTTACTTTTAGATGTAATTATTATTCCTTCCAGGTCTAGATATCTATTGTTAGCAAAAAGTAGCAACAATGCACTCTGAGAACTCGGGCAGTTCTTTATAGCTCGTGCGGTAATAAGTTGCGTCTCTTACAGCTGCTGTTTTGTTGTACTGCGATCGTATCGTGTTGTTCATATTATAAATCCGAGTTTAATACCTACAATGTCGTCTACCAGTGCTAAAAAGAAATGCAGACAATATTCACACGAGTATTTGAAATATGGTTTTGTGCCATCTTCTGCTAATGAAACTATTCCTATGTGCTTGTTATGAGAAAAAACTTTCAGCAATGATGCTATGAAGCCGGTGAAAATAAAAGACCATCCATTCTGATAAGAAAAACAATGATATTGAGTATTTCAAAATTCTAAAAGAGAAATTGAGAGATCGGTCAAATTTAAGTACATATTTGAAGTCATCTGCTAGCGCTGATAGTGAAGGAGGACTGAGGACATCCTACCACATCTCTCTTAACATAGCACAGAAAGGCAAACCGTACACTATTGATGAAGAGATTATAGTACCAGCTATAAAAGGTGTAATTGAAAATGTTATGAAGAAAGACTCTCAACTATTTTTAAAGTGCATACCATTGAGTTCAAATACTGTGCAGCAACGTATAGAAGAAATGGCCGATGATGTGGAAAGATCTTTGACCTCTGAGCTCCAGCATTGTAAGTTTGCTATTCAACTTGACGAATCAACTTTCGGAAGTTCAAATCTTCTCATGGCTTATGTTATGTTCCACAGTCCATTCCTGAATGACACTGTTGATGAATTTCTGTTTGCTAAATATCTTCAAACTGATTCAAAAGGTGAGACAATTTTTTTTATGTTTGCAAGATTATTTGAACAAGCACAACATTGCTTTCGGGAATATTACTGCAGTAGCTACTGATGGTGCACCTTCTATGGTAGGCCGTTATAGAGGATTTTTCGTCTTTCTGAAGGAAAAGGTTCCTAATCTACCTACCGTTCACTGTGTCCTACACAGGCAGCATCTTGTATCCAAAAAATTGTGTGGCGAGCTGCATCATACTCTAAAAGTGTGCATTAGGTCAATTAATAAAATTAAAGCTCATCCTCTCAATTCCCAACTGTTTGTAAAGTTATGTGAATAAAATGATGAATCTTTCAATCAAATACTTTTGCACACTGAGGTAAGGTGGTTGTCAAGAGGTGATAGTTTGCAGAGGCTCACTGACTTGTACGACTTGTCTGCAGAGTTTCTTAAGAATGTGGATCCATTACTATGTGACGAGTTAAAACAGTGCAAGAACTATCTGTTCTATTTGGCAGATCTTTATTCGAAATTTAACGAAGTACAGAAGCGTTTGCAAGGAAAAAATGTTACAATTGTTCAAGCTCGAACAATTATAATGGCCTTTCAACTAAAAATGGACGTGTTAAACTCTTCACTGGCATGTAAAGATTTTACATATTTTTCAAACTTCGACTACTAAAAGAAAATGAAGAGATACCCGACCGTGATTTGGAGATATATATTAAACATCTCGATAAATTAAGAAAGACTTCAAAGCAAGTTTCGAAGACTTGGAGAACAAGCATGTTCCTGAATGGTTTGCTTCTCCATTTGATGTTAAAATTGATAATGAAGGTAATGAACCTGGCTTAGAAGATGAACTGATTGAAATATGCGTAGATCTGGAAGCTAAAGCGTTGTTTAAAAATAAAAACCTCAACGAATTTTGGAGCCATAACAATAATGCTACAAAATACCCAAAACTCAGTGCAGAAGCCGGACCTTTCTTACTTGCATTGCCAACTTCATACATGGTTAAAGCTGGCTTTAGCCACGCGAACGCTATTTTGACAAAACGGAGAAACAGACTGAATTTGGAAAACCGCGGTGATTTCCGACTAAAAATTACCATTTTTCAACCGAACATCAGTAATCTTGCTGCTGCCCTTCAGACCCATCCATCTCACTAATATCAACTACTTAATAAAAAGGTATGTTAACATATTTTTAATGTATTCAATAGTAGTCGTAAAATGGCAGATGTTTTTTCATCAAATATAATTTATTTAAATTTTCAATGATTATTTTGTGTTTTACATTTTATGACACTTACGGCTACGGTATTGGCTAGTTTTCATCTATCTATAATTTTGTTATTATTTTTTACGATTATAATAACAGTGTAAAATGTCTCCTTTTACTGTTAGGTGGATTTTTTAAGGTGTGGGAACTATAAATACTTTCTCTGGGTTGTTATGCAAGTCTCCTTATTGCTTAGCATCAGAAATGCTAAAAATAATTTAAAATTTTCATCAGTGGCAGATCCAACAATTTTTCGAGCCAGGGCAAACACTGTAGGAATGCCGCCCCTTGCAACATTATTAGCAGCTCCCATTTTTGCCGTCTGACCCCAAGTATTGCAGCCTCGATTGTCGGCCAAACACATTGTTGTCGCCGCCCCGATTGATGGTCAAACTCATTGTTGTTGCCACCCGGCGACCAGTATACTAGTAGAGCTAAAAAACGATTTCCGCGACTTCAATCGCCACCCTTCAAACATGATTTTGCCGACCCCTCAAGTTGGCACCCCGGTGTACACCTCCCCCCCCCCCTCGAGATCCGGCACTTGTTTTTATTAAACGTATAATCTGGGGGTCGATGAAAAGACAAATGTTCTATGAGGGGGTCGACGTGATAAAAAGTTTGGGGACCCCTGAGTTAGACAATCGCGTATCCATTTGCAAATCTGATCAGATATACCGTACACTCGAATCTTCGCTAAAAGACGGTTATGTGGTACAGAGTCAAAAGCTTTCTGAAAATCCAAGAAAATAGCATCAACTTGTGATCCTGCACCAATAACTTTCATTACATCATGCGAAAATAGAGCCAGTTGTGTTTTACACAATCGGTTCTTCTGACATCCGTGTTGGTTTGCTGTAAGTAACTTGTTTTCATCTAGAAACTTCATTACGTTAAAGCATATGACATGCTCCAGAATTCTACTGCAAACAGATGTTAGAGATATGGGTCGATAATTCCTAGGATCTCTCCAATCTCCTTTCTTGAAAACAGGAATCACCTGCACTATTTTCCAGTCAGAAGGTACTTTTCTTTCTTCTAAAGATTTACCAAATATATCTGACAGAAATGGTTCTATTTCTTCCGCGTATTCCGAAATACTCTTACTGGTATATCATCAGAACCCAGTGCTTTCCCCCACTTCAGGAGCTTTAATTGCTTTATGATACCTACACTATCAATTTGTACTGGATCCATCTCAAATTCTACATGTCTTGGAAAAACGGGAAAGTATTCCATGTTTTTGTCAGTGAAAGAATTTTTAAATTCGGTGTTAAAAACAGTAGCCTCGTCACGGCTGTCATCAACTTCCCGACCATCTTGTAGTAGAACTGGCATATTGTTGTCACAACCACTAACTTTTTTTACATACGACCGAAATTTCTTTCGATTTTCGATGAGGCTCTTGGAAAGTGAGTTGCGTCGAAAGTCATTAAAGGCCTCACGCATCGCATTCTTAACATGTCCTCTTGTCTCAGCTAACTTTTCTAAATCACACCTATACATCATCCTTCTTGAGCGTGCATGTATCTTCCTTTGCTTTTTAAGTAACCTTTTAACTTCATGTGTATACCACGGCGGATCGTTCCCATCCCTGATTGTCCTTTTCGGTATATGTAAGTTGCAAGCTTATGGCTGATTATGGATTTTGATTATTAAAAGTCACTTATTCGACACACACATATTCATTGATTAAACAAAAGGTTCTTTATGCCGCGGTCGCCAGGCTTAGGTATTAACGTTTGTCGGGTTACTAAATGATAAGCTCACACACTTTAGAATGGACAGAAATACCAAACTTTATTGAGTTCATAAACTTATGATTTCACCCCGACGGAAAATACCACCACCAAATCAATATTTAAATAAGGAATCAGACTCCTTTTCCGAGAATTGCAGACTCGTGGGACAAGAGGAATTAAATTGCACAAACTCCCACATTCTCCACAGTACTCATAACATGTCCACAGTCACTTGAGATCGCTCCACTCCATGCAAAACCGTCAATATAACACATTACTAGTTTCCACGTTACACTCCGCCAAATCTTCTTGTTTTTTCACAATTTCTATAATTGCGTCCGAAATGTTGCCGCATCCACCACTTAACTTCACGGCGGTCAACGATGCACACCAAAGATAGCCCCACACTGGCTTTCTACGCCGGCCACAGATACTCTTGCATGGCTCTGACATATGTTATGTTACTAAGTCCATACCTTCCCTGACTATATTCATGAATCGAAGCCACATCTCTTCAACCAAGCCTCTTCCTTCTATAAAGGTAATGTAATTATCCCTCAAAAAAGTTCTTAAACTCTCCTTTTGGGCCTTTTCGAACCCGTAAACAACCCTTTCTTTTTTATTTTTGCGCGCTGCTGTTAATTTTACTGTAGCAATTACAGCTTTATGATCACTTATTCCCATGGTGGTAGAAATGACCATGAATAATTCAGGCCTATTTGTAACGAGAATATCTAAAAAGTTTTCGTTATCGTTATGGCACCGCGTTGGTTCAGTGACGAGCTGCTCAAGATTAAGATCTGAGAAAAGGTCAAGAATAATCTCACAGGATATTTTATCCTGCCACCAGTAACATGGGCGTAATTAGTCCAGTCGATATACGGGAAGTTGAAGTCACCTCCTAGTATTATTCCATGATCCGGAAATTGACGAGCTATATTACTTACATTATTTCTTAAGGCCTCAGCAACAGCTACATCTGCATCTGGTGGATGATAGAAAGACCCCATTACAAGTTTTGTCCTAGCTACTTTTCGTCTAATCCATAGGATATCACAGACTGTATCCATATAGGTGTTTACTGACAGCTATAAATACACTACCTCCATTTAAATATAACCTATCCTTACAGAAAACATTCATGCTATTGTTAAAAATTTCTGCTGAACTTATATCCGGTTTTAACCAGCTTTCAGTACCTAATACAATATCTGCTTCTGTGCTACTAATAATGCTTTCAAGCTCAGGCTGCTTATTACAAACACTTCTAAAGTTTATAACGGGTACTTTTAACAGTCGAGATTGATTTACGCTACTCCTAACATATGGTGCCGAATTAAATTGGGCTGCCCATAACTGAAATCCCAATTTTGTGTTTTCCTCCCTCAGCCTAAAATGTGATTCCTTCCCCACCCTAATAATCGTAAACAATCTGTAGATTTTTTTTATCTGTTTACCTAATAAACTGAATGTTCTTGGCATTCATGTTCATTCTATGTTGCAGCCAGATATACTTTCCAAGGTTTCTTGAGACTGTTCACAGTCTTCCTACATTTTTAACCTAATATAATATTATGTCTTTTTTTTTTTTTTTTTTTAACTGCTTAACGTCTCCTATAACAACTAGGTCTTTAGAGACGGGAAAGGATGGGCAAGGAATGGGAAGGAATTCGGCCATGGCCTTTTTGAAGGAAGCATCCCGGCATTCACCTGGAGTGATTTGGGGAAACCATGGAAAACCCAAATCTGGATGCCCGGACGGGGATTCGAACCGCCGTCCTCCCGAATGCGAGGCCAGAACGCTAGCCGTTACACAATATTATGTCACTAACAAACAACGTGACTTCTGACTATAAACCATTAACACTGTCATTTATTAGAATAATGAATAGCAAACATCCCAGTACATGGCACCATGGCATTCCCAGTTTCATTTCCACCTCTTTTGATATTGCGTTTCATATTCTAACTCTTTGATTTATACTATTTAAGAATTTCTCTACACAGCATGTTACCATACACCATGATTTCTACCTTATTTACAACATTTTATAGTTCACTATGTCAGATAGCTTGTCAAAATTTAGTGCTACACTATCAATAAGGCTCTTCATGTCCACTTCACGCAAAACATCTTGAACATTGCCTTCTAATTGATATTAACACGGATCCATTCCATTATCAGCCAATCCAATCATTCACTAATATTGCCTCTTACAGTCATGAGCTCAGGTAGAGCAGTCTTCTATAGGTTGATCAATCTTGGGCAATCCTCTGTCAGTTAACTCCAACAACCTTGCACCCTTCCCATCAGTCCAACGGTCTTCCTCTTGGTCTGTGGTGATATCTTCAGCTCCACTCTAATGCTGTTTTTGTCCATCTTTGTACTTTTCTTCGCATAATTTGGTGGGCCCATTACCACTTCAAGGATGTCTGTCACCTTCGTAACTGACCTAATTTTCGTTGCTCTTTTCCTCCTAAACCCAACTCTTTAGGCAGTCCTTAGTTTACCTTCTGTAAATTCATTTAGAGTCCAGGTCTCACAGCCATATGTCAGCACAGAAAGAAAGCACTGGTAATAAACTATTTTCTTTAGATTTGTAAGCATATCAGATTTGAGGATACTACATTGCCTCCCAAATGCTTGCCATCCTGGCTTGATACAATGGAAAATTTCAGGTCTTACATTACCTCTTACATCTACCAGCTGGTTACTCACTGACATTTTCTAAATATTTATTATCTAGTCGTACATTCCCCTCTGTGGCCCATTTGTTAGTCATAATTAAAAGATTCATTCTTAGACCAACTGCTTTACACTCAGAGACGAGGTTGGTAACCTAGTTTGGAGTTCATCAGTGTTATTAGCCACAAGTGCAATGTCATCAGCAAATCTCAAGTTGTTGGGTCTAACCATTGATTCTAATTCATTGTTGCACCAATTCTAGCTATGACATTGCCATCTCCGAGATAGCTGAAAATAACTTTGGAGAGATGGGATCTCTTTTGATGTGGAACTCTGTAGTTGGTTCTCTAACACTGACAAAGACTGAGGAAGTGACATAGATGTTATGCAGTACTCGGATATAAGCTGTATTCAGGTTATGTTCAGCTAAGGTTTGCAGGAAAGACTTGTGACTTATTGAATCAAATGCCTTTTTTAAATCAACAAAGTCTACACCATTAAGAGTTCCTGATGAGTGACATTAAGATTAAAATTTCCAGAGTTAAAATTTACATGGATATCCTTGCATAAAAATCCATGTTGCTTATTATAAAACCAGCTTCTTCCCTCGCAGATAATTCTTATATCATTTTGTATCAGTCTCTTCATCAATTTATCTACCACTGATATCAAATTATTTGACCTGTAATTTTCAACCCAATTTGTCGCACCACAGGTACACTATCGCAATTTAAATAAGGTAATGTACAATATCAAATTCATCTATCTTTCATACATATACAGTATTAATGATCGTTTTATGTTTTTTTAGCTATCTGCAGGATCTGTTTCAAAGTCTCTAGTCTACTCTTTTCTGCTTATAGAGAGTAGTTCCTCCTCCTCTAATTACACCCTCCCATCACCAGAAAATACCCCACAATGGTCTCATTAATACAACAAATACCGGTATTTAATATGTATGTCTTTTTCTAATCTCAGTAATTTCTTTTCCATCCTGATCTACAATTGTCTTAAAACCTCCCCTTCTCTCTTAGCTTTCTTACATAGCCATATAAATTTCTAAATGCACTTTTCAATTTGGGGGGGGGGGGGACTGTTTATCTCCTTGACCAGTTTCCACTTCAACTTCACTACACTCCTGCTTTCTTTCTATCTTTGAAATTTCCCTTCAAATATCTCTTCAGTTCTAAAATGTGTGTCTTTTTATAATTGTACCTATAATCATCTTCAATTTTGGCTATTGGTGAACTGAATCCTCTAATAGCCATAAGAACTGTTTTCCTATCAGTTATTCCTTATTTTCTAGAGACCACATAATGTTATCATCAGACTTATTATGAAGATATTCTACAGGATGATTCAAGATAACGTGGACAAAATGACTTGGTAGATCAGTCATACAATAAGAATCAAAAATCGCATAGGAACAGAGGGTCGCAATTGCGATCCGGAGCTACTACAGGGCGTCGAAAATCCTGACACAAAGATAAGAAACAAAACCATTACAGATCATTTTATTGATAATTACTCACTCACATGCCACTAATGCAAGCAAATGTTGAGCCTACAGCAGATGCTCAAAGTTTTTGCCAGATGCATCGAGACAAGCCCGGCATTTCTGTTGCATGGAATGGCGCACCTTCTCAAAGATACCAGGTGTATCTCGAACACATGCGGCTGCTGCAACGATTCTTTCTACCAAGTCTTCCAGCATTTCAACAGGTGTTTCATACACAAGTCCTTTTAAAAATCCCCACAAGAAAAAATCCAAGGTAGACAGATGTGGTGGCCGTAGTGGCCATGCCTCTCATGGCTCTAGAGCCCTCTACAGGCGTTTGTGACCCTCTGTTCCTATGCGATTTTTATCCTTATTGTATGGCAGATCTACCATGTCATTTTTTCATCGTTTTTTTTTTCATCACCCTGTATATGTTTGCTCTTCTAGTGTGCCACTTAGGTAGAGTGACCATTCTACTTCTGCCTCTGAACATGGTATATAAATTTAGTTTCTCCCCAACTTCAACATTTATTCTTTAATTGTGGTAAACAACTAACACTTTTATTATTATTCCAGAAATCTAACCCAAGTAACTCATGAATATAATTTATGAACACAAGTGAACTAATGTTTGCCAATGAATATGGATATCCCTCTAATTCCTCTATCTCTATAATCATAAGGAAAAACGTCACTGTCTACCAAGACTTTGACCCTCTGTGTGTGGTTTGTGTACATTAAGCTATCTAACTCTAATACTTTGTTACTAGCAAACTGTTGGATTATAATGATCAGTCTCATAAACTGTCTTGTGATATTTTCAGCACAACTCTTCAACTTTCTTGTTATAACCCCACTCTTTTATTGTCTTCTACTTCTACTTCTTTAGTAGTTTTACCCCAATGAGGGTGTGTATTCAGTATACATTTGTTCCCCTCACCAGCAGGCTAACCTACACAGTCCTCATTCCATCATAATTAGAAGTAGACTCACTTCCAGCTTTAGCTAACAACTAAGGAAGTGTCCCTTTTGCCCATCTAAAAATGGTGTCCACAGGCACAACTTTCAAGACAGAACTGAAGCCTTTCCCAATCAGCTCCGCCCTTTCCGTGTTTACCTGCCTCACAGCATGGTTCAGCTGTGGCCGATCATGGTGACTCATTCTAAGGCTCATAAAGTTGTCTGCTACACAATATTTCTTCCTCCTAATTTTCATTTTCCAATTTAAATTCATCTACTTCTAACTCGTAACAGTTCCTTTAGTTCTTTTCTGGTAGTGATTCAATATGTGTATGTTCCTCTGTTCCTAAAGTGCTTCTTGCATCAATCAGTTACCCTCCCTCTCCCCCCCCCCTTTTCATCTTGACCATTGCTGATCCTTCTTTGACTAACGATTGCAGAGCATACTGATGCAGAAGAGATTTATTATGTTATATATTTCTTCTAGTGCCCCTTTTGGGTACCTCTTGCAATTGAGTCTGAATTGAGTTTTGTATTTTTGTGTTGTAATTCGTGTATCTCATTTGGATTATGAACTGGTGTTGATGCTTTAAAAATATCTTCATATTAAACAGTTATGGATGAGCTGCAGACAACTCCTCTCTTGGCTCTGTCACTTGTGTTTATACATGTAATTTGTTTTGTAATGTTATGTTAGCAATAGATTTTAAGTTGTATAAAATGTCCTCAGGCCTCTCATTAAACAAGCATGTTAATTTTATGATGTGATTTTAAGTATTTAGTATTTTGGTACAAAGAATATTTATTAATACTTTCATGTAAAGATAGTTCCACCAATAATGAGTAATGGGATTTTAGTTTTCCCATTCTGTATGATAAAAATTGGGATTATATTTCATAGTTTGTTGAAAATTTTCAATTAGATTTATATTGGGCACCACTTCTTAGTTACAAATGAGTCAAGACTATTTCACTAAAATATTCTAGTTTTACATACATGGGAAGACTCCTGGCAAACCTTCATCAGTCTGTAATAACAAGATATTTGTATTTAATACTCTCAACTTTAGAGGTGTCGGAAAATTTTGCTGTGAGAATAAATTGTTACAATAAGCGTAGTTGGTTCTGTGTATATTTGGATAGGTAACACTGTCTAGATTTTGCCAACACTGATGATGTTAAAAAAACAGATTTACTTCCATTTTAAATTTCACAAACACAGATACAATTTTCTTAATGTAGAGACAATTCTCACAAACTGTCCCGAGTTGAGAAAATGTATTTAATAAGTTACTGTTTCATCTTCTTCTGTGCTGGTTCAGATGCTACCTCTTCACTGTTGTCACTCATAATTGATTTCCCATCATGTTTTTCACTCACATCCTCTCTTTGTATGTTGGTAACTATTTTACCACTACGCCTGCCAGCTGCAAATATCGCAAATAAGCACAAATAAATTAGTTTCTAATTAAAAATGTATAACTAAATTTAAAAAAAATTAAATCTAATCTCTTATTTTATATGAGAGTAAGACAATTAAAGGTAAAATTAAAGAATGTCATATCAAAAAACTAACAGATTTATGTCGCAGAGCAAAAGTGTCACAATCTGACAAGAAATTATGACCTTTTCCCCTTGATCATACAGCTTAATGTAAGCTTATACACAATGTTGTGTTAATTTACTAGCACACTTACAAACTTAATAAATTGTCAATTCTGCCAGTGTGTTAATACTTTTTTTTCCTTACGGCTTAACACCTTTACGAATTTGAAGTTGGCTACAGTTTTTGTAAAAAGAAAAAAAAAAGAGTAATGAGAAGTAATGTTCATTAAGGGATCACAAATTTTGAAAAATTTCTGTAATTATGAAAGGTCATTTAGGTCAACTTTTAAGGATTAGAAGCTTCAAATGAAGGAACAGATAAAAAATCGGCACATTCATAGATTTTTAGGACCAATATGATTTACAAAGGATGGGACATAAGAGACTAAATGTAAAAGTTAAAGGTATAAAAATTATCAGGATAAAAATCATTATCAAGGCAGCAACTAGGTAATCTCCAAGAGGCACAGAAAATGCACCTTAAAATGTTGTTGTAGTGAATTCTCGTAGTGGAAATGAAGGTAGCAAAATTCATTATGTTTGAAAAACATTATCTAAGATTTTTAGCCTTTATGCAAGTGGCTCCAAAACCAAACTAACGAGTACTTTACTACTAAGAAAAGTTGATATAAATGATTTGCTGTAGTAGTTATATGGAGTGAACTTGTTTATAAATGATTTTGGAAAAGATATAGATGTATTACAAAGTGTGTCTGTGATTAATTTTATGTTGTCTGCAAAAGTTCGATAGTCTACAGTGAACTTATTTGGGTTCATTCCTAGTTGTATCCTTAGTATTTATGGCTTTTCTCCATTCCCCAAGTACTATCTCCAAGGTACAATTGAAAAGTAGGAGTGACAAACCATCTCCTCTTCTTACACCTGTCTTTATTTCAAGATTTTTAGAAAGTTCACCCAAAATTTTTACTTTAAATGTTATGTTTGTTAATGTTAATTTAATTATTTATTTTGTTTTATTATCAAGTCTTAATTCTTTTAGAATTTTTACTAACTGTTTCAATCAACTCAGTAGTTCAGAACAATAATATCATAATTAGCAATAGTATGTAAGTTTCAATTTTTATCAAAAATCATAATCAATATCATAACTGTTAGAATTGCCTAGGAGTAACTTTGGCATCATCAATATAGCAGAGCGATTGTGTTTTTGGAATTGCATTCAAGGGGTAATTGTAGTCAAATCCATAAGTAGTAAAAAATTAGTGAAGGTTACAGTCATACTGCAGTGAACTTATGTGGTATCGATGACTAGTAAAGCACATGAAAAACTTCATTACACAATATCAAGTCATTGCTGACAGCAGTAACAAATAAATATTGTTTTATTATTTCTATTACACATGCATTTTCTACATGGCTATAGTTTTGCGTATCACAACACGTCGATATTTCTTTTTCTTTTTTTTAAAGAAGTCAAGAAAATATATAATAAAAATATTTAAACAGAATAACATTACATAATACAATATCATAGAAATACTCAAATATCTCATTCACCTGATTGCAAATGAGTCCAATGTTTCAGGTTGTGATAAAAGTTGCTGTAGCAGCTAGTATTATGGTTTTCTGACAAAGCAACATCAAATATGAATATTTTATCTGAAATTGCCAGTGGTGATGATGAATAAGCATGTGACCACATATTTATGCAATATTCTATGCTTGGGCTGGGACTTCAAAAGTTGTGTGTCAAATCAGTTGTTTTGTAGTCTGTGACATATTCATGTTTGAATGATATAATCTACTGATTATTTTTTATTTTTTATTTATCAATCTTGTTCCATGGATCCCTGCTGAGGAAGTACCTCTGGGATGTGAAACATGTCATTGTTGATACATATACACATAATATGAGTCACATCACAGTAAACATATATATATATACATATTTTACAAATACAAGAAATAATAATAAACATACATTTTTGCAACTGAGTTTTGCAAACGTCATAATGAGTACAATTAATTATTTTCTTCAAATTCTTGAATGGAGTAGAAGGAGTTGCCAATAAGATAATCTCTAAGTTTTTGTTTGAATACATCTTTATTATCTGAAAGCTGTTTTATACGATTAGGTAGTTTATTAAACAGATGTATCCCAGAATAATTAACTCCTCTTTGTACTAATGACAGAGATGTTTGTGTTTTATGCAAGTTATTTCTGTTTCTTGTATTGAAACTGTGTACCTGTGAATTAGGTGTAAACAGGTTAAAATTTTCTATGACAAAGCTCATGAGAGAATATATATACTGAGAATACATTGTAAGAATATTGAGTTTCTTAAAGAGTTGTCTGCAAGAAGTTCTTGGTTTTACCCTACACAGAAACCTAATAGCTCTTTTCTGTGCTATGAAAACTTTTTTACTTTGTGAAGAGTTTCCCCAAAAAATTATGCCATATGACATTACTGAATGAAAATATGAGGAGTACACCTGTTTCATTAATTCTAGATCTGCTGTTAGAGAAAGTGTTCGTATTGCGAAGGTGGCACCACTTAACTTTGCCAGTAGTGTAGTGATATGATCATGCCAACAGAGTTTCTGATCTATTTTAATACCAAGAAATTTTATATTCTCTGTTTCTAAGATTGTGTTGTTTTTATAGTTTATACATATATCTGGCTGTGCATAGTTTTTTGTTTTAAACCTAATATAATGTGTTTTCTCAAAATTTAATTTTAATGAATTTGCCTTAAACCAATTTGCTACTACTCTAAGTACTTCATTTACATTAAATTCTATAGTACTGTTTGGTGTTTTACGCATCAGTCAGGTTAGTGTCATCTGCAAATAAAACACTCTTAACTTTGTCGGATAAATTTCCAGGAAGGTCATTGATGTATAACAGAAAGAGGAGGGGACCTAAGACAGAGCCTTGTGGAATTCCATGTTTTATTTTCTCCCAATCTGATGAAGCATCTTTACTTATTTTATAATCAAAAATTGAAACTTTTTGCATTCGGCTTTCAATGTATGATTTAAACCATTTACCTGCGGTCCCAAAAATACCATAGTATTCCATTTTTTTCAAAAGTAATTCATGATTTACACAGTCAAATGCTTTTGCAAGATCACAAAATATTCCTACAGGATTCATTTTATTATTCAGTTACTCAAATGTGTTATTTAAAAATGAATATATAGCCATTTCTATGGATGATCCTTTTTTGAACCCAAATTGTGAATTAGTTAGGATATTATAGTGTGTAACATGTTTTATTACTCTACTATACATGACTTTTTCAAAAACCTTTGAGAACGTTGAAAGTAATGAAATGGGACAATAGTTGTCTACACATGTTACGTCTCCTTTTTTAAATAATGGTTTTACAACAGCATATTTTAGTCTATCGGGAAAAACACCTTGTATTAAGGATTCATTACAAATGTGAGCAAGTCAGTTTTTCCTGTTTCAGTCTTTATTATATTCCATATTGTTCTCATTTTACTGTCTGAATTTTCTATTTTCGCCGATATGTACTTGTTCTTGGCCTTCCTTATTACATTTCTTAGTATTTTAGAATAAAGTTTATAGTGAACTTTCAGCGCATAGTTATCTGATTCGCTCATTTTTAAATAAAGGTCCCTCTTTGTTTTACTAGAGATTCTAATACCCTTTGTTATCCATCCCATGCCCAGTTCATTGTTTGGAGTGTTGAGAATTTTCCTTTTTTTGAAACTACCTTCAAAAAGTGTTAGAAATATATTTAGAAAGGAATCAAATTTCGCATTAACACCCTGCGCATTATATACTTCTAACCAGTTTTCATTGTTTAAGGTATCTATGAAGTGTTTTATATTATTTTCACTAATATTTCTTCTATAAACCCAGCTTTTCTTTATCTGTTTAACAGTGTTCCTGGACTCGATACATAATAGCTGGGCATCATGATCTGAGATACCATTTATTACTGGATGTATGCTGTAATTACTGAACTGAGAAATATCCATAAAAAAAATATCAATTGCAGTCCTGCTATTATTTTATATTCTCGTAGGAAAATTTACAAGTGCTGTTAAGTTAAAAGACAACATCAAGGCTTCCATATCTAATCTATCATTGCTGTGATTCAGAAAGTCAACATTGAAATCTCCACATAATACTATTTGTTTGCTATTTGTAAAACTTAGTAGCAAAGACTCTAAATGAGATAAAAACAGTCTGAAATTACCTGAGGGGGCCCTGTAAATTGCTATCACTATTAGATCTTCCTTATCATATTCTAGTTTAGTAACACAACATTCAAAGTGCTGTTCTATACAATACTTACTTACAACTACACTACTGCATTCAATATTACTTTTAACAAAAATGGCAACTCCCCCTTTCTCCATTTTCGTTGTTCACCACCAATACTCTTATCTCAGACTATTTTACACTTTCAATATTGTTAGCTTTCGTCCAGTTCTAAACTTTTGAAGAAGCTTCTATGAAGTCAATGGGTATTCATTGCAAGACAGGAGGAGGGTGAAGAGGGTCATGGGAGTGTACGAGGCGTATACTGGCTATGAGGCATGGAAAGATATTGGTGTAGGTATCAGAAATATTACATGGAAGGGAAAAGATGACCATGACCACAAGTTGGCACTCAATTTCAGGCACAAGAGTGTGGGAAGATTCTCTTTTTTAAGTAAGGGTGTCAGGGATTGGAAAAAGTTACCAAGGGAAATGATGAATAATTTACCAAAAACGTTGAAAGAATTTAAAGTTCAAATTTGTAGAGGGCAAATGTAGGTGGGAGCAGGAAAGGGGGAAGATGGGTGTGTAGAGAAATTGCCACCGGAGCATGTGCTCCATTGCAATTAAATTAAAACCATTCAGTGACATTTAATATACTGCTTTTCATCTTGTTTTTCGACGGCTGCACTGTTGTGGTATACGAGTTTTGTTCAAAAAGTAAGGTGACTTTTTGAATTTTGCTGGATTCGTACAGTCGATTATTATTTTTTTTTAAATTTTGATACACTTGTCCCACACATATCTTTACAGTTTCAACTATATAGAATTCTTTGTATAGTTTGCGAGAGACATAATTGTTAGAAGTGTTTTATGTGATCAGCGATTTTCTGCTGTTGAAAAAAATGGATCAAAAGAGTTTGCATCAAATTTTGTGTAAAAAATGGAATTAAGTGCCCCAAAACATTTAAAATGTTGACAGTGGCATATGGTGAATCTACTTCGAGTAAAAAAAAATGTTTATAAGCAGTACAAACTCTTCCAAAATGGCCGAGAAGATGTCAATGACGAACCTTGCCCTAGACGCCCCAGCACGTCAACAGCTGACGAAAATGTTGAAGAAGTGCAGAAAATGGTGTTGGAGAATCGTCGAATCACCATTAGAGAAGTTGTTGATGAAGTTGGCATCTTGGTTGGCTCCTGTCATGCAATTGTTTCAGATGTTTTGGGCATGAGACGTGTGTCAATGAAATTTGTTCCAAAACTGCTGAATTTTGACCAGAAGAACCGTCGCATGAGCATCGCTCAGGAGGTGTTGAATGACATCAAAGAGAATCCTGATTTGCTCAAAAGGGCCATAACTGGTGACGAATCATGTGTATATGATTATGACATCACAACCTGGCCTCACATTCAGGAAGACGCAGGGATTCGAATCCCCATCTGGGCATCTAGATTTGGATTTTCCATGGTTTCCCCAAATAACTCCAGGTGGATACTGGGATGCTTCCTTCAAAAAGGCCGTGGCCAAATCCTTTCCCGCCTTGTCCTCAGTCCCATCCCGCCTCTAATGACCTTAGGCAATGAGGCATAAAGCAATAAGTAAAAAAAAAAAAAAGAGAAGTAATAAGTAACATCAAAACCAAGGCCCAATCGTCCCAATGGAAGAGCCAAGACCAAAAAAGGCACACCACGTTCAATCCAGAGTCAAGGTTTTGCTCATTGTTTTCTTTGATTACTGTGGCATAGTGCATCAGGAGTTTTTACCACAAGGTCGTACGGTCAATAAGGAGTATTACCATCAAGTTATGCACCGTTTGCAAGAATCAATAAGAAAAATATGTCCGGATTTGTGGGAAAAGAATCCATGGCTTTTGCATCACGACAATGCACCTGCTCACTCATCGTTGCTTGTGAGTGATTTTTTGGCCAAAAACACCACCACAATCATGCCTCAGCTACCATATTCACTGGATTTGGCCCCCTGCAACTTATTCCTGTTCCCAAAACTGAAGAGACCAATGAAAGGACGAAGATTTGCAACAATTGATGAGATAAAGACTGCATCGCTGAAGGAGCTCAAGACTATACCAAAAAGTGCTTATCAGAAGTGCTTTGACGATTTTAAAAACGTTGGCACAAGTGTATTATATCTGAGGGGGATTACTTTGAAGAGGACAACATAAATATTGATGAATAAATAAATATTTTTCGATAAAAATAAAAAGTCACATTACTTTTTGAACAAAACTCGTATACATGCTCACTTCCTTCTTTGTTCTCTCTATAACTTAGGTATACTTCATTCGGGGTGTGACCCCTTTCAAGAAACTTATTGAATTAATTTGTAGTGTGCTCACAAGATATATATACAAAAAAAAAAAAATATTTTGGCCACTGTGATTATCAGAAAAGACATAGGAATTTTGATAACCATTCATACATTCCACCTTGAGGAATCTGTAGATTCAGATTTCTATGCTGCTTCTATGCTCAATGTCCTCATACCACATCCCTTTCACTTCCCTAAATTGTAGATTGTCAGATTATAGATATGTTCAACTTTTAATATAAATACAGTCATTGAACAATCTGATACTAACTTCTTGTCTTTCTTAAGAAACCTGATGGTAGATGGAATTCATATTAAGCCATATCTTGATTACAAAGGAGATTACATTTCAGGTGCAGCAAATGAAAGTGAAAATGAAGGAAGCTCTGCATACATGTTAATGATAAAGAGTTTACTGTTGTTGTATAAAGAAGTTATACACATTTTACCAGTTTGAACACTTCAGGCAAGCCAGTCGTTTGCTTATATAAAGAAAACTATCACAGAATTACATCATATAGGTTTCAAAGTAATTTGTGTTGTTAGTAATAACAATTCAATCAATAATAAAGCTATGACTTATTTTATTGGGCCTGAAAATAAAATAAGTCATAGCTTTATTATTGATTGAATTGTTATTACTAACAACACAAATTACTTTGAAACCTATATGATGCAATTCTCTGATAGTTGACAGTATTTTCATAAATATGCCTTAGACTGTAGCTTCATTTTCCTCATTAAAAGAATTCCAAATTAACTATTCCTTATTTCTAACAAACTTAGAGACAAAATGTGAAATTAGTGTAAAACATATTTAATGAAAATGTGGTACAGGGTTTGCTGCTTTTGGGAGAGAGAAACAATCTTCCCAATTACCAAAGTACTTATAATTTAATTTCACAGATAGCTAAATGGTACAATGTTTTTAAGGTAAAGGCAGTGAATTAAGGTGTGAGGTTTAACAAACGACTCAAAAATCCACTACTGTAAAAGGAGATTTACTCTTTACTCTTTTTGATGAAGTATGCCAGTTTTGACATATTTAAGTGGATACTGTTTTGAAAACCCTGAAATGTGAATCCTGCAGCAAACATGTTTAAGTTGATAAAAAGTTACTTCCTGTCAGCAGTGAACATAAACTAATCAACAATCTGGATAGAAGTGGGCTATTTCTTCCTAGTACAGCTTTAGTAAATCCCAAATATATATATATATATATATATCTTGGTACCTAAATTAATTAATGGGTGACTTTTTGAAGTGTTTAAATCAAAGAAAAGTTGTAATAGCCTTGACAACAACTGAGGATAAAAAAATCTGGATTTTTCCTCAATGATTCAATTTTGAAAAATATCATTCCAAGGAGACCTTTTTTTTCAGCACTCATTAATACTTTATCAAATGAAAATGGGAAAAAGAAAAATTATGGTTATTCTTGTGTCAAAAACAAAAGAAAAATTAAAACTGTGAAAATTTAACCAAATCATTGTATTAAAAATATATATGTTTCTTACTTTATTTTCGTTTTGTTTTAAAGGACTTATTGCCTGTAATAGTTTTTTTCTGAATGATTATGTGATATAATCAATGTGTTTCTAATGTTGATTTATTTCTGCATTTGAAATAAAACCCCAAATTAATTGTTGTTTCTTGTTTGAATCTAAATACTTGCAATCAACTATAATTTGGTAAGTATTTGTTAATAACTCAATCTCCTAACTATATTTTTGCTAAAAAAAAGTTACTTGTTAGCTCTCAGACAGTAGGTTGATACAGTTTTCTCCTGAACAAGAAATAATGCTGAAATTAAATGGATTTACCTCTACGGGAAATAGTAAGCCATTCATTTATTAGACTAGCTAGGCTGGTAATTGTTGAATTTTTCATGTAAATAACAATTGAAACTAACGTTGAAACATTCAAAGGCATATCTGGAAGTTTTTGGATTTAGGCAACATTCTTTCATCAATACAGGAAAACTCGAACGAAATGCAAACTAAATTGTTATACCAGGATATTTTCAAGAAAATTTCCAAGAAGCAGATATAGCACAACAGATCAAATGTTATGCATCTACACTTGAGCATAATATCTTGCAATAGCGTACACCTGCCATATGTGACATCACAAACTGAGAGACCAGGCCTTGACTTTAGGTGGTGTTGGCTCAGAATGGATGGTGTTCAGGAAAAAAACACGGCCTCTTTCCTTGATCACCCCGTATCGTCTTTTCTATACATATTGTTGTACCCTCTCAACACTGGTTGGTGTGTTACCCTAAAATGTGTCTCTAGTAGGCACTGTGTTAAGAGTTTTATTTCCTCTTCCCATTTAAGTTCCATTGCAGTATGGAAGCAACCTTACATATTGCATCTCACCCACGCTGGTTTGGGTGGGTCTTCATTTGATGACTGCTGAGGAATGGGACCAGGTTCATCCATCAGCATTAGGGCATCTTCAGGTTCTGAAGATGACACCAAGCCAGTAAAGGCTTTGGAGATTTGTAGGTTTTTCCTCCACTGAGGCCCTTTTCCCTTCTTCCTGCCTGGTCAGGGAGGCGAATAAAAAGGGGATTTTATGAATGCTACTGGGTTTGAATGACGAAACTTCAGACCTCAATCCTTCTGTTTGCCTTTTGATGCAAATTGGTGTTATTACTGCTAATGAAACTGCTGCAGGTGCTGTTATTGCTGCAGTGTTTGCAATAGTCAGCTTTCCTGCTGCTGGTGGTTCAACTAATGGACCTGCAGTACCAGTGGTTGGAGTTGGAGATGCATTGCTACCGACATCCATGGTCTTTGGTGTAATGATCTTAATGCATTTGATTCCACATTTGCATTGACATGAGCACACTGTACTTGTGCCCATGTCTGCACAGCAACACTTTCTTTCCTGGCGGGAGTCGACAAGGTTTTTGTGAAGCTTGTAGCGAAAATAGGTGACACAAGCTTCTTGGCTGCATGATATGATAGTCGCTCCTTGGATTTAACTCCTGTACATACACTCGACACTCCTTGGATCCACTCTATGTGACCTTGTGCAGTTGACACAATTCATGTGCCACCATTCAGCATTTCCCATAGGTGGATTGCCTTTGCAGGTCACTGTTCTATGTCCATATCACTGGCAAGTAATGCAGCGCATGGAGTCCACTACGTACGGATGAACATTAGTCCTTTCAACACCCTTCGTGTGAACTGATAAACGTTGACCAAATTTTTTGATGCCTACTCCTTAAGAGTTCCTCCGTCTCAAAAATGATCAGATCCTGGCAGGTGATGACAGCCTTGCTGTCATATAGAGTCTTACAAAGTTTGCATTTTACTGTGAATCTCCCCAGCTTATCAGACCTAAGAAGTAGAACAGCTTGCTTGCTGGTAGCTGTTTCTAACAGCAATGTGCCATTCCTCTGCTTTTTCACAGATTTAAGGGCTCCCACAGAAACCTCTAATTCTTTCAGTATATAAAAAGGAGAAACCTTCTCAAAGGATCCCTCCTTTCTTGCCGCTATTACAAAGGCAGTATTGGTACGAGAACCCTTCCTGTAACTCACTTCATTCTCAAAAGGAGGGCTTTTCACCCGCACCCCCTTTGGGCACTTTGGATACTGTGCAACCGATCCACACCAAGGGTACTAGAATTTTTGGGTTTGTTTCTGATTTTGTCTCACGAATTCGGAGGAAATAATAATCGAGTGACGTGGAGTCCCACATCACAACACCAATCGTAATACAACCGGGGTGAAGAAGATGCTCCCAAAGTAGTACGCTAGAGAGTTGCTTGCCTCACTACCCATCTACCTTCTTGGCATGTTACTCACTTTGAGGTTGAGTGTTTTTCTTTTTAATAAAGATTTGTGCCATCCTAGTGATCCACACACTCCTAGACACAGAACATACCACCAACACACCCTATGGTAGTTGATGAAGCTTGAAAGGGGTTTACAGTATGAAAAACTTGTGGTGCTCACAAGTTTGCATCTCATGTATTTGGGTATGTGGTCAGCTTTATGGGGTGCACACAAGAGTTGTAGGAATTGTGGGTGTAGCAGTGGGAAAAGAGGGCTCATGTTAGGTTTTGGAAATTCCTGGAAAGTCAATCCTGGGCAGAAAAAAATGCATCAGTCATGCAATACAAGGTTACATCGAAGGGGACATTTGATGAGGAAGGGATGATAACTGTCAATGGATTGGTAGAGTTGGAATTTTGATGGCTTGGTATACACAGAGGTGAGTAGGGCACCTTGTCTTAGGGAGATTCTACATCAAGAAAGGTGATGGGTGTGGAAGTAAGTATAGGTGAAGTCAGTGGAATGATTATTGTTAAGCGAATTGAGGAAATCTAAGTGGTGGTTTTCTCTGTGGGTCTAAATCATAAATATACCATCCAAGTATCTGAACTACATAAGGGGTCTTAATGGATATTTCTTCAGAAATTGTTCCTTCAGGCAGCCCAGGAAGAGGTTCGTCTTAGATGGGGATATGTGGGTACAAATGGTAGTACTGTGTATATGATGAATAACTTAGGAATTGAAGGAGAATTAGTTTCTCGAGAGGATGGAGTATGCCAGAGATGTGAGAAAGGATGTGCTGGGGATAAATGTGGTGTGTTTGTGTGAGGGAGGAGGAGGGGGAGGCGTATATCCAGGAACTGTTCAAGAGAACAGTTGCAATCCTTCCATAGCAAATGTTATTTTCCATACAGCCTTGTCCATGGCAAATGCAACTGTTCTGATCAAGAATCCCTTACCAGGTACTCCCAAAACCTCACAAATGTCCTCATTTCTGGCTGCTACTCCCCAGATATTGTGCACAGACAAATCATTCATGCTACTGCCCACTATTCTCAAAACTCACATTCTGCACTCTCTAAAACTGACTGGGGTCCCATTTTAATGACTCAGTTCTATTCTGGACTCAAGTATTAACTAGATCTTCCAATGTGAGCATGACTTTCTATATTCCTTCCCTGAAAAGTGCATCCTTCTTTCCAGAATCCTGCCTACTGCCACACATACATGCTTCAGCAGACCACCCAATCTCAAGAACATCTTGGTACACAAATACTAATCTTCTGAATCTTCTAGACTCCCACATGGATCTTATCAATGCAATAGACCTCACTGCAAAACTTGCAGCTTGCATCAGGCCACTACTGTGTACTGAATAATCCTAACTAAGAGGAATCTCTTCCTATAACTGTACATGCCACTTTCACAACTATGCACTTCATTTACCAACTTAGCTGCCTTTTCACTCCACAGTTTCTTAAACCAGTCTCAACAGTATTCAACTGTCTATCAGACTGAAGGACTACAGGTAAATAGTTTACCCTGGAAAAATAGATTATACAGTGGCTGCTGATGCAAGTTCACTCTAGTCTAACAACCTCAACAATGGTTTTAAAGTGAGATCTCTCAGTTTTTCCTGATAGTAACGCCCTTTCTGGTACTCCGTAGAGGGGAACTGGTCTAGCAGCATATCCTTGACATTAAACATTAACCTGGTCTCAACCTCCATTAATACCTCACGAGTTAACCTGTCACTTAAGTTATTCTAAATATACAATTATTTTTTATTTATATTTTTTTATTTACCATATTTAAAATACTGTTGTATATAAAATAATTTTTTTTAGTAAAATAACTAAAAACAATTATTTTATTTTACTTTAACCAGCTATTACAGGTTTCCCATAATTATCATTGGTCAACTTCCTCCCACCACTGCCATCCATACTTTAACAGCCCTCAGATCCAGCCTTTTTTTAATGAAATTTTATTCTAAGTTATGTATAGCAACATGGGAGCTGACTAATTATGGATTTCTATATTTTTTGTGTGATTAATTGTAAATTTGTGTAAATGAACATTTTGAGAGAAACTGTATTGTTTCATCTGAAATATTAATTAAAAGATTGTAACTGTTGATGTGAGCCATGTTGTTTAGAGGACACTTATCAACGGTTTGAACTGGTTTATGTTGATAATTGTGTGTATAAATACCTGTAAATATCTTTAATTTTCATGATGATTGTGAATGATTTTGTATTAATTAATTGTTTTAATGTGGTTTTGATTGTTGGCTGTGTTGTCACGATTTGAGAAACATCAAGTGGCTTTCTTTGTGTTATTCTGAATGTTTCTGTGGTGTCTATTTAAAAAGTGGCAGAGACAAGTAGTTAGTTGTAACTTAATTGTCAGTCATCGTTAGATTTGTTTTTGAGTCGGCAAGAAGTTTAATCACTGGAATATTTCTGTATTTGTGCTTAGTATCTTTGGACAAGTCTTGTGCCTTATGTTGTCTTAGAGCTCATGGAGAAATAAATATGAAGTTAGAAGTGATTTGTCATTGTTATAATTTGATAGAACTATTTAATTCATTCAAGAACAGTAGTATCAGTAAACTTCAGGGGGCAATCAATGACAATTGGAGGGAAAAATGATTAAAGAAGATCATCATTGACTGATGCTAGTATGAATTGGTTAATTATCGAAGAGTGTATCACCACCCTTCTCAGATGATTCATCTTTAGCTACTCATATGGTGAGCCTTGAGTGTGTACACATCTGATGCCCTTGCCATATGCCCTACTGTAGTTATGATTAAGGTTTCCAAAATATTGTAAAATGTGTAAATGTTTGTGTGTTTGTCGTGACCTGCTACTTTCAACTGTGGTGAGTGTTGGGTTTACTTTCCCTATCTTTGCTTTTAAATGTTGTAACTACCAGCATACAATTCTTACTCAGCAATAGAAAAAGGCATGCACAAATTTGGTGTCAAGGGTAAATTGTCAAGATTTGTGGCAGCTGAGTAAATGGAAGGGGTGGTAGCAGGTTTAAAAATTGAAAAATAGAGCAGGGAGTGGGTTTTTTGAGTTGGAGAGAATATACCCAAACTTTGGAAAATCAATAAATGAACAAAATATCTTATGGGCATAAAAAAAGGAGGGATTCAGCAAATATTTATATAAAAAAATGTTAATAATATTAAATGAATACATATAAAAATGAACAGTAATTCAGAAAAATCTGATTTAGACATCATCATATCTGGTGAGCGGTGCTTCATGCTTGATAGAAATGATCAGGGATGAAATAATAAGCGTTGGAAAAAAGAGGAAAATTTCAAGGGATCACTGGGTTTAAGCTTATGCTGAGACAAGTTGATCCCCTGGTGTCCAGCTCATATTGGTTGGCCAGTCCCCATATTTTGATTTCAGAGGGGCTGCTGCTGTTCTAGATGTTGTTGTTGTTGTTGTTGTTGTTGTTGGTGGTGCTTTAGGGCTAGAGATGGGCAGGTCCGAGATTTTAAAGGAGTCAGGTCCGGATGTACATCCAGCGCTGCGGACCTGCATCCAGGTTCCGTGTCCGGCGGACCTGTATGGGTCCGGCTCTACAATCGGGAGGGCGGAGTGTACGGAGGAACTGGAAGTGTGCGGACCTACTGTTGCATTTCTTCTCTTAGAAAAGCACACTAATGCTCGCGGATGGTGGGATTTATACATTTACGAAAATGTTTGAAGTAGCAAATTCTGCTGACGCGGTCGCCAGTGATTCAGCTTATTAAGAATCACATAAAAAAAAAAGAATAACAAAATTAAATTTCCAAGTTTAATAGCGTTCATATCTTAACCCACACCAGTCGTGAACATATATTACATCGGACTTCTAGATATATATATGTACCCGAAGATTGCAGAATCCTCAGTTAAAAACGGTTCACATTAGCAATACTTTATAAATTACACTCGCATTTTCACAACTAGAGTTCAACATTAAAAAAGAGAGTTCGGGAAAAACTCGCACATGGGTGGCGTGCCCGATGAGCTCGGCTGCCCCAGGAAGACTAGCCGGTACCACAAGTTGGGTTCGCGGGCGTTTTTAATTGTCTTCCGGTAGCCGGCATGCACTCCGGGGTCTTCCACGGTACTCCCACGGACCGGCGGGAAATTTAACATCAACTCGGCTGTATTTCAAATAGCACAGCCGGTTTTCGATCTCCCGGGCCACCGACTTTGGAAGCAGCCTCTATCATATGGCTATGCTACACTACATCCAGGTTCCGTGTCCGGCGGACCTGTATGGGTCCGGTTCTACAATCGGGCGGGAGGAGTGTATGGCGGAACTGGATGTGTACGGACCTACATCCAAATACGTGTCCGGGGGACCTGTATGGGTTCGAACCTACAATCGAGAGTATGGTGGATACAAATCCTACCAAGGAGAACTGCAGTATGAGTTATATCGTGTTCATCCATTAATTTACGAAATAAAAGAATATTAATTCTGATAATTTTGTTTTATTTTTGTCTGAAACTCACAATTGTACATAATATTATAAAATCACAGCATAATCAGACTTGATAATGATAAAAGTAAGAGCAAAATTTCTGTCTGCTTCTATAAGAATAAAATGAAATCATTTCTTAATAATGTTTAAGTACTACCAAAAAAAAATAAAAAAAATCGAAAGTCTTTGTTAACTGTTAGTTTTTTTTTACTAAAAATGAAATTATTCAAGACAACATTTTGAGATAATTACTGACTTTCCACAATATACCAGCTTAAGAAACGGTTTATTATAAATGAACAAAAAACAAAATTGCAAGTATAACTTATTTTAAATTGTGAGCGAGAAATTACGTGAGATTTGTTCTTATATTATGTATAGTGTTTTGCTCTGTATACTATGTGAAACTGTTTTGATTGAGTGAATAAAAGGTTGTCGTGAGTGCTATATCGAGTGTGATACAATGCATTTTAATCAAAAAGTAATAATTACGTTTGCCAGCTACCGTGGTGCTTTCAAAATCTTTATTTTATTTTGTGCAATTTCAAAAACTTTTAATTTCTTTGTAATTTTATTTAATATTATTTCCAATTTAGTTGAAATTATTTTTAAGCAAGATTAAATTCTTAGTAATAATAACCGATTGTTTGAGCCATTGTTAGACGTTCTAGAAACGGCTGAGTGTGAGGTTTTTTCAATGTCGGATTATAAAATATTTCTGTAAAAGCGGCCAGCAGAGTCGCTCGCAATAATGCCACATAATCATATTTATATATACTACTAGCTGTTACCCGCGACTTCGTACGTGAGGATTTAGAATTTGATTGCTAGAATTGGATATAAAAAGCTGAAAATTATCTAAGATGTCCCAAACAACACTGAGTAGGCGTAATAAGACAGGAACGCCATCGATATACCATTCTACCTACGAACCTGTCTCATGACTAAAACTGTTATTCATATCGGAAAAAAGGTATCCTATTTCGTTCCTAAATATATAAAGTATTTCCTTGTCATCGGTATACACATATATTCGTCAAAACGTAAGAAAAAAGATGGAGACTCACTTTCGCATATACAATGTTATTAGCTTAGATCACACAAAAACTACCTGTGGAACCAGTATACCGTGAATAAAGTAAACGCTTGCTACCGCCAAAGATTTCTCAGAATATGGTATCCTTTCTATAAAATCCTAGGCTTGGTTCAAATTATGAAAAACAATTCATAAAAATATTTGCCCCCAGTGGGATTTGAATCCGGAGCAATGCTGAAGTTTTCACAAGAAGCAAACTCGTTACCACTACTGAATATTCATGCACATTATAAATACACATAGATATTATGCGTTTGTCTTTCACACTTCAGATAGTTTTCATAATTTAATGACAATATGTTCTTATCTATACATAATATAGTATCCCATCACTATCCTAATGTCAAAAAGCATCTCCCTGTCAAATTTCATCACGATCAGAGAATCCGTTTAGCCCAAGAAAGGTAACAAACAAACATAAAGACAGAGTTACTTTCGCAATTATAATATTAGTACAGATATGTATAATGTTCCTTGGAAACTCTACGAACCGTATTTTTGAAATAAAGAGATGTTAAATGTATTATCTGATTTGTCCTTAAGTCATCAGAATTGAGAAAGTTAAAAATTCTAGAGACTTTGTGATTAATCAAACTGAACGTTAAAGGTTTAATAAGACTACAACACATTAAAATTACTAGTTAAATTACAAGTCCTATCTTATTTAGCATGTAAAACACTCCTCACCTTAGACGCATGAACCAGACCAATAAAAAAGTACTACCGGGTTTTAGCTATCCATTGGCATTTAATAGTTGTTGTAATTATCTACTAATAGTCAGACATTATGAAATAGTTTTCATTTATAATCTTATCTTTAAACAGAACTGTAGTCCAATCGTACAGTAAATGGCATTAAACTCTTCAGAACATAAATTTCAAATCGGAACTGTAATGAAAAACTGCGTTCCAGCTCCGCGTTGCAGGTCCGACCGTGGTTCAACCTCCAGCCACGCGAGAACTGTGGCGCTGTTACAGGTCCGGCTGGACACAGATCCGACAAGGGCGCGGATGTACATCCATCCCCAGCGCAAGTGATACGGGTCCGCGGAACTGCATCCATCCGGACCTACCCATCTCTATTTAGGGCGTGTCGACGACTAGGTCATTACCCTAGCTTAAACACAGAATGACAATGTGGGATAAAATAGGCTACCGTCTGCAAGTCCGACTGGAAAGGGGTCGGCCATACACACAGTATAATAAAATATGAAGGGACTGACTAAAATACCGTCCACATGGCCAACTGTAAAGAAGTCGGCCATGCAGACCTCGGGTTTAAGTAAAACACTAAAACATTGGCTATACTGTAGCCATGAATGACAAATACACTGGCTGGTTGGCTGCAAAGGGCCAACCAGCTTATGCAAACACTAAAAAAAATATCTGGATGGCTGTAAAAGGGCCACCCAGTTGTAAAATGTCGATCTTAATACACAAAAATAATTAAAACCAAACAAGTCAGTACATGGATTGGTGGTTGTAGACAGGCCACCAAACCATTCTAAAAACTAGGCCGATCTCCCCAAAATTTTTGGGGTAAGACCGGCCAGATTACAAAATTTTAAAACTTCCACCACATTGTCATTGTTTAAAATGAGAGACAGATCATTGGCTAGGCCAACGTCTGCCCTTAAGTTTAAAAACAACACACAATCAGTTAAAATGTGGCGTACCGTCAAAGGTACGCCACAAGCATTACATTCCGGTGGGTCCTCCCGGCAGAGAAGAAAGCTGTGTGTCAGTGGACAGTGCCCTATACGGAGGCGAGTAAGGAGAACTTCATCCCGCCTCGCCCGCTGGAAGGAGCTGCTCCACGGCTGAACGATCAATTTGACCTGCCGGAGCTTATTATGCTCGACTTCCAGCCACTGCCTCTGCCAAATATCAAAAATAAATGTCTTCGCCGCCGAGGCAAGGTCAGACTTTGGGACCGGAGCAAAGTCGATTTGGACCTTGTCGCAGGCTAACTTGGCAGAAACATCGGCTGCCTCGTTCCCCCCGATTCCCACATGGCCGGGTACCCAGGAGAATAATACCTCGTTTCCATGAGATTGAAGGGAAAGGAGGGACTCCTGGATGTCCTGGACTAGACGGTCTGCTGGGTAGATATTACCGATGGCCTGAATACAGCTGAGAGAATCACAGCATATGATGAAATACTTATCGCGATTTGCTTTCATATGCTGGAGCGACTTTAACACAGCGTAGCACTCGGCTGTAAAAACGCTGCATCTGCCGTCCAGTTTGAATGTGTAAGTCGCTCGAGGGAACACTATGGAGCAGCCAACTCCGTTAGCCTGCTTAGACCCATCCGTATACACTGTGGTAAACGTGTGATGCTGATTTAAAATGTCTCTAAAAATATTATTAAAAACACTGTCAGCAGTCACAGTTTGTTATACCGAGACAGGTCTAAAATTATTCTGGGCATCTTTAAAAGCCAGGGAGGAGATTTACTCCAAACCTGGTGATAAAAAAAGGGAAGCTCAAATCCGTATTGTTCTAAAAGAGTCTTTGTACTGTAGCTGAACGGTTTAGTGACTCTATGCCAGTTGGTATAGAGCCGCTTGCAGAACTATGTCGTAGACAGGACTGCCAGGTGTCATGGCAACGTGCAGGTAGTGTCGCACCATGAGGAGTCGCCGGGGCATGGTAAGCGGCGGCTTGCCCGTGTCAGCACAAATGCTGACAATAGGGCTGGTGCAATATGGACCCGTGGCAAGCCGAATTCCAGCATGGTGGAAGCTGTCCAATATACGCAGATAGCTGTTCTGTGCCGAACCATACACAATACAACCGTATTCCAACAGTGACCGTACAAAGGCTCTGTAAAATTGTAGCAGGCAGGAGCGGTCAGTGCCCCATGACCTACCACACAGACATTTTAAAAGATGAAGAGCTTTTTAGGCCAGGCTCTCACATCTTTTAGATGCGCAAGCCAGTTGAGCCTTGTGTCAAAGATGAGGCCCAGAAATCGAACTGTTTCAGTAAAACAGTATTCCTCAAGGTAAGTTGGGGCTCTGATAAAAGGATTCAGCTACGTGTAAAAAGTACACACCGGGTTTTCTCGGCAGAGAACCGAAAACCGGTGTGCACTGACCACTCATCCATCCTGTTCAGCACGAGTTGCAGCTGCCGCTCAACGCTTCTCAGGCTGGAGAATGCACAAAAGATTAAAAAATCATCCACATATAAGGAGTACCGTATGGGACTCCCTATAACAATAGAAATACTACTGTTGATAGCAATAGCAAATAAGGTAACGCTTTAAACTGACCCTTGAGGAATACCGTTTTCCTGAATAAAAAGATCAGACACTTCACTACCGACTCGGTACCGGAAGCAACAACCAGATAAAAATTATTTTAAAACACGGGGCAGGTTCTCCCTAGAACCCCAGTCATGTAATTGTTTTAAAATAACATGCCGCCAGGTAGTATCATAGGCGTTCTCAATATCGAAAAATGTCCCCACCAGATGTTGGCTGCGGATGAACGTATCCTGTATCGCCGCTTCCAGCAGGATCAGGTTGTCCAAGGTGGAACGGAACTTCCTGAATCCACACTGAAAGCGGCTCAGAAGGTTTTGGGACTCCAGACACCAGACGAGGCAGCGGTTTACCATCCTTTCCAGTGTCTTCCCCACACAGCTTGTCAGGGCAATACTACGATAACTACCTGGCAACAACTTATCCTTTCCAGGCTTTAAAATAGGAATCAATGTTGCTTCTTTCCACGAGTCAGGCAAGTGTCCTCCGGTCCAGATATCGTTAAAAATATCTAGAAGGTACTCCTTAGCATCCTTATTAATATGGCACAGCATCTGGTACTGGATCAGATCAGGCCCTGGAGCAGTGTCGTTTGCGCTGTTTAACGCTGACTCCAGCTCCCAAGATGTAAATGGGCAGTTGTAGGCCACTGTATTCCACGAATCGAAGCACAGCGGGCGCCTCTCGGCAGCGACTCTTCATCGCTGAAACCAAGGGTCAAAGTTAGCGGACGAAGTGATTGCGGCGAAGTTCTCTGCCATCAGCTGCGCAATGCTTAGTTCATCAGTAATTATACGTCCGTGATCCAGTAACCCAGATACTGGTGGGCGGGAGTACCTTCCAGATATACGGCGAATGGATTCCCATACTTTCAACGAAGGTGTGGAACGATTTATAGTGCTCACAAAGTTCTGCCAGACCTCTTCTTGCTCTCCTTAATAACTCGACACGCCTTAGCTCTGGCAATACGGAACGCTGCTAGGTTGTCAGATGTTGGGCACAACCTAAAACGACGCAACGCCCGTCGGTGACCCTGGATGGCGGAACGACATTCATCGTTCCACCAGGAGACGGGCGTCCTTCGCAGTGTTCCGGAGCTCTTCGGCATGGAAACGTCAGCTGCACAATGAATCACTTCTGTCAAGTGATTCACCGTCTCCTGTATACTGCCACAGGGTTGCAGTTGTACAGAACGGCAGTAGAGCTGCCAATCTGCACAACTGACGTTCCATTTGCGTCAGTTATTTCCCCTTCCACGTTCACACTCAACGTGCATCTAAATAGGGAAGTGGTCGCTACCATGTAGGTCGCGATCCACGTCCCACTGCACGGAGTCCGCAATTGAGGGGGAACACAAGAAAAGGTCAATGGCAGAAGATGACCGGTAGTAGTGGTGAAATGAGTCATTTGCCCTGTATTCAGGATACAAATTTCCTCCTTCTCTATCAATCTACCAACCACTCGGCCCCTGGGGCAATCGGTGGTGGAACCCCACAACGCACTGTGGGCGTTGAAATCTCCCAAAAGAAGAAAGGGCCGAGTGAGTTGTATAATGCCAACCAGGTCGTCGTAGCCGACTGACACACTGGGTGGCAGATAGACAGAGCATACGGTCAGTTGGATTGGACCGTGTATTTTCACCGCAACTGTTTGTAGATCAGAGGTGAGAGCAATAGGTTCGGAGTGGACAGTGTTTTGAACAAACACAGCCACTCCCCCCTTCGCTCGATCACCCTCGGTATCGTCCTTTCTATAGATGTCATACCCTCTTAGCACAGGTTGATGTAAAGGTCTAAAATGTGTCTCCTGAAGACAGAGACACAATGGATTAGACCGTGCTAAGAGTTGGACTTCCTCTTTGTGAGCCTGAAAGCCGTTTACGTTCCACTGAAGTATGGGAGCCATTCTACCTATTTAAACCCCCCCCCCCCCCAGTTCGGGTGGGTCTTCTTTTGGTGATTGCTGAGGAACGGAACCAGGTTCGTCCACTAGCATTACATCGTCTTCGGGGTCCAAAGACGATTCTTGTTGTGGTAAGGCCTCGGATAGCGAACGATTCCTCCGCCGAGGCCTTCTCCCCTTCTTCACCATCCCAGTTGGTGATCTGGGGGGTGAAGCGGAAGGGGACTTCACGAACATAAAGGGGTCTGTATGTTTAAACTTCAGACCCTGAACATCCTGCACTGTTTGCCATCCGCTATTAGCTGATGGAGTTGCTGTCACTTGGTCTTCTGTTGGTGTCACTACTACTGTGGTCGTGGGAACCACGGCTGTAGCTGTTGTAGCGGATGGTTCTGCTGTAGCTGGTGGACTTGCTGAACCTGCTGTCGGTGTGGTCGAGTTTGACAGTGTTGCTACCGACATCCGAGGTCCTAGGTGTAATGGCCTTGATGGGTGTGGCACCACATCTGCACTGACATGAGCACATTGGACTTGTGCCCATGTCCGCAACGGACGTCTGGGTAGCAACACTTTCTTTCCTGACGGGAGTTGATAACGTCTTCGCGTAGCCGGTAGCGAAGACCGGTGGAGCCAGAGCCTTATATTGCTTCTTGGCTTCGCCATACGAAATCCGCTCTTTCGTTTTTAACTTCTGCATCTTTTTTTCTTCCAGATACAATCGACACTCCCTGCTCCAGGCTGGATGTGCCCCGGAGCAGTTGACACACACCTGTGGGAGGGTGTAACTACTGCCTGCCTCATGTGCAGCCTTTCCGCATTTCCCACAGGTGGGGTTGCCCTTGCAGGTCGCCGTCATATGACCGAACCGCTGGCACTTAAAGCAGCGCATTGGGTCCGGTACATACGGGTGAATATTTAAGTTCAAATATCCTGCCTTGATGTTTTTGGGCAAAGTCGGAGTGTCGAACCTCAGGATGAAGGTGGCTGTCTTCTCAAGACAAGTTTAATCTGACGAACCTCGACCACATGTTCTGTTGACCACTCCTTAAGGAGTTCCTCCGTCTCTAAATCCATAATATCATGGCAGGTGATGACGCCCTTACTGGAATTCAGAGTTTTATGTAGTTTGCACTTCACTGCGAACTCCCCGAGCTTCTCACACTTAAGGAGTTGGACAGCCTGCTTGTGGGTGGATGTTTCCAAAAGCAGTGTCCCATTCCTCAGCTTTTTTACCGATTTGAGGGTACCCGCAATACCCTCTAAAACCTTTTGTACAAAAATGAAGAGACTTTCTCAAAAGATCCCTCCACCCTTGTCATAACAACGAAGGCATTGTCAATAATACAACCCTTGCCATTACTGTTGTTTACATCCGGAGAAGGGCTTTCAACTCTCGCCTGTTTGTAAGAACTGGGTGTATTTTTATTAACTTGCGACACACCCGGGCCGCAGGGGTTTTTAGGTTTTTTGTGAGTAGGAATTTTTTGGTCCCACGAGAAAAAACCATTTTAAAAAAGAAGTGCTTATACAACAGGGGTGCGCAGGTGCCCCTGAGGTTGCACGTTAGCGAGTGATCTGCCTCTCACCCATGCAGCTCCTCGTCACGTGGCTGACCTTGAGGTTGAGGTTTTTTTATAGAGGTTTGTTCCGTGTTCGCGATCTGGGCGATGAAGCCAAGATTCCCGTTCTCCTAGGCACACAACGTTCCACCGCCACGCCCTACGGTGGTCGTTGAAGCATGGTAGGAGTTTACGGTGTGGGAAACTTGCGGCGCTCACAAGTTTCCAGCTCGGGCACTGCGGGTTCGCCAAACCTGTACCTATCACTTGCGTACCAGGCCCTGCGGGGTGCTGTTCTAGAGATTTTGATAGACAGATCTGGGAAGTTGATGCCTACCTGCTGCCTGAAGTAAGCAAAGTTTTATTCCTCTATCCGAATTACATTTTGATATCCAACATTTTTATTTCCTTTCACATAAATAAGGATAAGGAAATAAACTACTGCTTACCACAGATAACAGCTGATGGTGTCAAGACATGAAAAATGTATTAATACATAGGAGAATCAACTTTTTTAAAAGTATTCCCTTTCTCCACACAAGGACATGGCAAGATAAGCATAGACACTTGTGCCCAAAAAATTTCAGTGTATTATGTGTATTCATAAATTTTTCATGTATTGATGCCATGTTTCCATCACTTGTGGTAAGTGGTGTCCCAATTCTTTAATCTCCTTGTAATATTTATTTAAGGAAGGATAGGAAAATAAGCCATTTTTCATTACTCAAGAAGGCAGAAGGGTTGTGAAGAACACACAAAAAAAAACAGTACGTATAATATTTCAGCGATAAGCCAAGTTCATCTCTGAATTCAAACATTTGACAAGGGGATCAGCAGTGTAATCCCAAGTCTAACCACAGAGCCAGAATGACTGTTTTGGGCTGGATAGAGGTGGTGGTGGTGATTGGGAAGGTGGGAGGGGGAAAGAGAAGAGAGTAAAGTATTGAGGCAGAGATTTTTGTAGTGGGAGTCAATTTCTTATAAGTGTTGGTTTGCTTTATGGACACATCTTGTAATTATTTACTGGCTACTCCTCACCTCCTCTCAAGCTTTTCTATTATTCCCATAAGGGGGTATCCATTAGTTACGTGAGGTGTTTCTCCGGAATTCCGGACCCCCCCCCTTTTTTTATGAATGGACCTCGCAACTTTCAAACGCCACGTGAGATTTCCCTTGACCCCCTCCCCGTTGGTTAGGTTTCGTGAGATTTCTCTGGACACCCCCCCCCCCCCCCATTTCACCCTAACAATTATCTCTGGTTTAAGTCATGCACCGAGACTCGATGTATACACTTGCGACACACTTATCACATGTCTCATCTCCATGCATGAATTAGGTTTTTAATTCGATAATAGTAACAATGAAACTGCTGTTAGCAATGCAACCAAAGTAGGATAAGGAAAATAACCTGTCACTTACGGAAGATGATGAACGCACTTCACAATATTTTGGTAAGAAACCTTAATCATGTAACAGATGAGACATTTGACAAGGGGAAACATGAGTATTCCATCCAGACCTACCACAGTAACTGACAGTTTAGTTTATTTTGCTATCCTTCTTTGTTTCTAAGCTTTTGAATTGAAATACTGTAAATTTATGTTGTTTATTGCTGTCCTTTTGCCTACATCTATGATAAGTGATAACTAATTACTTGCTACATCTGTTTGTCTCAGCCTCATAACTGGCAAACTCTTTAGTTCAGAGATTTGTAACCTGCATTATGTTAGCTGTGACTAACATTGACACGATTATAACATGAAATTTGCAAAAAATCACGGAAATGAAAATAATAATAGGGCATAGGGAGGGGAAAGTTTGAAGGAACAATTTTTTTTCATATATAACAGTTTTCGATATTATATGAAACTTCCAACTCTCAAAGTGTAAGGACTTGATTCCAAGATTTGAACGAGGAGTTTTGCGAAAAGATGATAAAAAATTTAATTCACCCCACTTATCTGCGAAAATACCAATTGCAAAACTCATTTAAAAAAATATATTATTATGTAGCTTCCTGAAGAGCATAAACAACTAGTGATCTTTATGGATTTTATTATTTTCACAAAATAAGTCATACTTTAGCAGCTAATTCACATTAACACAAAATTGTATACATTATTTTATAGAGAATTTTATTAATTAGGTAGTAAATGTGCTGTGAAATACATTTTTGAAAATTATCAAAAACTCAGTATTACATTTTTCAAGTGAAATTTTAGAGCATTTTATTTATGTAAGCCATCTGAAAGACACTTCACAAAATAACTGATGAACTTCTTTAAAAATCTGTAAAACATTTCTTCAGAACATGAGAGTAACTCACAGCTGATGGATTTTTTGTCTTAACTATTTTTTCCCCCAACAACATCCCTCCCCCTTTCCCACACCTGCCGAACTTGAAGTTAGTCATGCTTGAGGGAGGAGGGAGGAATCAGAAACTAAGGTTACATGGCTGGTATTCCTGGAGTTTCAGCTATTACAGGAAAATTAGTGGTGTGTGATGATTCTAAGCCATGCAGTTGGCAACTGTACAGAGTTTCAGTCAACGGCCACCTACAGTGCTGGTTGTAGGGTAACACAAATGGCAACTTGTTTGGAAAACTGGTCTCGCGAAGAAATCTACTCAGTTATATGATTTCTGTGGGCGAAATACATAACCGGAGCTGAAATTCATTGACAGCTGGTAGGGGTTTTAAGAAGAGAGTGTAATGTCTCATCAGCATGTTGCAGAATGGTGTCAAAGTTCAATCGTAATCTCATATACTCCAGAAGACCATCACGTTGAAGAAGCGGTTTTGTTGGGACTTCATCAACCACCCTGCCAGCAGCCCAGAACTTGGTAAATGTGATGTTCACCATTTTTATCACTTGAGGTATCAGCTAGGAGATAACACTATTTGATAGGAATGAAACACTTTGTGAGAATTTGGCTGAACACGCAAGGAAAAGATTTTTACCAAGAAGAATATTCAAACTCATCCCATGAAGTTTTTATCTGCTTAATGTCTCTGTAACAGTCAGGGGCGCCGACTCTGTGGGTGCTCGGGGGCTCTGGCACCCATGAGAGGTAAATAGTGGGTGCGGAGCACCCATGAGCATAGACGTCAACAGTAATCAGTAATGTACTTTGAGCGACACCTGTATTATCTACGAACTTGCTTAGGATGTGAGTGTGCACGTCATGCCCAAGGAGAATATAAACACTACGTTAGGTCATACCTAACACTATCTACTGTGTGGTAAGTGTAGGTTTGATTCGTAAAGATCCACACACAAGCAAATCGAGCAACTCGACCCACCGCGCAAATTCTAGCCCGCCATCCGTCGCTCTTCATCCGCCCGCTGCACAGCCAGCGCTTTCGTCGCCGCAGCTCGCAGGCTGTCAAAGGTGTCTCACTAGTTCTTAGTCGAGCTGGTAAACAAAACATGTGCTTTAAGAGTACGCAGCGCTTGATGTTATCGTGTTTATTTCTGAAAAATAATAGTTTCTATAGATAAATTCGTCCGAAATCGTAGCCTGAAGAACCCTCCACTAGTAGCTCTTCGCATCTTAGTACATCCTCAACAGATTCAATCAGAAGATGTTATTTCTGCAAATTCTGTTGAATAGAAGAAAAGGCACAATTTTAAAAGTGCCATACAATTATTTCATGGCTGCTAAATTGATGGAGATATAGATAAAGGGACAGTGGCGGATCCAGGATTTTGTTTTTTGGGGGGGGCTGGGATTTGGTTTGGTTGGGGGGGGGGGGCTTGACTCGGGAAGGAGGGATTCGCCGACAGAAATCTCATTATTCCAGATTGCCGCCCTTATAAAATCTGTAGAGCCAAAAAAAAAAAAAAGGTCCCTGAAATACATGTCGTCAGGGATGACCTTGGTGCTTTTGGGCTTCAGCCCCCTAGCCCCCCCCCCCCCCTGGATCCGCCACTGTAAAGGGATTTGCCAAACTTGAAAGAACTTGCGCCGAAAACATCATCAAGAGGGGATAAGTATATTAAGGCACTCACTTAAGGTAGTTTTTCATCATGAAATAAAGCTTTAAAAAGCACGAGAAGCCTTAAGTTCACTGTTGTGGACTGCATAAAGCCAATTTAGAACGTGGCGTCAGTGTACATTGAATGCAATCAAAAAGTAAAACTATATGATATAAAACAAATTTTTTTAGTGACCGGGAGTCTACCCATAAGGGACCACGAGGACGAATATTCATATTGCATTCGATGTTGAAGAAGGTGAGAAAAGTATGCTTTCGAGTTAAACACGCGGCAATAAATATGGGCGGTTGTTATACGATATCACTAATTAAGCGCGTGCAATTTTGAGTAACGAAACACTGCATAAAATGATAAAAGTAGTGCAAAATGCGGTGAGCTATTCAGTTATGGTTGATAAAACTAGCGATATTTCCAGTAATAAACAAGTCACACTCTTCTTTCATTATGTAGACGCAAAATGTAATAAACACGAAACGGCATCAACGATATCCGACAATATTTGTTTGAAATTTTGAATTACTACAGTACTAAGAAGATTCGACATAAATATCAAGATGTGTAGTCGTCTATAACGAGTACAAATGGTGCTTCTGATGTTGAAGCGCATACTGACTTTCAATTGTGGATTAATCCTGTTGAAGCAAGGTCAATTCATGTGCATTGCACCGCTCACTCGTTAAACCTGGTTTTTCAAGAGACTAGATATAGAAGATGTAGGTACATGTAATAAGAGATATTATAGCGTGTTGTTTTCGTGCGTGGTTCATCGCAACATCAAGCTTGTTTTGAACCACTACAGGCAGCTAGCGATGAACCTCTCTTTGCTGCCTTTTTAACCAACAAGACAGTGTTGTCGTATATCTTCCTTAAAAACTATTCTAAACAATTATAGTGTGTTGCTATGTTTTTTTAACTACACAAAAAGTCTGGAAGATAATACCTGCGCGAAAGCAAAATGATTTTTTTAAAATTCTTCAATCTTTTGAATCTCTTTTTATTAACATTTCTGATAGAAATTCTCGTTCGTATCGAAGGTTTAAACGCAAATTTACATAAGACTTCTTTCCATCTGCAAAAATCTGTAGATAATACTGTCAAGCACGTCGTATCATCCCAACGAACTGGCGAAAATTTCAAAACTCCTGGAAATCGGCTCTTGACTCAGTTTTTATATTTGATAATCAACTAATCAACGTTAATGACTCCAAAAATGAGGATAAATAGACATATAGACGATTCATCAAGTGAAACGCATTAGTTTTCCTCGCGCGCTGACTGACATAAAAAATATATCTTGTAGTTTTAGATAAAGTCATTGGCCGTAGCGACCAGCACTTTACTAAAAATGCTATGACACATTTGAGTGGAGCTATTTGTTACTGATTAAAATGAAGCAAGCAGCAGTTTCCTGAAAGGGTTCCACGAAGATCTCATTGATGTGGATCGTTTGGTTCCTCATCGTGCTATTAGCAATTGCATTAACAAAACATGCCAGACTGAACAATGTGAAAAACGGTTATATAGATTCGCAAATCTACCCAAGATATGATGCCTGAAATCATCAAATTGTTAAAAATCGTTTCAACTATTCCAGTATCGGCATGCACGGCAGAACGATCATTTTCAGCATTGCGGAGAAAAAAAAACTTATTTGAGGAGTACTATGGCTCAGCAAAGATCGAATGATAGCATGGTAGTGCACATAAACCGAGAAATAGCGGATGATGTGGAACTACAAGATTTTGCTGATACATTTATAAATAGAGCTGTTTGAAAAAATAAATTTGCATTGAAAAAACTGATTTTATATAAATTAAAAATGTAGCTTCTTAAAAAGGTTTATTAATGTTGATCATACAATCCTCAGTAAAACTATGTAGCCTACATGAAGTATGTGCTAATACACATATCCAGCTAATAAAAATTATGCTACACACTGTTAATATAATGATTTCATGTTTATATTTTTATTATTATGAAAGGTATCCGTTCCTTATTGTTCAATCTAGTATTTTCTACGCATCTTTTTTTTTCGATCTCCTCTGTATATTAATAACTAGCTGTATCTACGACTTCATTCATCTAGCGATCCTTGCGAATACAAATCAGAAACAATAATAAACTCCTGCTTTCTAATTGCAAGAGACAATTTATTGGTTATCTATCTATTGCTATTATAAAGTTGAAAATCTATAACTTTGTAACTCAATCACGTTATAAAATACAAAATCTTTCTTCCCTGCTCTGCCTGTCTGTTAGCTTATTACTTGAAATCTATCTACTGGATGGATTTAGATGCGATTTTCACTATTATGCAGTACTATCTGGTGCTTGCGACTTCGTTCATGTTTGTCAAGGATTTTAAAGTTTTTATTTAATATGCACGAAACCCTAAATGTTTTATGGATAAAAAGAAGCGTATGATATTCCCTGCCAAATCAGCAAACCGCCAGTGATAGTCTTGTCGGAACTAGTTCACAGTCTTTGCTGGTTCAAAAAAAAAAAAAAGTGTCATCAAGTGGGCATGAGGGGAGTAGTTTACGTCGCGATACACGACGTCACAACGTGATATAGTACTTACGAAAGTTGTTTAAATAACTAAATTCCTCGTGCCTTTTGCTGTGACTTGAAGGTTTTGTTTTCATTCTGGTCCAGGCCGAATTTCAACCTAACCACAATCTCCGTTAATATTGTCGCTACAAAATCAAAGCCTCAGTCACACGCGCATTGATACACTCATTGTATCTTAAGTTAATGATGTCGTGTATCGCGACGTAAACTTGAACCGGCATGAGCACCCACGAGGTTTTCTAAAACCCGGCGCCCCTGGTAACAGTGAGGTCCTTAGAGACAGGAAAGGATGGGGGGCAAGGAATGGGAAGCAATTCGGCCATGGCCTTTTGAAGGAAGCATCCCGGCATTTGCGTGGAGTGATTTGGGAAACCATGGAAAACCAAAATCTGGATGCCCAGACGGGGATTCGAACAGCCGTCCTCCTGAATGTGACGCCAGAACACTAGCCGTTACACCACCATGCTCGGTTCCCATGAAGTGACAAGTACCTAAACTGATATAGAAACTATATCAAGAAATAACTTAATTTATGTGCTACCAGTTGACTCTATTGGTTGTGTGAAATAAAAATAACACGCTTCACTGGAGGTTTTGTAACCTTAGTTTCAGATCACCCGTTGTAAGTCAGTCATGTGGGGAGAGAGAGAGAAAGACCACACCACCAAAAAGGGTTGCAGACGTAACAGGATACAGGACCTAAGCATGCCCAACATCAGCCCACCTACTTTCCCACTCACAATCCATGATGTGTCGGCAACTAATGCTTCCAGCAGCTGGGTGGGAAGTACAACAATACTGAACACCATTCTGACAATCTTCTGGTCAGTCATTTCAGTTGATACAAAACAGCCTGATAGGTATTTCATTTAAAATGAAATAATTAGTCCAATAAGAATCACTTTCAAGTTTGAAATAAATAACACTCGGGTTTTCTGCTGGTTAATTGATTGATTTAATTATTTTAATGACGTTTTGGCAACTGCCATCGTTGCCTTCATCAGGTTAACTCTTAAATACAATGAAAAGAAAGACTGTGACTGACTCGTGAGCCAGTCCTGGCTCCTATAAATAGCCAGTTGCCAAGGGAAGCTTCACTCTGGTCTTTGATTGGTCGACGATGCAAACTGCCTCAGGCGGGGTCAAACCGGTTTGGATGCAACTCTGCATCTCGTGGCTGCATCCCGTAGCTCAGCAGCTGGATGGCATTTAGTAGCTCCACGGCAGTATCTAGAGTGGTCACCAATCCAAGAAAAAACCACGCATAACATTGTTTAACAGTTGGCATGTGCGGTCACCCATCCAAGTGCTCACCACGCTCATCGTTGCTTAACCGGCGACATTACACAAGGGCTCCGGAACTGACCAATCACGACGACTAATCTCACATTGGTCGACGTGTCAAGACGGCGTCTGCTCGGAAGGCTGTCTCTAACACGTTGCTGTTTCAGGTCTTTTACGACTGGCTCACAATCCTTGCTCAGGAAAAGATCACCATGTCTGTTAATACTGTTGTCACTTATTCAAATCTCCAGTGCTACTCTGATCATTGAGTCCCAGAAATACGATATCTTAGCCAGAACTTCAATATTCTCGAAGTTCATGCTGTGAAAATTTTCTATAGCATGTTCTTCTAATGCGGACTTGTCCAATGGTAGTAACCACAAATATCGTTGGTGCTCATTGCGGCATTCGTCCCCCAGAAACTGAAACTAACACCTGAACAAGAGTCTCCAAAAACCGTCGCTGGGTTGCCTTATGCCGGGAATACTTCTGGAAAAATTGAAAGAATCTTAGCACGATATGGCATAAGGAGTATCTTCTGTCCACCTTTGAAGATACATGATATGTTATGCACGGTGAAAGACAACCTTGGCCTTCGAGTCCCCCAGTAGTTTATTCAATCCCTTGTGAATGGGTCAAGGTATACATCGGACAAACCATAAGAACTATCAAGCACCAACGATTCAGGCTAAAATATCGTATTTCTGGGACTCAGTGATCAGAGAAGCGCTGGAGATTCGAATAAGTGGTCTTTTCCTGAGCGGGGCTTGGGAGCCAGTCGTAAAAGACCTGAAACAGCAACGTGTTAGACACGGCCTTCCGAGCAGAAGCCGTCTTGACACATGACCAATGGGAGATAATTCGTCATGATTGGTCAGTTCCGGAGCCCTTGCGTAATGCCTCCAGTTAAGCACTTGGATGGGTGATCGCACGTGCCAACTGTTAAGCAACGTTATGCGTGGTTTTTCTTGGGTGGGTGACCACTCAAAATACTGCCATGGAGCTACTAAACGCCATCCAACTTCTGACCTACGGGGTGCAGCTACTACACTCCTGGAAATTGAAATAAGAACACCATGAATTCATTGTCCCAGGAATGGGAAACTTTATATACACATTCCTGGGGTCAGATACAACACATGATCACACAGACAGAACCATAGGCACATAGACACAGGCAACAGAGCATGCACAATGTCAGCACTAGTACCGTGTATATCCTCCTTTCGCAGCAATGGAGGCTGCAATTCTCCCATGGAGACAATCGTAGAGGTGCTGGATGTAGTCCTGTGGAACGGCATGCCAAGCCATTTCCACCTGGTGCCTCAGCTGGACCAGCATTCGTGCTGGACGTGCAGACCGCGTGAGACGACGTTTCATCCAGTCCCAAACATGCTCAATGGGGGACAGATCTGGAGATCTCGCTAGCCAGGGTAGTTGACTTACACCTTCTAGAGCACGTTGGGTGGCACGGGATACGTGTGGACGTGCATTGTCCTGTTGGAACAGCATGTTCCCTTGCCGGTCTAGGAATGGTAGAACGATGGGTTCGAAGACGGTTTGAATGTACCGTGCACTGTTCAGTGTCCCCTCGACGATCACCAGAGGTGTACGGCCAGTGTAGGAGATCGCTCCCCACACCATGGTGCCGGGTGTTGGCCCTGTGTGCCTCGGTCGTATGCAGTCCTGATTGTGGCGCTCACCTGCACGACGCCAAACACGCATACGACCATCATTGGCACCAAGGCAGAAGCGACTCTCATCACTGAAGACGACATGTCTCCATTCGTCCCTCCATACACGCCTGTCGCGACACCACTGGAGGCGGGCTGCACGATGTTGTGGCGTGAGCGGAAGACGACCTAACGGTGCGCGGGACCGTAGCCCAGCTTCATGGAGACGGTTGCTGATACCCCAGGAGCAACAGTGTCCCTAATTTGCAGGGAAGTGGCGGTGCGGTCCCCTACGGCACTGCGTAGGATATGACGGTCTTGGCGTGCGTCCGTGCTTCGCTGCTGTCCGGACGGGCACGTGCACCTTCCGCCGACCACTGGCGACAACATCGATGTACTGTGGAGACCTCGCGCCCCACATGTTGAGCAATTCGGCGGTACGTCCATCCGGCCTCCCGCATGCCCACTATACGCCCTCGCTCAAAGTCCGTCAACTGCACATACGGTTCACGTACACGCTGTCGCGGCATGCTACCAGTGTTAAAGACTGAGATGGAGCTCCGTATGCCACGGCAAACTGGCTGACACTGACTGCAGCGGTGCCCAACTGCTACGCAGCTAGCGCCCTTCGACGGCCAACACTGCTGTTCCTGGTGTGTCCGCTGTGCCGTGCGTTTGATCATTGCTTGTACAGCCCTCTCGTAGTGTCCGGAGCAAGTATGGTGGGTCTTACACACCGGTGTCAATGTGTTCTTATTTCAATTTCCAGGAGTGTAGATGCAGAGATGCAACCATAGATTTGAAATCTGGAACAGACTTTTCCTTAGTACCTTACAAACAAGTACTGAAAAGTCGCCTCTTGGGGGTGTCCGCATCCTAGTTTGTTTTTTTTTCGGGTAAAAAAGGCTTAAAAAGGGATTGAGTGTTAAATTGGTATAAACTCATCGTAGCATTTAAAATGTCAGACTTAGTAACATTTTATTGGACCCTAGGTAATTAGGATAGGCTGACTACTGCTTAAAAGTGTAATATTGGCACTATTATTATTTAAAAGTAAAAGTATGGTCACATTTTATCATAAAGTCAATACGAAACATAACCTTTTTTTAAAAAAAAAAAATATCTCCAAATTGCGAAAAACTGTCAAAGTTACCAGGTCAGGACCTATGATCAAAGTTGTAGTACACTCTTTCAGCATTAAAATGATATATATCGTTCATCCCTCTGTAACATATGGTTGTCGAGATAGGCGTTGAAATAAGCACACGTGGGTCAGCACTGCACCGAGAGCTCCACGTGCAGCTGCCCGGGCGTTATGGGTATGAACCTGAAAAAAAAAACTATAATGTAGACCTGAAAATTGGCACAGAAGTTATTTACTACCCGAGAAACATTTCTTGAAAAGTCCCCATTTTTGAGGTGTCCTCTTCATAGTTTCATCAGGGCAAAAGTTTTTAAGTGGGGCTTAAATGCCATAATCAGTATAAACGTCATGTAGCTCTTAAAATATCAGCACCAGTATCATTTCACTGCACTATAATTAATTGGGAAGGCTAATTATTGAATGATGGCATAGCTATGGGAGCAATTATTGTACAGAAGTACAGGGGCGCCGAAAATACAGCGAGAGATCGTCTGCGCAAAAAATAAATTCTATAATAACCGAGCTTGATGTTCACATATGATTTTAGGACACTAAATATGCAGAAGAGTTTATACACGTAAGCTACAGCTTAGTGCATAGTTGTATGTCATCATAGAATTGAGTCAACTCGAGTTAGCTTGACTTATTCGAATAAAAAAAATCACCTGTTTCCTGTCTTTTCGGCTGTAATCTTTGAGTTCATTCGCATGAGAGTGCATTCAACTTACTTTTCTGTTTCTACCATGTTAGACCTTCAGTGATTGCAATTACCGTTGATATTGTAAATATTTACCTTTTACAGACAAGAGATGTGCTATCTGAGAAAAAGGCGAATCTCAGAAGGCTTCAGAATTGCTTGCAAAATTTTTTAGATTTGAGAAGTCATCTGAATCGTCGTCACAAGAACTAGAGCCACTTACAACAGAAGAAAACTTATTTAATAGAAGTCCTTCAGACGAGGCTCAAGATGATAAAGAGCGGGATGTACGAGAAGATTTAGCTATGGCTGGAACGTCGGCTGCAGTTCAAAATATTACAGAATATCAGACATACCACCACCCCCGCCTTTTCAAAATACAATTTATGACGATACTTCAAAATGGTCAATCATTGACTCTGTAGCCACAGATGAAATAATTATTCGAGAAATGAAAAAATTCAAGAAAAAAATCATGGACGCCATTTTTTAAATGTGTATTTTCAAAGAGTAATGCCAAATCGAGAAACTTTTAAAATATGACTGGTTCATTCTAAATTTTCAGATTAAATATATTGTTTCTGTATATTGTATGTTTGTATATTGTTGTTTATTCAACAATAAAAACTCTTATTTCGAAAAAGAAGGATATGATGACAGGAACTACTTATCAGAGCGTCTCAAAATTCATGAAATTTTGTTCAAATCACCAGTACACCATGCTCAATTTGAAAGAAGCTTTGATTCTTTTAAAGAATGTGGGTGTAATTGACAAGCATTTGTAAATACAGATGGTGGGTGGGTTGCTTTCCTCGAATGAATGATGTCCAAAGCATTATTTTTAATATACAATAATTTCTTGTCTAGAGGAAGCTTTGGCTCAGAAAAACAAAATACTTTTAATAATAGTAACTTCCTGGGTTTATTGAAAATACTAGGAAAATATGACCCTATAATGATGGAGCATTTCCGCTGTATTGTCAATAAGGAGACTGTTGTAAATGGGTCTTGAATTAGCAGAATCAATTAAAGTTAAACTAATGAAACAAAATGGCTGGCAGGATATATTTCCGAATGTGGGGACAGCACTTTTATTTTAGCAAATGTATTAAAAAAGAATGAAGTTCGTAATAAAATTTTGACTGTGAATAAGTTATCTAAATACTTTTCCATCATACCGAATATCATGATGTCAAGCATGTCGAACAATTATCTGTATATCGCTGGTTATATTGACACAAATGAAGTGTGTAAGTGTTCTGTGCTTACAACCTGGTAAGTGACTCTTAGGGACCTGTGAGTTGGTCTCACTGGCCTGTTTATCGACAATACTTTGCAAACGTTCTATTTGGATATGGAAGAATTTTGAGGGCAACGATATGACAACAGATCCAATTCACCAGGAGGAAACTAAGGTGTCCAAACAAAAATTCTGAACGAATATCAGACAGCATTTTTTGCTCCATGTAGCTAACACTAAATTTGGTAATAGCAAGTGCCGTCAAAATATCAATTAAATCAGTTTCCTTGTCCAAATTTTTTTCAAGAATATTTGTTCTATTATCTCAATCACCTAAGCGATGGAAAGTGGTATCCAAGCACTTACACCATCGCTAAAAAATTTGCGAATCTTGTTTGGAGAATAGAGTATCTAGTCTCGCTGGAGTTCGCTGTCACTAATCATCAGTTCGTGACGCCATTCTGGAAACGAATAATTCAGTTGTTTCAAGTAAATGTTGTAAGCAAGACTATGTTGACTGAAAGAAGATTTATAAAACGCTTCATAACTGCTGGGAAAAAGCTCGGAAGTTGAGAAAATGTACATTGGTTATTCGTCTGCACTGATAACTACTTGAAAAATGGCTTTTCAGAATGGGCCATAGCCTATTATTAAGCTAGTCAGATACCAAAGAGAGCAGAGAATTTTTTTTAGTATGAGGCCGTAGATGAGATAGCAATAGATCCAGAAGATTTGTTTACAGTCAACATGTTTTAGCATATCATCGATACAATTGAGAATGAATTGGTAACTCAGTTTACACAACTATCCAAATTTAATGCTATGTTATCAAAAAAAAAAAAAAAAAAAAAAAAAAATCTGAAAAGTCCCAAATGGAATCATCCTGAGCAGATTTGGAAATAAATTTAACTGATGGAGGAAAATGTGACGTATATGGTTGTGAATTGGTTAGAAACATTCTAACTGAAACTGTTGTTGATGGGGCTCGAATCAGCAGAACCAATGAAATTTCAACTAATGAAACAAAATGGTTGGGAGGATATATTTCAGAATGTGTGGACAGCACTTCGAATTTTGCTAATCACACTTGTAACTGTCGCTAAAGGAGAACAAAGTTTCCGTGAATTAAAACTTATTTATGGTAAACACAGACTCTAGATATACTTTCAGATATTACAATTTTATCTATTGAAAATAATATTTCAAATGGAGAAAAGCGATGAAGATGGTAATCTAGGTCTTTTAGTATTGATTTTACTTCCTCATTTGTTTGTTGAAAAAATATTAAAATTATGAGAATCTGATGTAAACGTGATATGAGAATTGTGTACGCCCTAGTAGCTTAAATAAACCTTTTCAGACATAATGTGTTCCATACTTGTTGTTTCTCATTCAAACTGCTGCTATCCTATATTGATCTTTCTGAGGTTTGAATTATTATTAATATATAAAGACTGCTCGCAGCTTTGTGGAATTCATAAAGCATTCATACATGTATTCGTATTTGAATCCCTCGGAAACTACTTTTTCGATCGGGATAAAAGTAGATAGCCAGTAACATTATTCCAAATTTTATCTTAAGCCTTTCAGCCATTTCAACATGAAACAGTAAAAACTCCAAGCAAACAAACTTTTACATTTATAATATTAGTAGAAAGTAAAAAAAAAAAAAAAAAAAAAAAAATATGTGTGTTGTCTTCAATCTGTCTATAGGAACATATTAATAAGCGATTCCACATTTGGGGCACCACAACGAGATTTTGCACCACCTGAAAAATTTGCTAGGACCCGCCACTGCCACTTACCCTTCCTCTTGTGTGTGCACACAACATTAGTACAAGAAGTTATAAAGAGCATTGTAGGTGGTAATTCTGGCAATGTGAAACTAAACAGGAGACTCAAAGTCAATCCGTTGGCGAACATGACTATGACATTAAAAGTTAGAGATCATGTCGTTTCATTCAATCCCACCCGAATAGTCTGTGTCATGAAAACTAAAAATGACCTCACATCTTATCTGAAATACTAGCTGGCCCCTAAACCTCCATCATAATTCGATGAAGTTTCGTTCCGTAAAAATTCAAAGTCTTCTGTCACGGAATTTTTCCTTCATGTGATGCTCCGAGAGATAGGTTCAGTGAAGAAACAATTGTAATTAAAGATGGTGGCTATCTCCTACACGCTGTGGCGTGGCCTAGACCAGCTACTTTCGGTCAACTCCGTGAAATATATGAATCTTTTGTGGTTAAAAAGTTCTCTTCATTCGTCACCATCGTTTCCGATGGATATGAACACAAGACAACGTAAATGTGAGGAGTGTCGACGACTAGCCGGGGGGAAAACTTCTGCCAGTGTTTTCGCTCATCACAACACTGTTGTCACTTCACTCCAAGCTGAGTTTCTGAAAAAATGTCATAACAAAAATCAGCTTGTCGAATCATTCGTAACCAAATTCAAGACTGCGGGGCAGTGTGCCATTGAGTGTAAAGGAAACGTGGATACCAGCATTGCATTGTTTGCACTTGTATATGACAGGGGTCAAGAGGTAGCAGTTATTTCCAATGATACAGCTGTCCTGGTAATGTTGGTAGCAAAAGCTAGTGAAAGCAGTCGTATAAATGTAGTTCACACTGTCACAAGCAAAACTGCTAGTAAGGTCTTCAATGTGGCAGAAGTTTGCAAAGCCATCACAAACATGAAAAACTCTGCACTCTGTTGTCATGCATTCACTGAGTGCAGTACTATGAGTGCCTTTTCAACACAGGAAAAAAAAGAAGGCTGAAAGTTATTCAAGGGTTCTACAGTATTCCATGACAAAATGAAAACATTTGTACATCCCAATGCACAGAAAGAAGACATAATATCCGTAGGAGAGATGTTTACCATTGCCCTCTATGACAACTTTAAATCTCAGTGCCAAAATCTGGACGAGCTTTGGGTAATAAAATACAGTTGGAAGATCGCAACCCAACCAGTCATTGCATCCATCTAGTTTGGATTCCTTCCACCAACATCTGCAGCATGCGAACAACATATGAGTATACTTACAGATTAAAGAATTCTTTAGATCCTGAAGATTGGGGTTGGGAAATTCAAAATGGAGCTCTTAAGCCAGTGACTACCCGACTTCCACCTGCTCCGGATCATCTCCTTAATTTGGTGTCCTCCAATTGTAAGAACACCTGCGGAAATAGATGTGAGTGTGCATGTTGCGGGCTGGAGTGTTAACTAATGTGTGCCGAGGATATGCATGCGGCAATGTCACCTATAATGGTTCAGATGATGAGTACGATGATGAAGTTGAACTTTAAATTTCATTTAAAGATTTTAATTAAAAAAATGTATAATTTATAATTCTGTAAAATGTTTCATCATTTTCAAGGCATCTTCCTGTCAATTTATATATAATGCCAAGAGCACAAAATCTCAGCGCACTGTTCGAAGAGATTAGAATGATGCAGACAGAGGAGGAAGGGTAAGTGGAGCATAGCTTTATGCTGAAATCTGCGTGTTGTTTTGAATGTTTCAAGGCATATGTCACCAACTGTTTGTCACAAAACATGATGAATATACCATTTTACTGCTGAAGCTGCATTCTACAACTTATGACGTCACTTGTAACGGCATGACGTCAATCTATGACGTCGCACAATGACATCATGCTTTTCATCATTATTCTTGGTAATGGACATTCTTTAATTTCATTTTCAAGCATCCACAAATAAATTAACTGACAGAACACTGAAATAAAAGTATGCATTGCGTTAAAATCGACACATCAATAATTAGATGCTTATATTTACATAATATTCTTTTGATACGTACTAGTATTACTTAATTTCTTTGTCCATAGATATGTAAGATAAAAGCTTTGTGCTTCGAGCATCAATGTAGCAAATGTTTTGGTTAGATTGTTACCTTGCATGTGTCAGAATTACAACTGGCATTTGACATTATGGCAGAGGGCATAAATAATGTAGTTTTTTTTCCAAAATAATTTAAACTGTGTCCTATTATTTAAATTATTAATTCGTTTAAATGGAAACAGATGCACACTGATCCTGATCTCTGCACCCTTCACTACACTTGAAACAAATATTATGTGACATATTTTAAGATTAATTTTAATTTCGTTTGCTTCCACTGTGTAATATTACTGAGCCTATTATTTCAGCAACTGTGTCAGCCATTCAAACGTTTAAATATAAGTTTGAATCATGGTTAAAAAAAAGAAATGTGTAAAAACCCTCCAAGATTTATATAGCTATGCATTATTGCCACTAAAATTTGATAATATGTGTAAGATAGAAGTATTGTTCTCCTGGCGGCAAGTTTATCAAAGTGTATGGTTAGGTTGAAATGCAACCTGGACCCGGATGGAAACTGAAAATATTTGCTACAGCACAAGGCACTAGAAATTACATTGAATTTAATTTTATAACAATTCTATTTCGTTAAGCAACTGCTAAGAAATGAATTGTCAGAAAACTAAAAGAAAAGTACGTATTGCGTTTAAATTCGCATATTAATTATTAGGTTTTTTTTTTTTTTTTTTTTTTTACTAAAATCATTACATGGTTCGAATGAAAGAAGTTCCAAATTGATCGCGATATATGTGGCCTAAACCACAAATAAATATTACGTTAGCGTAAGCTGTTAAGATTTATTTTTAGCATCCTTTATTCTCACTGGGGTCACTATTTCAGCTGATGTAAGCTAACTCAGCCGTTAAAATATCAATCTTCATCACAAGTATTAAGAAAGAAAGGTGTCAGAACCTGTGAATATTTAAGTTTATATCACGGTGCATGATAACACTGACACGCGATACAGGAAATGTATTAATTCGCGCGTAATTAAGCTATCAGCAATGTAAGTGGAGATTGTGGTTAGGCTGAAATGCAGCCTGGACGAAGTTGACAACTGAAGCTTTTTACTACAGCACAAGGGACGATAAATTACAATGAACTTTATTTTATAACAATTCTATTTAGTTCAGCAACTGCAGAGAAATAAATTACCACAACACTCAGTTAAAACAATCATTTTTGACGGACTAGTCATTAAATAATTAGCCTTCCCAATTACTTATACTGCAATGAAATGATACTGAAGCTGATATTTTAAGAGCTACAAGACATTTATATTGATTATGGCGTTTAAGCCCCACTTAAAAACTTTTGCCCTGATAAAACTATGAAGAGGACACCTCAGAGATGGGCACTTTTCAAGACATGTTTCTTAGTGTAAAGGTCGTTTTGGGCTTTTTATTAATTAAGAATGATTTTATAAATGTTGGAGACATTGGCGAAGTTAAGAGTGGAGAGTTGCAGTCACGCAGCGCAGACGCAAGCAAAGTCGTTGCCCCATTCAAGAATGCTGAATAGCACGTCAGCAATACCTTCTTGTGACGCAAAACAGAGCCGAAGTGGGCCTGTACAATCAATAAATCATTCTATTCATTACCAATGAGCTTAGGAGCAACTTCGGGTAGCAAACCGCTAGCTTAAAGCTTAGCCGCCCTGCCTCGGACGTCGTAACGATCTCAAGTTCCATCCAGTATGAATAGACTGACTTTCACTTAATATCTTCTAACATAAAGGACTAGCGATTCAGTAGAACAAGTGTGGACTCTGCTTCTTGGTATCATCGTCAACTGTACTATCGACAGCTTCATTCCATTAAACCGTTCATACACACTTTGTGTTGATCATTTGAGTATATAGTACTCCTATAGTAAAAGGGTTGTCACCTACACGTGGTGTCAGACGATCCTGATTGAATTAATTAATTAGCTTGCAAGAAGTCAAGACGGTATCCGGAAGAAGATAAGAAGAGGAGATAAACACTAAGTTCAGTCACATGTAAAGCCACATTCCCAATTAATGGTCAAAACGCCCAATGCAGTCACCTAACCACAAGGCCAGCCCGTTACAGTGGTTTCAGAAGTCGGGATATTATCATCGGAATGTAATTGGGAAAATCTAGAATAATTGTGGGTTTACGAAGGAAATGTAGACGTTATGACGCGAGTGCAGGTGCTGCTTTGCTAGCAGTAGATACAGGGACCGGCGAGGAGCAAGACAACGGCGAAGAACCCGAAGAGGTCGTGGAACCAGGGGGTCGTCGGTTCGAGACTCTGGAGAACCAGGTGCGGCATTTGGTGGGCCAGCACATGGGACCTCAGGCGGGGCAGTTCAACGCAGCGGCTACAGTCGGCATTTATACACAACGCAGATAACAGTGAATGCAGCTAGTCTGGCGCGGCCAGCAAAACATCGCAACACTTATCGTCACGGCGCAGCTTTCCGGCAGAAATAAAAAGGTAAGCTTGGAATCTTGTCATTGTTTAGAATTTCGGGGGAGTGTAACTATAAAATTTCCAAAACTTTAGCTGATATTTAAGTGCGAATTTATTGAATTCCTGTTGGAAAAATGCAAACGGTAAAAATTGAGTTTGTTTATACTGAAATCTAATAAAAGGTGCAAAGGTAAGAGCGCTGAAATGAAATAGTTCATTTCCATGTGGAAGGAAAACTCAAGTGTAGTATATGTTAAAATTTTGAATTAATTGGAAGCCGTGAGAAAAGTAATTGAACCGTTATTTCAATGCAGTTAATAAATGCAAATTCATTTGTAGAAGTTTGATCTGCAAAGTTGGAAATCTGCAAACTTTTGGAGAATCAAAAATAATTTTTTTGTAAAAATAGTGCCTTTGTGGACTTCAAATGTGATAATTTAATGAAAGAACATAACAAGCACAAAAAATATGAAATTGGAGGTAAGTAAAAATCTGTTCAATTGTGTAAATGTATGTAAGTTTAGTTAAATTAATTAGTGAAAGTTTAAATAGTAATGAATGATTTTAAGTGAATTTATGGGAAAGATATTAACTGATAGAGAGAAATAAGTAAAGGGAATGAAACGGTTTATGGAATTTGAGAGTAGTTATTGCATAAGAATAAATTGTTGATTTGAATATGCTGATACTGTAATACGTTAAAGTAGTGTTTTAAGTAATAGAATTATGTTAAGTATTTCAGTAGGGGAAACCTGTGTGCAGCTATAAGGATGGGATTTTAAATAAAATTTGTGCATGTAGTTGGAGAGAATATTTGGGGAGTAAATGGATCATTCTTTTGTAATTTTTGAGTAATCAGAAATATCCAGGAGCATGTTTCTTGCATGTGTTGCTTTAGTGACCACAGATCTCCGAGCTAGATTGATCGTTTTCGATGGCCTCGCGATCAATCACTATAATCTTCGACTATCGACTAACCTTAGTCATTTCTGTTTTACGGGTTTTGCTAAGCTAATTTAGAATAAATCTGAATTCCGCATATTGTCGTGTGTGAATTTTTAAATTACAGCTGTCAGTTAATTGTACATTTGTTTAAACAATACTTTTCATTCAAAAGTGCAGTAATAATTTCGTTGAGTAATTGTTCCAAATTGAGTTTATAAATATTTTCATCAGCTGTTCATGGCATATCAATGTTCGTATTTTGTTTCGTGGTATGGGTAGATTAAAATTGTTAAAATAGGAAATGGTAGGAAGTATCATTACCGAAGTAAAAACTGCCAACATGGGTCGTCATACGGCGAAACTTTCGGAAGAATGGTATATCGAGTTAAGATGAAATAATGAGTTATTGAAGTATATTGAGATTTTCGAGTTATGATGAAACAGGAAGATTTAAGTGATATGATGATTAATCAAGTTTATGGAGATATATGTTGCATGTTCACGGGGAATATGAATTATGAAGAAATAAAGTAGCTACGGCGATATGATGATTAATGAGAAGTAAGAATAATGAGTAGTGAGAGATAGAATATAGCAAATAAAGACATGAGCCTCATCAATTAGTTGATGTTGGTCAATATGGTCTATTTGCGAGTTGCGGAGAAATTGAGTTTAAAGTTGAGAGTACAAGGAGTATAGAAGTTGTAATAAGGGTATCTGAATACATAAATAGTGAAAGGGAGAAGAATATATTATAAATAAGATGGAGACCGTTGAACACTGTTATATACTGTTTTAGCCAATTGTTTACATTTACGTGACTTAACTGGAATTATTCTTTGCTAGTATTTGTACAAAACTTTTATAAAGTTTTCCATTAGTTATTTGGCAATTCTTGGTCAGATTTTTGACGAGATACAATTTCTTTAATAATCAGATGGGCAAAGTACGAACACTGCGTGTAAGATAGCTCAGGAGAGAATGCTTACACAGTCGTTTGGGAGACACTTCCTCAAATTACCGGGGACGCCTGATAATCAAAACGAGCGAAGATGTCATGTCCCCTTGCTACTTTCCGCTCAGCGACAAAAATGCCTTCCAAATTAGTTGTAAAATCAAAATCAGCATGCGGAACGGTATGTAATTTCTTGCTATTAACCTTATGGAAGACGAATCCAAATTACCCAGAATTATTCCAGTCAGTGCAATATATTAAAGAAGTGTTACAGTAATACTGAGAAGGGAATCGACATTCAGGATTTTTGGAAATAAAAAATAAGTTGGGAATATTATGAATATTTTGCAGTTTGGTGTTGCAGTCAGAGAAACATAGCCTCAGGGCATGTCTTTCATGTGGTTTCAGTAAAAATATGTACTCACTTAAGGTAAGGAGTCAAAACTCTGTAACACATGTCAGAAATACATGTAGCACCAACTATATCCGAATCGGGGGATGTAAACAAATATTCCAGACATTGTTGGAAAATTGGCGAACTATGACTTTGCAGGGCAACATCTCGGTGTAAACCCAGAAGTCTAGTTTAGAAAGACAAATCAAGGATTCAGTTGGCAAGGAGAGAAGTCATGAGCTATCCTTATGACGCTATATGGCTTCAGAAGTGTACCGTCCAATCCACATGTTTCGGGGAAAAAACTTACACCCAACTCAGTATCAATGTACCCAGAATAAACATAATCCCTTCGTCAAACAATCATTCAATTCAAAAGCCTACCATCCAATCCACACTTTTACCAGTATGAACCTAATGACTTTGTCAAACCTACATCCATGTTATAGTCTTCATTTTCAAAACAAGTTGGTGAATTACATTGTGTATTATATGTAAACTTTAGTAAGAATAGTGCCAACATGTTCAACTTGTGTTAATTGTAAGGGTTGGTTAAGATCATTTCCTATCATTTTACGCTATTGATTTTCTAAATTATAGGGGAAGTCGTTAGAATAATAAGGGATATGATAAAATAACAAGACAAAAAAAAGGGAACTTAGAAAAAAATACTGTTATGTTGACTTGGCACTTAAAAAACAAATCAGTTCTCATGTGTGGTTTTATTTCTATAGTTCATTTTTTTATTTTTGTAAATCTAACAATCTTTTTATTTTAGCTATACCATTTCATTTCAGTAACTTGCCAATTGCTGAGCTAGTAATCTATGAAAACTTTGAAGTAATTCTAAAATTGAAACAAAATATTCTTATTTAATACAAATTAATTTCAGAGAAATGTTATTGCAATTTTCCTATCCAATGGCACTAAATTTAATTCGGTTGAAAAATAGTAGTATATCATTTTCAATTTGTGTTGATATTTATTCATATTCATTTTTGTCTTGAAAGTAACAATGAACAGCATTCCATGCTTAAAAAATATCTGTCCAAAATCATATAAAAAATACAAGAACTTGTTACTGCTTCAAAATTACGATTTTGCAGCTTGATAACGATCAAGCACGGTGCCGTCAACCTCAACAGATGCCTGTGCAACCCAACACTGCACTGACAGCAGCTGACTGCGCAACCAGTGACTGAACCAGTGCCGACACGAACTATAAACGAATGAGTACAATGCATTTCATTTAATCTTTTCTTTTATCATCAGAGCCTATTCATTTTCAAGGAATATTTCATTCCTTTATTCAAATGTTATATTTATTTTCTAATGGTGGATATATTTTGATTCAGAATATATAACATCTTTGAGGAATTACCCTATTATGCAACTAGAGATTTAATTGTGTTATACTGTGTGAGAGAGTAAATTCGTAGGAGGATTGTGAGTTGGTTAAGTGTTACAAGTACTAATTGTATTGTTACAACAGATTATCCAATGTATCACACTAAAAATAACTACCTATCGACAAATTGAAGTAATTGTTAAATTCATATTTCAAGCAAAGAGCTTTCACATTAATGAGCTGATTATTCAAGGTTTCCTATATAAGTATAATTGAAAAATGACATAGTTCATCACTTGTTAAAAAGTTCTTACATGTATTTTAATTTCGCTCAGAGTTCATACCATTCATAGATTCTTTCATCAGCTAGAAATGCTGTTACCTTATGTTTCATGTCATATGAAAACACAAAAATTTATCAAATATTTATTGGAAGCATTACCACATGAAATGAATCAATAATCAATTCATAATGATTTTATGTTTACTTTTCTGACAACTCATTTTGATTTGAATTGTATTCAAAGTTCAGATACAAATATCTTATGATTCCGTTTAACAGCGGGTTTGGAACGACCAGCACAAGCAAGAATTTTGAATTTCAATTACAATTTAATTTTGTTGCAGAAACATGGTAAACCGGGAAAGTGGAATCCACACTTACACTTGCTATGAGTATTATTTAACAACGTTATTTCAGTTATATTTTGATAATTTTTGAGATTGATATTTTTACTGCAAACAAGGTTTATTTTCTTCAGATTCATATTCAAAGTCCTGAAATTTGAAGATATGGGACGTATCTTTCCCGAAGAGGGGAGGTAATGTAAAGGTCATTTTGGGCTTTATTATTAATTAAGAATGATTTTATAAATGTTGGAGACATTGGCGAAGTTAGAGTGGAGAGTTGCAGTCACACAGCGCAGACGCAAGCAAAGTCGTTGCCCCATTCAAGAATGCTGAATAGCACGTCAGCAATACCTTCTTGTGACGCAAAACAGAGCCGAAGTGGGCCTGTACAATCAATAAATCATTCTATTCATTACCAATGAGCTTAGGAGCAACTTCGGGTAGCAAACCGCTAGCTTAAAGCTTAGCCGCCCTGCCTCGGACGTCGTAACGATCTCAAGTTCCATCCAGTATGAATAGACTGACTTTCACTTAATATCTTCTAACATAAAGGACTAGCGATTCAGTAGAACAAGTGTGGACTCTGCTTCTTGGTATCATCGTCAACTGTACTATCGACAGCTTCATTCCATTAAACCGTTCATACACACTTTGTGTTGATCATTTGAGTATATAGTATTCCTATAGTAAAAGGGTCGTGACCTACACGTGGTGTCAGACAATCCTGATTGAATTAATTAGTTAGCTTGCAAGAAGTCAAGACGGTATCCGGAAGAAGATAAGAAGAGGAGATAAATGCTAAGGTCAGTCACATGTAAAGCCAGATTGCCAATTAATGATCAAAACGTCCAACACAGTCACCTAACCACAAGGCCAACCCTTTACATTAGGTAGTAAATAACATCTGTGCCAATTTTCAGGTCTACATTATATTTTTCTTTTTCAGGTTCATACCCATAATGCCCAGGGAGCGCCGCGCGGAGCTCTCGACCCAGTGCTGCCTCATGTATGCTTATTTCAATGCGTATCCTCAACAACCATATGTTACAGAGGGATGAACGATATACCATTTTAATGCTGAAAGATGGTACTACAACTTAGATCACAGTTTCTGACTTGGTAACTTGGTAACTTGTATTTTAATTTCGCTCAGAGTTCATACCATTCATAGATTCTTTCATCAGCTAGAAATGCTGTTACCTTATGTTTCATGTCATATGAAAACACAAAAATTTATCAAATATTTATTGGAAGCATTACCACATGAAATGAACCAATAATCAATTCATAATGATTTTATGTTTACTTTTCTGACAACTCATTTTGATTTGAATTGTATTCAAAGTTCAGATACAAATATCTTATGATTCCGTTTAACAGTGGGTTTGGAACGACCAGCACAAGCAAGAATTTTGAATTTCAATTACAATTTAATTTTGTTGCAGAAACATGGTAAACCGGGAAAGTGGAATCCACACTTACACTTGCTATGAGTATTATTTAACAACGTTATTTCAGTTTTATTTTGATAATTTTTGAGATTGATATTTTTACTGCAAACAAGGTTTATTTTCTTCAGATTCATATTCAAAGTCCTGAAATTTGAAGATATGGGACGTATCTTTCCCGAAGAGGGGAGGTAATGTAAAGGTCATTTTGGGCTTTATTATTAATTAAGAATGATTTTATAAATGTTGGAGACATTGGCGAAGTTAGAGTGGAGAGTTGCAGTCACGCAGCGCAGACGCAAGCAAAGTCGTTGCCCCATTCAAGAATGCTGAATAGCACGTCAGCAATACCTTCTTGTGACGCAAAACAGAGCCGAAGTGGGCCTGTACAATCAATAAATCATTCTATTAATTACCAATGAGCTTAGGAGCAACTTCGGGTAGCAAACCGCTAGCTTAAAGCTTAGCCGCCCTGCCTCGGATGTCGTAACGATCTCAAGTTCCATCCAGTATGAATAGACTGACTTTCACTTAATATCTTCTAACATAAAGGACTAGCGATCAGTAGAACAAGTGTGGACTCTGCTTCTTGGTATCATCGTCAACTGTACTATCGACAGCTTCATTCCATTAAACCGTTCATACACACTTTGTGTTGATCATTTGAGTATATAGTATTCCTATAGTAAAAGGGTCGTGACCTACACGTGGTGTCAGACAATCCTGATTAAATTAATTAGTTAGCTTGCAAGAAGTCAAGACGGTATCCGGAAGAAGATAAGAAGAGGAGATAAATGCTAAGGTCAGTCACATGTAAAGCCACATTCCCAATTAATGATCGAAACGTCCAACACAGTCACCTAACCACAAGGCCAACCCGTTACATTAGGTAGTAAATAACATCTGTGCCAATTTTCAGGTCTACATTATATTTTTCTTTTTCAGGTTCATACCCATAATGCCCAGGGAGCGCCGCGCGGAGCTCTCGACCCAGTGCTGACTCATGTATGCTTATTTCAATGCGTATCCTCAACAACCATATGTTACAGAGGGATGAACGATATACCATTTTAATGCTGAAAGATGGTACTACAACTTAGATCACAGTTTCTGACTTGGTAACTTTACAGTTTTTCCGCACTGCAGAGATATTGCCTTCATGATAAAATGTGACTATACTTTTACTTTTAAATAATAATAATAATGCCGATATTACACTTTTATGCAGTATTTAGCCTATCCAGATTACCTAGGGTGTGTAGTGGATGGCCAAGGAATTTTGGGCTATAATTACTAAAGCTGGGCAAGAGTTGATTGCACATAGCCAAAGCTGAATCCAGGGCAGTTACAACAGAGTCAAAACAGTTACAGGCTCTGGAATGCAAGCACACAGGCAGTACTGACATCAAAGCAGGGCAGATAGTCAGCAGAATTGAGCTGTAGCAAGACATCATTGGGAGGATCATTGTAGGGAAGGAATTATCCCTATTGGCTAGAGTTACTCCCCACTATGGATTCTATGGAGGGGAGGAGTTGGTCAAAACTGGGAGACACGAGCTGAGATGGGATGGATCTGGTTGGTCAAGGTCATCGTCGTACGGGTCAATCTGGTGGAGCAGATCGGAGTTGGATGCCATGGAGCAGAGAGAGGTCGAACTGGTCAGATTGGTCAAACTAGATGATGGGATCTGGTGGAGCAGGTCGGAATTGGAAGCCATGGAGCTGAGGTATCGAAGCGAACCACAGACTGCAGGAGGCAGCCAACGACTACAGCAGCCATTCTAACAGGTGGACAGGTGGGAGAAAACCATTGAGGTATAAGAAATGTGGAAGGCATCTAATAGAATCAAGCAATGGGAGTTATAGTGCAGGAAAGAGTAAAGGGAGTTAGGCATGTCATTATTGTACATAACTGATGTAATAAATTGTACATATGTGAATATCCTTACTGAGAGTTTCACTTATAAATACTACTGCTCACATGACTAAAGAGTCTTACCCACAAAGTATATGATCCCTTCAGGAGTGGCAAGGCAAAAGTTCACTCGCCCACCACAGCTACAATAAAACGTTAGTTATTAAGTCTTAAACTAAGGAAAAAGGAAACTGCTTTAGGCAATATAATTGTAAGGACACTGTCCTTACAATTATATTAGTTATTAAATCTGACACTTTAAATCAGGGGGTCCCCAAAGTGGTCAGTATCGACCCCTGGGGGTCGATAAGAGTTCTCCAGGGGTCGATTAATACACGGGGGTCGAAAGGGGGTCGATTAATAATAAAGAGGATCAATTAAATTGTCTAGCGAAAAAATGGGAATATTCCAATAAAAATCCAAAATAACTGACCCAGCTATAAAATGAGTTTTACCGAAGCCTGCGTCACTTTAGGTATGTGTTAAGGAGAAAACATACTGGAGCAGAGAGCATAGCAACGACGAGAGCGTAGAATAAAGCAGCGAAAACAAATAAACCAATTGTATTGTTGCGGTGACTCATACTGGGGCGCAAAGAGGTGAGGTAATAATAGAGCAAAGCTTTGCGTTCAAACTGTTTGATTTCGCCGCTTTACTCTTCACTCGCATTGCTGTTTAGCTAGTGGTTATCCCTGTGAGAAACGAATGTAGACCAATTTATGAATTGTGTCTCTTCTAAGGTTCGTCTTTGGGATAAGAAAGAAGTTCAACATCACAATTATTTTATTTTAGCTAAGCTACGTGATGAATTCAACAAGTATTAAAACTTTATGTTTTATTTACTTCGGGTATTTATGCATTTTATATTCGGGAGTACGCCGGTTCGAATCCCCGTCCGGGCATCCGGATTTGGGTTTTCCATGGTTTCTCCAAATCACTCAAGGCTAATGCCAGGATGCTTCCTCCAAAAAGCCACGGTAGAATTCCTTCCAGTTCCTTGTCCGCAGTTCCATCCCGCCTATAGTGACCGCGCTGTCAACGTGTCATAAAGCCACAGAGGTGGGGGGGGGGAGGAGGGAGTGAACGCTGCACTCTATATATTTAATTTAATTTAATTGCAATGGAGCACAGGCTCCGGTGGCAATTTCCCTACACACCTATCTTCCCCCTATCCTACACCTACCTACATTTGCCCTCTAAAAATTTTATCTTTAAAATGTTTCAAACTTTTCGGTAAATTATTCATCATTTCTCTTGGTAACTCATTCCAATCCCTGACACCCTTACCTAAAAAAGAGAATCTTCCTACACCCGTTGTGCCTGAAATCGAGTGCCAGCTTGTGGTCATGGTCATCTTTTCCCATCCATGCACTACTTTTCATACCTATTGCAATATCATTCCATGCCTTATAGCCAGTATATGCCCTGTACACTCCCATGACCCTCCTCATTCTCCTCCTGTCTTGCAATGAATCCCATTCCAGCTCCTTTATCATATCCGTCACTGATTGCATTCTGCGATAATTTCCAGAAACAAATCTAGCAGCCCTTTTTTGCACCCTCTCCAACTCCTGTATTTGATACATAAAATGAGGGTCCCATACTACACTACCATATTCGAGCAATGGTCTGACCAAAGTTTTGTAACCCAATTCCTTTACTTCTCTCGTACATCCCCTCATCACTCTCTCCAACATATTGTATATCTAAATGTAGATTTTGTCCTTTACATAGAAAATATCGTAATATACCGAAAACCATTAAATTTAGATACTTCTTTTTTATCTTTTTCCTATCTAATTCTATGGAATAGGTAACTTTTACATGTAATTATTATTCCTTCCAAGGCTAGATATCTATTGTTAGCAAAACGTAGAAACAATGCACTCTGAGAAAGAACAGGCAGTTCTTTATAGCATACCATTGAGTGCAAATTCTGTGCAGCGAGATATAGAGGAAATGGCCGACGATATGGAAAGAACTTTGACTTCTGAGTTCCAGTGTTGTAAATTTGCTATTCAACTTGGCGAATCAACCTTCACAAGTTCAAATCTTCTCAGGGCTTCTGTTAGGTTCCATAGTCCATCCCTGAATGACACTATTGATGAATTTCTGTTTGCTAAATATCTTCAAACTGATTCAAAAGGTGAGACAATTTTTTTATGTTTGCAATTTTATTTGAACAAGCGCAACATTCCTTTCGGGAATGTTACTGCAGTGGCTACGGACGGTGCACCTGCTATGGTAGGCCGTTAGAGGATTTTTCGTCTTTCTGAAGAAAAAGGTTCCTAAAGTATGTACCGTTCACTGTGTCGTACACAAGCAGCATCTTGGAGCCAAAGAATTGAGTGGCGAGCTGCATGATACTCTAAAAGTGTGCATTAGGTCAATTAATAACATTAAAGCTCATCCTCTCAATTCCCGACTGTTTGCGAAGTTATGTGAAGAAAATGAAAAACCTTTCAATCAATTACTTTTGCACACTGTGGTAAGGTGGATGTCAAGAGATGATAGTTTGCAGAGGCTTGTTGACTTGTACGACTAGTCTGCAGAGTTTCTTAAGAATATGGATCCATTACTATCTGACGAGTTAAAACAGTGCAAGAATCATCTGTTCTATTTGGCAGATGTTTATTCGAAATTTAACGAAGTACAGAAGCGTTTGCAAGGAAAAAATGTTACAATTGTTCAGCTCGAACAATTATAATGGCCTTTCAACTAAAAATGTACCTGCTAAAATCTTCACTGGCACGTAAAGATTTTAAATATTCTTCAAACTTTCGACTACTAATAGAAAATGAAGAGATACCAAACCGTGATTTGGAGATATATATTAAACATCTCGATAAAGTAAGATAATTCAAATCACATTTCGAAGACTTGGAGAACATGCATGTTCCTGAATGGTTTGCTTCTCAATTTGATGTTAAAATTGATAATGAAGGTAATGAAACTGGCTTAGAAGATGAACTGATTGAAATATGCGTAGATCAGCAAGCTAAAGCATTGTTTAAAAATAAATACCTCAGCGAATTTTGGAGCAATAACAATATTGCTACAAAATACCCCAAGCTCAGAGCAGAAGCCGAACCATTCCCAACTTCATGCATGGTTGAAGTTGGCTTTAGCCACGCGAACGCTATTTTAACAAAACAGAGAAACAGACTGAACTTGGAAAACCGTGGTGGTTTGCCACTAAAACTTACCAATTTTCAACAGAACATCAGTAATCTTGCTGCTGCCCTTCAGACTCATCCATCCTACTAATATCAACTACTTTAATAAAAAAAAGTATGTTAATATATTTTTGATGTATTCAATAGTAATCGTAAAATGGCAGATGTTTTTTCATCGAATATAATTTATTTAAATTTTCAATGATTATTTGGGTTTTACATTTTATGACGCTTACGGCTATAGCCTAGTTTCCATCTATCTATAATTTTGATATTATTTTTTACGATTATAATAACTGTAAAATATCTCCTTTTTCTGTTAGTTTTGTTGGGTGGATTTTTTAAGGTGTGGGAACTATATATATTTTCTTTGGGTTTTTATGCAAGTCTCCTTATTGCTTAACATCAGAAATGCTATAAATTTTTATAAGTGGCGGATCCAGGAATTTTTCGAGCCGGGGCAAAAACTGTGGGAATGCCGCCCCTTGCAACATTATTTGGAGCCCCCATTTTTGCCGTCTGACCCCAAGTGTCGCCGCTTCGACTGTCGGCCAAACACAATGTGTCGCCGCCCCAACTGTCAGCCAAACACATTATTGTCGAGCCAAACTCATTGTTGGTGCCGCCCGGCGCCCAGTGTACTATTGGAGCTAAAAATAGGTTTCTGCGACTTAAATGGATGCCCTTCAAACATTATTTTGCCGCCCCCTTCAAGTTGGCACGCCGGTTTACCCCCCCCCCCCCCCCAGATCCAGCACTAGGTTTTATTAAATATTTAATCTTGGGGGTCGATAAGAAGACAAATGTTCTATGAGGGGGTCGACGTGATAAAAAGTTTGGGGACCCCTGCTTTAAATGTTACAAGTTTATACTAATTTGGCACTCAATCCCTTTTCAAGCCCTTTTAACTTGAAAAAACTATGACGCGGCTACCCTAGAGGGTGGGACTATATGGTACACGTTTCTAAGGTACTAAGAAACGTCCATGCCAAATTTCAGCTCTACATTTTTTTTATTTTTTTTTCCGAACCTAAAATGCCTGAGCTAAAGGTGTGTAGCCAAGAGTGCAGTCGATTGGTTATAAAATTAATGCCCAACACATTTTCAGATTGGATAGAGCACTTCTTTCCAATGCGGCATTATGTTATCACTTGCTCTGATAATGAATGCGTTTGTTCAGTTCCAATTGTATTTTCTATAGGTACATTAGGATGCATGCACTCTGAATTTTAAATACTTATACTAAATAATATCACTATATGATAAAGCAACCTCAAAATCAAAATCTAATTTTATAAAATGAAAAACATATCTGACATTACCACTTTAACTCTAGGAGTAGAAAAAAAAAATGGTGACATTTTACTCTATGAAACCCCCCTAAAATATAATTTTACTAAATTTGAATTGTGATATTTAGTTATGAGTAAGAGAAACACATAATATTTACAAATTTGAAGTCTGAAACTTATTTCGTTTATGAGCTACAGTCCTGCGAATGGTAGAGTGACAAAAAGCAAAGTGATACCAATAGCAGATCATTTCCCTATGGATATGGACCCCCCGCCCCCCCCCCCCCCCCCTCCTCAAAAAAGGAGGGAAAACATTTTTCAAATGTTTTAATGTATTTTTATTGTGTTTTTGAATGTATATATATCTCCAAATGCATTTGAAAATTTTGTGGTTTCTTTTTAAAAGAAATATGTACTAGTCTTCATTTTTCTAGTGCATTTCTGAAGAGTATGCGTGTTGCGTATTTTTTAAACTTTACAGCAAGACTTTTTATTGTATGTTTTCATGTGTTTTGAAAGAATGGCACAAACTAAGAATCCAATAAAATTTGATAATTATTCAATTACAATGCAAAGGAAGAGTTTTGATTTATATCTTTTCATTTATAAACCTAACCAATAATCTGTGTAGATCTGTAATACTACTGTGCCTTTACTTATGCATAAATTAGAACTGTTCAGACTTTACTGTCACATGTTTCAAATTTCATTATTATGATGTCTTTCTCCCTTAATAATTATTCAATAAAATGCCAAACAAGCTAATTCCACCGTATCTTGTTGTCTAACAGTTCAACATAGAAGAGTTGCAAGATTAATTATTCATCCAGTGTATTGGCTACTTAAGGGAGGCAACACCAGGAAGGGTTGGGTTTGAGTGCAGGAGTTAAACTCAATTCTCAAACTTCTGACAGAAAAAGCACATAAGGACCACACAGCTAGTAGAATCAGTTAATTATAAAGCAATCATGTAACAGTTGCAATCAGCCAGGGATAAAAGCTCAGTTCATTTCAGCTCAGATATTCACAGTTTGCAGCTACAACAAACACATGCAGTCACTTTACCAAATGATATAATTCTGGCAAATTTTATATCAGAAATATTGTGTCTTGATTTTTATTTCATGTGTTTAGAAAATTCCTCCATCATAGAAGGAGTTCTCCTCCTCCTTCAAACTTGTTGAACCCTATATTGACAGAGGAAAGCACTGAACCTGGTAGGTGAGCGGTAATGCTTAATGATCGGGTTTGCCATTTGGAAAGATGAAGTAGAGGCTACCCAGGGAATTTTTGGCTAAAGCTTGACAATATTTACTAAAGCTGGGCAAGAGTTGATTTCATAGAGTGACAGCCAGAACCGAGGCAATTGCAACAGCTGAAGACAACAGTTACAGGCAATGGAATGTGGCAATACAGGTGACAACGACAGTAAACAGGTTAAGTGTCAGCAGAATTAAGCTGCAGCATGACAGGATTTAGGAGAAGATGGTAGGGAAGCAAGCCCTCGATTGGCTGGGAATTCTACCCACTGTTGGTTCCATGGAGGGGAGCAACTAGCAAAACCCGGGTGCACGAGCAGAAAGGGGTCGATCGAGGGCTTCTCTCTCTTTTGAAGGAAGATCGTCTTTGGCAGCTTTGGAGCGATGTAAATAGGCAGAGCTAGGGGCTAGCAGCAATGGCAAGCTAGACTCAAGAGATAGTTCCAGAAGGAAGGCGGAGCTGGACTTAGAAGCGAGCAGCAGTATACAATGGGAGCAACCAAGAGTCTATGCCAGCAACAGTCACTATAACAGGTGGGAGAAATCCAGTAGAGAAACATAATGTGAAAGTCAAGCAGTAGAGCCAAGTAAAGGGAGTCATTGCCTATGGAGGAGTTAAAGGGAGTTAAGGATATTAATGATGTATATGGACCAGATGTAAATAAATTGTAAATGTGTATATATCCTTACTGAGTGTATCATTTATGAATGCTACCACTGACATGACAAGAGTCTTACCCACAAATTATATGTACCTTTTAGGAAGTGGCAGAGTGAAAGAAAAAAGATTCGCCCGGCCACCACAATGAGGCCACCCAGATTCCGGTTTTCCGTTGTTTTTCAAAATCACTCCAGGTAAATATCAGGAAAGTTCCCTCAAAACAAATTGGCCCAACTCTTTCCAATTCCTTGTCCCCAATCCTCTCCCACCTAATAATCTTATTGTCAACGAGGCTTAAAACACTGAACAAAAAATATTGGAATTTCCATGAAAATTTGATGGCCATTGCTTCTATTAATTTTCCCTCCTTTCTCAACATCCTGTGCACCACTGATAATACCAATAAAGCAAACATAACAGGTACTCCAACTTATTTCAAACAATTATAACTCCACAGATACACACTACTACATTTTAAACTCAGAATAGTCCCTAGTACCCAATTCTTTCTCTGAAAATAGCATATCTGTTAGCAGAATAAAGAATTTTAAAAAAGGAAAAAAATAGTATTTTGCACTGACTGCTTATTAGAATGTCCAACCTGCTCTTATGAGTAGCGATCGGCATGTTGTGTTGATACAATGCTTTGCTTGCTCTTCACTTAGTCCAAATATAAGTCCTCTAAACTAAGAATCAAGGAAAGCTGACAAAATAATTCTTTGCAAAAATATGAAGAAAATACTAAACTACACAATTAAATAACTTTGAAGAAAGCAGATTTATGATTAAAATTATTTATGGAGCAAATAAAAGAAGAAGAAAGTGCTTACTCTTCAATAACAGCGGGTGACAATGTTTTACATTTTTATTTTTCTCTATTGCATTTCAAATAAAAACAATTACTAACAGAAATCATCATTTTGGTTCTGTCTGAATGACCTGCGACATAATAAATTTAAAAATTTATTAAGTATCTGTAGATTTAATTAGCATAAACATATCATCATCATAAATCAAAAGAAATATCATTTTTCACAACACTGTGTTTCTCTAATTATATCTTTATTTCATGAAAGGATACAAATTGATCACATCATATGGGCTTCTAATGTGATGAGGCATGAATGCTTCACTAGAGATAAAAATATTCTGTATTAAAAAGAAGAGAAACAAACATAATTTTATATCAAGTGTCTGTACATTTTATACATAAATAAAATACTAGTACGAGGGGGTACCCCAAAAAACGGAATTATTTTTTAAAAGTTATATATTTTAATTTTTTACAAAACAACCTTTTCTGTCAGGTCAGGTGAGTTAGGTGCATGGGGCAGTGGAACCATGCCATTTTTAACCAAAAACTGGCTAACAGAGACAGCTATGTGTGCAGGTGCATTATCGTGGTGGAAGAACCAGTCTCCTGTCTGCCACAAATCGGGTCTTTTTAGACGAACACTGATGCGCAATCTTCTTAAAACTTACAAATAAAAAGTTTGATTGACAGTCTGATATGGGGAAACAAACTCTAAATGAAATATGCCCTTGGCATCAAAAAAGAATTGAGGATTGTTTTGATGTTTGATTTGACTTGAGGACATTTTTTTTGGATGGAGTGACAACAATGTCTTCCACTGGCCTGACTGTTGCTTTGTTTCTGGGTCATAACCATAGCAACATGATTCATTACCAGTAAATGATCTTTGACAGAAAATATGGATCAGTTTCAAGCTGTTGTTTCAAGGCACGGCATGTTTCACCTCATTTTTTTTTTTTTTTTGATTGTCAGTGAGAGCCTGAGGAACAAACTTGGCAACATTCCTAATTCTTCCGTTAAAATTCGCTGAACCAAGCTCCAAGATAACAGTTGATGAATTGTCTGTCGACAGCCTGAGAGCAAAGGCTCTTGAATTTTTTCAACATTTTCGTCGATTTGAGAAGTTGGTGGACTTCCAGAACGAGGTTCGTCATCAATCGACATGTCACCATTTTTGAAACGAGCGAACCACTCGTAGAATTGAGTTTTTCCCATAGCATCATCTTTGTAAGCTGTTTTCAACATTAAAACAGTTTGAGCAGCATTTTTACTGATTAGAAAACAAAATTTCACAGCTGCACATTGTTCATTTAAACTTGCTATCATCAAAAACGAAGCAATAAAAAACAGCACTAGCAAAAACAATCACTGCAGATTAACAGAACAAGCCAGGTCGACAACACAGGCAGCACTGAGCTGACAGTGAGTTGTGCTATAAATGCCTAGAGTACTACACAAGCTCTGCCCACGGCAATGCTAGTCCGGTTGTTTTTGGGTACCCCCCTCATATTATGCTGTACTATCACTTCAGCGAAAGTAGGTGTTAAATTAATTCCACAATAGTCAAAAGCAATAACATCAACAACAGATAAAACTGCCCACATAGTTGTTTGTAACCAGTGTTGATTCTACTATGTACTTACAGGTAGCAAGGCATAGATATGTTAAAAACTAGTGTATGGCCATCATTTAATGGCCTTCTCACGTTTTAATATTTTACCTGCATTAATTTTTCAAAAAATGCAGAGAATTCCATAGACATCTATTTGTTTACGATCATCCTTATCCCTGACATGCATTATTTACAGCCCAAAAATGTTAACATTGCTATGCAATGATGTTCTGTGAAATTTATCATATTAGAGATCTAATGAAGTCTTCACAGGTGTACCGCCGGATTGTGTTGTGGAAACACGATATTTCAACTAGTTCCGCCGTCTTCCTTAGGTGCGAAAGACACCGACAGATACTCAGTAATGAGTATCTGTCAGTCAGCTGACTAGTACAGATGTTTTTGCATGCGAGGAAAACGACAGAGCTAGTTGTCAAAATATCACAGTTCTACAACACAATCTGGCGGTACACCTGTGAAGACTTCATTGCAGTTACACGCCGGGAAAGTCTCCGTTCTTACACATTAGAGAGGTATATAATAAAGTAATTAATAAAACACGTCTGTTTCACGGCACAGCAAGTATGCAACAAGCTCTTTTGTTTTATTCACCACAGAGAATATACAATATCCACGGACAGCATTGAGACTAAAAACTAAGACAATTTATTTTGATATCATATTATAACACTCCCACTATATCGAAACAAGTGACAGTCTCATACAACATTACACAATCATATATATTATTTCTATAAGGTATTTTTTTGTCGCAAGCCTGTATCTTCCTTCATACTTAACCGAAATCAATGAATGAGGTATCTTATGGTCTTCGCTTTGGTCACATCATATTTTAAGAAGTGAAGTTTTTGGAATTCGACCCTTAAAGGGCAAAAGTATTAATATGTGTGCAATTCGTTTTTGTGTCACGAGCGATTTATCTCCCTTAATATCAAACCGATATAGATAAATGAGGTATCATATTAAAGAATAAGGTCTCCGCCATGGTAACATTATATATTAAGAAAGGAATTTTTCATAATTCGACCCTTAAAGGGCAAAAATGTCAATTTTCCCTAAAGGCGTTTTTTGTGTTTCGAACCACATATCTCCTTGAATATCTACCCAAATAAGATAAATGAAGTAATATTATGAGGAATAATGTCTCAGCTTTGGTGACATTATATTTTAAGAAAGATGTTTTTCGAATTCAACCCTTAAAAGGAAAAGTATAAATGGTTCTACAACGCATTTTTGTGTCACGAGCTATTTATCTCCCTTCATATCTAACTGATATAGATAAATGAGATATCATATTAAAGACTAAGGTTTCCGCCGTGGTAACATTATATTTTAAGAGAGGAATTTTTCGTAATTCGACCCTTAAAGGGCCAAAATGTCAATATTTCTAAAATACGTTCTTTTGTTTCGAGCCATTTATTTCCCTGGATTTCTAACCAAAATCGTTAAATGAAGTAGGAGTATGAAGAGTAATGACTCAGCTTTGGTCACATCATATTCAACTTCACTATTCATCACATTTTATTCGCGAAATTTTCGCACGGGTCATCTAGTTTTACTTAATATTCCTATTTTGTTCTTAAGTCTGTAATGTTTGGAGGCACACGGAGCTTTAGTGAGCAAGTCAGCTGGCATTTTAGCAGTTTGCGTGTATTCGAGCTTAATACATTTATATGATACAGCATCACAGACAAAATTATAACAAACATCAATATGTTTAGACCTCTTGTGCATTTGCTGATTAATTGTAAGCTTCAATGCACTCTGTCACTGAAGATAGTAATCATACACAAATTGCCCGTGATTACAAATAACGTATTTCTTAAATATACTGCCTCTCTTTAAGAAATGCTTCAACTCTTTGATATTAAGCAGCACAATTTTTACTAAGCAATAAATTGACCTTTTCAATTTCAAAACCTTATCACAATTATGTACTTTATAACCCCCAGGTAAAAGCATGTAAAAATATCCCTTAGATATTCATTTAAAAAATCTGAGGTTACATTTAAATTCAAAATGCCTAACCATAATTGTGCACTAATTGCAAATAAAAGTGAATTGTCTAGCCACCAATGAAAAGGTTTTATACAGCTGCTTTTTAGCGAAAACCTTTAGCCCATAACCCAGCATGGTATCACAAATCATCATCACTTTCAAACCTTTTATTTTTTTATTTTAAACACCCACTTACACTGCACTTGCTATTGAAGCCACCAGCCTTGCCTCCAGAGCGTGGATGCGATTCTCCTGTCTGACCATAACTGCCTTCATCTTCTGCAACTCTTGCTGGAATTATCTGATGATATCATCTGAAACAGAGCTGTCTTCTTCTTTACAGTCCACACTAAACAAAGTTGTACCGTACCTCTGAGGCGGTTTCCTTATTCTTTTGGGAAATTTCTTAATTTCCACATGGTTAAGTTGCAGTTTACTCACCAGAAACTTTTATCACGGCTGAGTGTACTCCAGTGAAGTGCCTTGTAAGCAACCAGAGACATTTCGAAATATCGAAAACTTATATGGATTAGTTGTAATTAACATCATAGTTACTTTATTTTAACAAAAAAGTGATCGATTAAATAATCTTATTTTTCATCATATCGTAAACATAGAAGATAGGATTTTTATATCAGTTATTTAGTAATTTACAAAAGTAGAAAATTATAATTTAGGTACTTATTATATAATCACTACGAGCAAAATTATTTGCATAACTACCCGATAAATATGGCAGGGATTGGGCAGTCTAGACTCCAATTTTACGAAATTTATATGGACGTATAAGAATTGATAGGGAACAAAAAGAAAAATGGCCGAGAAATTATTTGGCACCGTCAGCTTAAATATAGAGATCACTTCCAATCACAGTTAGTTTTTTTTTTTTTTAAAAATGATTGCCTAAAAGATTTGTTCCTTGAGTTCATTCGCTTGTGCCGTCCTGATGTCATAAATAGTGATAACCTGAAACAGCTTGATGGCATTTGGAAATGGCTAGAATGATGCGTTGGCGAAAGAAGCATGGACATATTGAGAAAAAGTACCTATTTCGATATTGTTGAATGGAGAGTAAGAAATTTGTGTCCCAACCAGTGAAATATATAGGTATGCAAACAAATTATTTCGGAGCTAAAATGGTATTTTTAGTGACAAAAGGCTCTTTTAAGAGCCAAAAATTATACACAGAAAGCAAACTGTAGTTATTCTAAAATTATTGGTCACAACAGTGTTATTGTAGCGGACCCTGGATCACAATAACAATGACAAATTGCTGTTTTCATAGTAGTATACAATCCACGTATTGTCTGTGTACAGGCTGAATTACGACCTAAACACTAAGGAAATAATAATTTGCGTTTAGCTTGTAATGCAGCCTGGACCACAGTAATGGAGATAGATACGATTTGAATATTGCAAATGCACAATATAGTGTGCTGTGGTTACATTTCCCTTTAGTCCAGGCTGCATTACGACCTAAACATTAAGGACATATTTATAAAATATGATTTCGTCAAAAACTGTTTGGGTTTAACTTGTAATGCAGCTTGGACCACAGTAATGGAGATATATACGATTTGAATATTGGTCATCCACAATATTGTGTGCTGTGGCTATGTTTCACTTTGGTCCAGGCTGCAAGGAAATATTTATAAATTATGATTTCATCAATAACCGTTTGTGTTTAGCTTAAAATGCATCTTGGACTACAGTAATGGAGATAGATACGATTTGAATACTGGGAATCCACAATATTGTTTGCTGTGGTTACGTTTCACTTTGGTCCAGGTTGCAATGAATAGAGTTACTCTTTATCCACTATTGCGATGACTAAGAACTTATTAATGTTTCAAAAAAATTAATAATTATTTCATGCATCAGTTTATAAGCTTTTCTTTTTAAATTTAACATTATGTTTTTAATTATATTTGTTCAAAACTTCCCGCAAATTGATTGTATGCAGTTAAATTCATATATACTGCTCTGAAATGCTCATACTATAACCTGGTGGTGATTTCAGAAACTATTATCGTTCATAACCAAAGTAATAGTTTCACCAAATACATTCATAACTCTAATGAAAATTACTAATTATTTCTTCCACCATTGTATATATTCTTGTATTTTAATTTAAAGTTCTCTTTTTAATTAGATCTGTACAAAACTACTAGCAAAATTATTTAGTCTGATTACACTGAAATACTCCGCTTAGAAATGCTTCATCATGGTATTGACAATAACTATTAGTGTTTACGATATAATAAAAACAAATGTCTCTGGTTGCTTTCAAGGCACATCGCTGGAAGAGAGATTTTCCTCACTACAGAGGTTTTTTCTCCAACACAACAATAAAGAATTCGGAACATAGATCTTGACTTCATCTTCTCAAAATATCCCTCCAGATATTTCGATTGTGTATATCTTCTCATTGCTGTTTGTACATTTTGGAGGCAGGTAATCACGGGCCGTCCTCTTTTCCTCCTTCCCTTAACTTCCCATTCCTGTACTCGTTTTGGTATCCTAGTGTCTTCCATCCTTCTTACATGGCCACACCATTCCAGTCTTTTTCGTTCTATAACTTCATACATTTCTTCTTTCACTTCCATTAGCCTTATTATTTCTTTATTCCTTACTTTTTCTTTTCTTGATATCCTTGCTGATCTTCTCTAGAAATCCATCTCTAATACTTTCAGCTTCTTGATATGTTTTTGGTTGATTGTCCAGCTTTCTGATCCATATAAGACTATACTTTCAAATAATGATTTAAATATAATTCTTTTTGTTTTATCCATAACACTCTTGCTCAATAGAAGTGAATTTAGCATCCCGATTACTTTCCGGCCATTAGTAATTCTTTTATTTATTTCCATATTCGATTTTCCTTCTATTTCTAAAATTGAACCCAAATAGCAAAAATTATTTACCTTTTTAATTTTTATTCCATCGATGTACAATTCAGCCAGGTCATTTGTAAGATATTCTGTTTTTTTGTAGTTAATCTTCAAGCCCAATTTTTTATATTCTTTTGACAGTTGATTACATATGTAATTTGCATCCTCACCATCTTGTGCTATGACGACTTGATCATCAGCAAATAGTAACTGATGTAGATATTTTCCATTTATTATTTCTAAACTTTTACACTTTTGAGACCATGTTCTCAAACTAACATCTACATGAATTTTAAATAGGGTTGGTGACATAGGGCATCCTTGCAGCAGACCTTTACTTGTTTTAAATTTTTGTGATAATCCATGACCAGTTTTTATTTGGCATGTGTTATTCATGTACATTGTGAAACACTTATTTCTTCATATTTATTATAACTAAGTCCATGAACCATGCCAGATTTCATTTTATACATATCTGCACTATTTATATGGCCAAGTCCTCGGTGCCTCGTAGAACCATCAGTTAACACACGAGCAGCCAATAAACTGTTCTCAGTTTTCACGTTATGTTTTACCTTTAACTTATAAACACCACAATAAGTTCTCAGAAAGCCACCAATTCACCATTGTAATGGGACATAGGCAAGAGGTAACAGGATGTAATTTTATTGAGGATCAGTATATAAATTTTGTCTTTAGACGTTGTGAGTTATAAGTTGCTTCAGAGCTACCTACATGCAGCCAGCAGATGTAGGTTCAGATAACAGTGGCGTGATGATACCTATGAGTCAGCATTTTGCACTCACGACCAAGCAATGCTCTCCAGCAACAAAACCGTTGTATGCGCCATAAACATCCTTCAGTCTCGTCGAGCAACCACGCAGCAAAGATGTAGTTGCTTATTGCAGGTAAGACACGTGGTAGCCCAGTTTGGTCTCCAAATCAGTTATTTTGTCTCTAAAAATGTTCGGTCTTTGTCATAGATATTTCTAAAGTGTTCGGTTTGCTCGAAACTGTTGTCAGTGTAACTTTGTTAGATTCACGAAGGTTCCCCGTTGTATTTGTTAGTATATTTGGCCGCCAATGATAAAATTTAGTCGCCGTTGTTGATCAGTGTTTGGTTGTGTATTTAAAATAAAGTTTGGCCACTTATTTGAGTTGTTTGAGAGGTATTATGCAACTGAGTATAGGAAGCATTCATGTGGAGTAAAGTCAGTAATTGTATGTCAACCTTTCGAGCAGTTAAATTCAGTTATCGATGCAAAGACATGTCTTTTCTCTCCAGTATCATGTTAGTTGGTGATCGACTAAATGTAGTTAGGCTTTTGATATTAAATGTTTTGCAATATAATTCGCCTGAGTTTGTGTCTCATTTTAACATCGTAGACTAAAAGAATCCACGACTCCACATCCCGCCTGTTTTGATTGCAGAATAAGATTGCTAGCTTAGTATTTTTTGTATCAGAAGTATGTTTAAAGAGTGGTGATTGATAAAATGCTTCATGAGGTAAGCAATATTAATGTTAAGTTGACTGTGTGTATGTTTGAATGAAGCTTTAATGCAATTTTGGTAATTTCTGCATAATAAAATAATTGTCTGGTGCAAGGCCGGATTTAAACCTTTTTTTAGTGTAGGCTGTTCTTTTTGTGCCACCCTTTCCTCCTTCATACCTTTACTAATCACTAATTTGTATTGCCTTTGTTAGGAAGCAAACAATTATATGTATATGTGAATTATAATTTATATTAATTTTGATCAGAATACCGGTTTCGGCATAGTTCAATGGGTGTTCCTTAAAAATTTCAAAGAATTTAATTCATTATTAGCTGAGAAATGACGAGTTAAGTTTAAAAAATCATTGACTTTTCAATGATTTTTTTAATAAAATTAGAACTTTCGAGCACTTGGGGACTTTCAACATCCACCTGTCAGCAGAAACTTACCTCTGTCTATAGAGTCTTCCTTCGGAAATATACGACGGACTGCAGACTGCGTTGAACAAGAAATAAAGACAGGAAACTAATGAAGAATTAAATTAATAATTTAGCTAATTGTTCGCTGTCACCACTTACCTAAATGAAAATTGATAGTAAACGTATTTTTCTTTTCTATGAATTGTTCCGAGTGTGTCACTTCACTACTAGATGTCATCACTTAAATGAAAATTTATAGTAGACGTTTCTCTATTATGTTTATAATTGCACACAAATTTAATGGCTTACTAAAGCGGGCACCCTGGGAAAATTTGCCGCCCCTAGGCTGGAGCCTATACGGCCTAATGGGAAATGCAGCACTGGTCTGGTGTCAGACCTGACTTAAATTAATAGGAATAGTATTCTCAGTTAGTTATCACTCACGCCATCCCCCACATCCCCTTGTTCAAGTGTAAGTAAATTTGGTTAAAGCATGACATAAATAATAGTAAAACCCACACCCTATTACACCATTCATATTATGTATGAAACAATTCCGTGAATCGATATGAACTTTATTACCATTCTATATGAGTTCACTCACTGACAAGAGGTTAGTCATAAACATAATACATTTTTCACAGTAATATCATGACCACAATCTGTAGTTACTTCTACATCGGCGGTATACAACACATGTACTTTGGTTTTGTCAGCAATAACAACTTCTGGTGCACTTGATGAATACAATGCATTTTTTTATCCACTGTTCATTCAGTGTCATATGAGAATTTGCGCCAGAGTCAATGTACCAATCTTGTTTACCAAACTTGCCGGATAGAAAAACAACACTAAACACATTTGATTGCTTAGGTTCGATTTCAACAGCAATGGGCATTGATTAATGTAATGTACACTCTTTTTATTACATATTTTATATTAGCCTGACCTGTATGTAATGTATATACGTAATGGAATTTTTCAACTCCATTTTGACCCACTTCCAGATATCCGAGCTGTTTGAAATTTCGCACACAGATTAAGAAACGGTGAAAATACAATAATTTCATAGCAATCTCCTACTATTCTCATTACTTTGACAGTAATTGATATTCTCGTTACTTTGACAATAGAAAATTTTTTGCACACGTTTTAAGAACCATTGACAATACAGTAGTCTCTTAGCAACGTCCTGCTATTCTCGTTACTTTGACAGTAACAATAGAAATATGGTTGCATGTAATGGAATCTTTCATTTCAGTGTTCACCCCCTTCCTGATGTCCGAATCATTTTAAATGTTGCACGCTTATTAAGAACCGATAAAAATTCAATAATTTCACTCTCGCCACGTTGTCAGTAACAACTTAAAAGTGGTTGAATGAATGGAAAATTACGGTTCAATTTTCACCATCTTCAGAAAGTACAAATTGTATGAAATTTTGTACGTGTATTAAGAATTAAGTAATAAGTGTTAAAAATTAAGTAGTAAGTATTACAATTAATATCAGATGTCAATCCAATAATTTCATATCTATGTCTTGGTATTCTCATTACTTTGACAGTAAGAACACTAAAGTGATTTAACTGTCTTATGACAGATGTGGCTCATTTTCACCCACTTTCCGCATCTCCCTGGTGGCTTAGTTGGTTAAGGCACGTGATTGGCTAACAGATGTTCCCTGCTCGAATCCCGGTTTCGGTTGGAATTTTTAGGATATTATAAGTGTTAAAGATTAGGATAACCCATTGTTCGGATTTCACGTTAAACTGCAGGTACCCTGTACCTGATGGGATTGCCAAGTTAGGCGAATTAAGCCACGACATTTTTCACAAGCGCGGCAATTCCAAAAACCTTCCTCATTTGGTGGTTGGACCCTTCGGAGAATTCCCAGCCAATATCGCCATATCCATTTAATTTAATTAACAACTTCCAGGCATCTTAATTTTTCAAAATTTTGTACACGTATTAAGAACGTTTAACAACACAATAATTTCACAGCTGTATCCTGGTATTCTAATTACTTTGACAGTAACAACAGAAAAATTGTTTTGTTGCGGAACCTTTTGCACATGCGCAGTTGATGTTACTTTGATACAAGCTGCTCTGACAGTGTCTGCAGTCGCTTAATGTGGTGTTAAATAGTGAGTATTCAAAACATCGTTTTCAATTACTTTGTACAGGGTTATTACAAATGATTGAAGCGATTTCACAGCTCTACAATAACTTTATTATTTGAGATATTTTCACAATGTTTTGCACACACATACAAAAACTCAAAAAGTTTTTTTAGGCATTTACAAATGTTCGATATGTGCCACTTGAGTGATTCTGCAGACATCAAGCCGATAATCAAGTTCCTCCCACACTCGGCGCAGCATGTCCCTATCAATGAGTTCGAAAGCATCGTTGATGCAAGCTCGCAGTTCTGGCATGTTTCTTGGTAGAGGAGGTTTTAACACTGAATAACCCCACAGAAATAAATCGCATGGGGTTAAGTCGGGAGAGCGTGGAGGCCATGACATAAATTGCTTATCATGATCTCCACCACGACCGATCCATCGGTTTTTCAATCTCCTGTTTAAGAACTGCCGAACATCATGATGGAAGTGCGGTGGAGCACCATCCTGTTGAAAGATGAAGTCGGCGCTGTCCGTCTCCAGTTGTGGCATGAGCCAATTTTCCAGCATGTCCAGATACACGTGTCCTGTAAAGTTTTTTTCGCAGAAGAAAAAGGGGCCGTAAACTTTAAACCGTGAGATTGCACAAAACACGTTAACTTTTGGTGAATTGCGAATTTGCTGCAATAATGCGTGACGATTCTCTACCGCCCAGATTCACACATTGTGTCTGTTCACTTCACCATTAAGAAAAAATGTTGCTCCATCACTGAAAACAAGTTTCGCACAGAACGCATCCTCTTCCATGAGCTGTTGCAACCACGCTGAAAATTCAAAGCGTCTGACTTTGTCATTGGGTGTCAGGGCTTGTAGCAATTGTAAACGGTAAGGCTTCTGCTTTAGCCTTTTCCGTAAGATTTTCAAAACCGTCGGCTGTGGTACGTTTAGCTCCTTGCTTGCTTCCTTCGTCGACTTCCGCGGGCTACGCGTGAAACTTGCCCGCACGCGGTCAACCGTTTCTTCGCTCACTTCAGGCCGACCCGTTGATATCCCCTTACAGAGGCATCCAGAAGCTTTATACTGCGCATACCATCGCCGAATGGAGTTAGCAGTTGGTGGATCTTTGTTGAACTTTGTCCTAAAGTGTCGTTGCACTGTTATGACCGACTGATGTGAGTGCATTTCAAGCACGACATACGCTTTCTCGGCTCCTGTCGCCATTTTGTCTCACTGCGCTCTCGAGCGCTCTGGCGGCAGAAATCTGAAGTGTGGCTTTAGACAAACAAAACTTTATGAGTTTTTCTACGTATCTGTAGTGTGTCGTGACCATATGTCAATGAATGGAGCTACAGTGAATTTATGAAATCGCTTCAATCATTTGTAATAGCCCTGTACTATTTTAGAAGAGTAGTCTTCCACATTTACCCTGGTATTGGACCTGTTGTGGGGTTGACCATATAATTATACGTTACTCACGGGAATAATAACTAAAAATGAAACTACAACACAAAGAAAAAAAGAGATTGGCAAAGAAAAGCCAACAGTAAGAAACATACTTTTGAAACACTCTGAACTAAAAAGTAAAAAATAAAATAGTTGTTTAAAAGACTAAAAACACGCTTTCTTAATAATGTAAACTAAAAGGTTAAAAATAATCTTTAAATTTTAAGATTTTGTTTAACAGCGATAGAACGTCCCACAATTCAGGATAAATTAATTTTTAGAGTAAGCTTAAAGAATAAAGTCACTGATTACAAAATTAACTTTAATGCAAAAAGTGTGGGGTGCTCTCTACATAACATTTGACAATGACTTTATCTTTGCAAACTGCCAGAGACAAAAAATATAAGACATATAGCACCCAACATTTTTTACATTAAATTACATCTGACTGCTTAGGTTCGATCTCAACAGCAATGGGCATTGATTAATGTAACGTACACTCCTTTTACATCTATAACAGGTAATGGATTTAACATTTTGACATTTAAATTTTCTGCGACATATTTACTGCTTTTGTTTTATCTGTTGGCAGTCTTGCTTTTATGGTTCAGCCAACCTTTGGAAGCAAAAGCGGTTTTTATGTCTGATTCATTTCAATCTGACATTTCTGTATCGAACAATTTTGTCTTGATGACATCTGCTGTTATAGGAATGCCGGAATGTTCAATCATAGGTGAAAATCATTCTGGTAAACCTGCCAGTAGCAACGAGCCAATCCATTCCTAGTTTATATCAAATCCAGTTCCACTTAATCTTTGCAACATCTCAATAATATCTGTCAAATACGACGTCATTGAATCACAATTAACAAGCCTCATTGATATAAGATGATGATGAAGTAAGGTTATTCTTCGTGTAAACCCGGAATCTTCAAACATAGTATTAATCTGCGTCTATAGCTCCTTTGTTGTTTTAGCTTGCTTTATATGCACATACAATGCTGGAGCAATTGTAAGAATCAGCTTCTGCTTTCACCTTTGCATCATTTGCGGCTGCAGCAGGCCCGCCGCTAGCTGTTTGAGCGCCCGCGTGCAATACCGATTATGCCACCCCGTCTAACTATAGTCAGTGGTGGATCCGAACCGGGTCAAAAAACTCTCTGAGATTGCCGCCCCTTTGAACATTTTTTGCCGCCCCTATTGTTGCCATCCCGAGTGTCGCCAGCCACCCGAAGCAGCTGTTGAGCTAAAAAAAAAAAAAGAGGTTGCCTGCTACATAATACCCTGCAAACCCTGCAAATTTCTTCACGGTGACACTGGAGTGGCAACTATCACGGGGCGGTGACTGTCGATCACTCATTTTGCCGCCCCCCTCGATGTGCCGCCTGCGTGCGGTGTACGCCTCCACGCTCGCTTACGGCAGCCCTGGGCTGCAGTGCTAATACTTCCTTCTCCCTTTAATAAGCCAGATATGCCTTCCAACACCAACACATTCTCCGCTTGAAAAGCCCACACATCTTAGTTGTCTCTGCCTTTAAGCTTAGGCACATTAACTACAAAATTTGAAGCCATCTTCAAGCACGTAACTAAGTATTTATCATCATGACTTTTCCGTATACTTTTTACAACAATGACGTAGATAACAACTCTGGGTCACAGTCTGGGCCCATAACCTAATAAAACACATCAGTTTCACAGAACAACAAGAATGCAATAAGCTCTTTTGTTTTATTCACCACAGAGAATATACAATATCCATGGACAGTATTGAGACTAATAACTAAGACAATTTATTTCATTATCATATTATAACAGTAATAATTTTCAGATTAAGCTCATGTTCCATATGGTGCAAGGCTTAATTGGAAATACAATTTAAAGAAAAAAGTTCTCAATGCATGAGTCTGTATCCATCTAAGTAATGGTCCACTTTCATCCCAACCAAATCATTTCATGGTTGGATTAAGGCAATACAGGCTTTTGAATAAGATGATTTCCTCTCAGCGCCTGTTACAATCCACCACATCCATGCAAAGGAATGGGAAAAAAAGGGAGCCTATTATGTATAAAACTGAGTAATAGGGCAATTTGAGTATGTCTAGTTCAATAAAGATGACAAATTAAATGGCTGCTGGTTAAAAGAAGCAGTAGAAATTTGAGGAGCAGGCAGAAAAACATTAAGTCTGAGACTTTATAGATGAGAAAGAATAGTTTTCACAAATGAGATGGGTCAGCTGAAGATTTTATGTAGATACTCTCTAGAAATAAAGTATACAAAGTTATGAAATATCATCATCATTACAGTTGCGACTGTGCAGCAGTCATCTCAAAAAATTTTAGTCCATTCTTTCTAGTGATTCAAATAACATAATCAAAACCAGTTAGCAAAATATTTTACCACCTCTTAAAAACTCATACAGATCAATTAAAACTTTCTTCTTTCTCCTCCTCTCGAAATGTTTGTGACTCATATAGCAGACTGAGAGACTAGCTCTACCACAACTTATTCAATGTGGAATCTGAGGTTTGTGCTGTTGATTTACTGCAACTATTTAAGAAAACTCTTAGCTAGATAAGAAAACAAGAGGAGCAACTCTAACGTTGTTGGCCTTATTGGCAACTGAAAAACGAGAAGGGAGAATGGTTGGTATTGGTTTTGGTAGGTTATCCAAAGTGATATTTCCCCCAAATGATAACACTATCAAGAGTAGAAGAAAATGTAGCAATCACATTGGTAGTAGTCTCAACGTCATACAAATTTTCTAAAGGAAGTCAGGTGCAATCTTAGAATTAGAACAGAGGAGCTTTGTAGCGGGGATGACACAACTGCCAACGGATTTATAGATGTATGAAAGAATGGTAGTCAATTAATTAAGATACAGGGACGAAAGTAACAGATTTTGGTTTAGAAGTGCAAAATATGGTTTCAAACAGAATTTAGAGTAAATATGAGTAGTTTTTCAATTTAAAAAAAAAATGGTAAGCTGCGAATAAAATGAATGGTCAAAAGAAAATTACATCAGATTAAAGATCTTCTTATGAAAATAAGATGTCAGCAATTTGAGATCATTGGGTTGACTGGAAGTATTTTAAAAGTAATTTCAAGGCAAAAGTTCTTAACGCATTGTGGCAAAGCAGACCTTCCAAAATGGGTAGGACCATTAGTGAAACACAGTCTAGCAAAGGTAAAACTAAAATAAACAAAACTTCTGGGAGACACCCTATTTTTATGAAAGCACAATTTTTTTTAAGTATGGTGGAAGGTTTGATCAAAACAACATATTTAATTTCGAAGTATTTAATCTGAATTTAATAATGGCAGCCAGCCAAGGAGGGATGGAAACTTGGAGAGACAATATCTTTTTAATTAAAGGTTTGCAGACGAGAGCAATATACAATAAAATAATAGTCAAAATATTGTCATACATCAAGAGGATCAGGCCGTGAAGAATGAAAGACTGTTGTAGTGTAGCGGTTACGTTAAGAAACTGTGGGACTAAAGGTCGTGGGTTCGAATCCAACAAGTCCTGTAAAATTTTCATTTCTTAACTTTGCATAAACTGTTCTGGAATGTTCTTGTTGTAACTAGTATTAATGTTCTAGACTGTTCTTCATTACTATATAAGCGATACACCTTTCTAGGCGGAGTCAGTTCGCTCCGTGCTCCTGTACTATATGAACTGGTTAATAAAGCTTCATTGCTTTAAAGTAAGTATGTTCATCAACGACCGCGCTACGCCCCAGAGACCCTGGTCATGGTTTATTTACTACGTGACAATATGTAGAATTTTTGAAGGTTAGAACAAATGTGCTAGAACAAATAGTTTGGACACTAGATCTAGAAAATAGGTTTATTAGACTTCAAAAATCAATAACAACAATAGGAGAGCAGATATTTTTTTTATTAGGATAGAAAGTGCTTAGAATGAAGAACTCCACATTACTACAAAGTTTCATGAAAATCGGAAAAACTTGGTGGGAAGGCTTTGTAACCCATCAGAGGTAGCATCACTTCAGGGGAGGCTATATAAGAAACCAGTAAATAGTAAGGGGGTGAACGTGTGAAGAGCAGGCGGGCGTGATGCTCAAGGACAGCGGTGTAGCGTAGGCCAATCATGAATAGCTGAACTTGGAAGATTCGTAGACAATCACTTTAATTTTGAAATGGTTCACTGAGTAAACAAACTTCCTGAATTTTATTTGTCAGTTAGGTTGTTGTTGTTGTTTTTGTGGCTTTAGGGCGCGTCGACATCGAGGTCATTAGCGCCCTAACAATGACCAGCTAACACTTTTGCTAAAAGAATATTAAAATACCATCTGTATGGTCGACTATACAAGGGTCGGCCATACGGACAGCAAATTAAAAAAAAAAAAAACATGGCTTTAAAAGGGCCACTAGGACCTGATAACCATAAAACACCTGGATGGCTGAAAAGTTGTCAAACCGGTTCACAAAATAATTAAAAACACTACATGTATTATAAAGACATTAAAATTATAAAAAATAAAAACAATGCAAATGGATGTGTGGCTGTAAAGAGGCCACCCATACATCATAAAACTAGGCCAATCTGCATAAAATTTTAGGCAATAGAGTGGCCAATACACAAAATATCAAAACACTGGCCACATTGCTGATCTTGTTGTTAAAAATAAGAGACAGATCATTGGCCAGGCCAACGCCTGCCCCTAAAACTAAAAACGTTATTGTAATTGCTTTAGGGCATGTTGACGGCAGGGCCAATAGCGCCCTAAAAATTACCAGCTATTACTGTGGCTTATGAAAGTACTAAAATACTGCCTGCATGGTCGACTGTAAAGGGGTCGGCCATACAGACAGCAAATAAAATAAGTCATAAAATCAGACGTGGCTTTAAAGCGACCACAATGACTTAAAACCGTACAACACCTGTAAGGCTGTAAAGGGGCCAAACAGGTTCAAAAGAGGATAAAAAACACTACATGTCTTGCTGGCTGTGTATTGGTCAGACAGACAAGAATAATAACAATACAAAAAATAAAAACCATGCATATGGATTGGGTGGCTGTAAAGAGGCCACCCATCAGTCTTAAAATTAGACCGATCTGCCTAAAATTGGTTTCACCCGCCTCGGTTCGGGTGGGTCGTTGGTCATTCCCCGCTGAGGAACGGGATCAGGCTCATTAACCAGCATTGCAGTTTCCTCCGGTTCTGAAGAGTGTGACGTCTCCGACTCAGCGACCTCCTCGACTACCTCCTTGCCCTTCTTCTTCCTCGACCTCTTTCCCTTTTTCTCCCTTTTACCAGGTGTTCTGGGAGGGGACGAAGACGGAGATTTAACGAACTGAGTCGGGTCCGTCAGCCTAAACCTTGGACCCCGTGTCTTCAAGTCGCCTTCAGTAATGTTGGTAGCAGATGGTAGTGCTACTGCTTTCACGGCACGTGGTGGTATTGGAGGTGCTGGTAATTTCACTGCTACTGCTGGTGGGTCCTGTTTCACTGCTGCTGGTGTGATCGAGGTCGCAGACGTGTTGCTACCGACTTCCGCGGTCTTAGGAGTTATGACCTTAGCGGGTTTTGCACCGCATTTACACTGACACGAGCACGTAGTGCTCGTGACCATGTCTGCAACGAACGTCTGGGTAGCAACACTCTGCTTCCTGACGGGAGCTGAAGCCATCTTAGCAAAACTAGTTGTAAATACTGGGGCGGCAAGTAACTTAGCCTTCTTCTTAGCTTCCCCGAAAGGAATCCGCTCTTTGGTCTTCAGCTCCTGTATCTTGCGTTCATCAAGATACACTTGACACTCCCTGCTCCAGGCGGGGTGCGAACCGGAGCAGTTGACACAAGCCTGTGGAAGCGTACAACTGACACCCGGCTCGTGTGCGCCCTTCCCGCAGTTTCCACAGGTGGGGTTTCCCTTACATGACGCCGTCGTATGTCCGAACCGCTGACACTGGAAACAGCGCATCGGGTCCGGAACATACGGACGGACGTTAAGGTTTATATATCCGGCCTTGATAGTCTTGGGCAATACTGGAGTGTCAAACGTCAGGACGAAGGTGGCAGTCTTTACAAGATTGCCATTTACCCTTCGTGTAATCTGACGTACCTCGATCACTTTTCGAGATTTCCATTCAGTAAGAAGCTCATCTGTCGCTAGGTCCATGATATCCCGGCAAGTGATAACGCCTTTGCTACTGTTTAAGGACTTATGGAGTTCGCATTTTACAGCGAACTCCCCGAGCTTCTTACAATTCAGCAGTTGAGTACCTTGCTTACTGCTGACTGTTTCCAGCAGCAGTGTCCCGTTCCTCAATTTTTTAACCATGTTAAGGGTACCAAAAAGACCCTCTAGACCCTTTGAGATGTAGAAGGGTGACACTTTTTCAAAGGTTCCTTCAACTTTTTCCATAATTACAAAAGCGTTCTGTACTGAACAAACTTTTCTGTTACTGTCACTGTCAGATGCGGGGGGGCTATCCACCCTCACCCGTTTCTTTGAACTGGGTGTATTTATATTAGCCTGCGGCACACCCTTACCGCAGGTTGGTTTGATATTCTTGTGAGTCTTAATTTTGGTCCCACGAGTATTACCAATTTAAAACGAAATGCTAATACAACAGGGGTGCGCAGGTGCCCCTGAGGTTGCACGCTAGCGAGTGATTTCCCTCATCACTCATTCGCCTCCTCGGCACGTGTCTGACCTTGAGGTTGAGGGGTTTTTTATAGAGGTTTGTTCCGTCCTCGCAATCCGGGCGATGAAGCCAAGATTCCCATTCTCCTAGGCACACAACGTTCCACCGCCACGCCTTACGGTGGTCGTTGAAGCATGGTAGGAGCTTACGGTGTGGGAAACTTGCGGCGCTCACAAGTTTCCAGCTCGGGCACCGCGGGTTCGCCAAACCCGTACCTGGCACTTGTGTACCAGGCCCCTGCGGGGTTGTCAGTTAGGAAAATTTCGTCTGAGGTAGGAGGTTTCAAATGAAGTGAACTTTTATTGTGGCTGAGTGGAGTGTAGATAATTCTTGTGACATTAATCTGCAATTTTCGGAACGAAGCCTTTCTGGAAACAATTATTGTTGCCAGAGTAAAGATGCCTTTGAACAATCATTTGATATTACCCCTCATTGGATAATCTTATATATATATAAAAATAGACGTGTTTTTTCCTATATTTCACTTTTCAGCCACCACTACCTTGCAAAGATCACTGATGTTTGTTGGTGGAAGTAGCATGGAGTTTCCTGTCGTGCACAACGTTGGCCGAATGCCGATAGCTGTGGGGATGTGGGAGATATAATGATTAAAGTTGGTCAGTGCAGGGCGTTTTCATATTTCGACCAAAAATTCGTATCTCCGTATACTTCTCTTTCCTGCCACAACTACTTAACATAGACCTTTGGTATTTGTGTGTGGTAGTAGAATCGTCTTTCCTGTCGTGCACTATGGTTGTTAGATGTCGGTAGCTACGGGGGTGTGGGAGATATGGGGGTTGAAAGTGGTCGACCTGTGGCAATTTCATACTTCTGCCAAAGACAAAAGTGTCATGGTGTATCACTTTTCCGCGAAAACTATAGATCACAGATAACTGGTGTTTGTGTGTAGTAGTAGCACAGAGTCACCTTTCGATCACAACAGCGGCCGATTTTCAGAAACTGTGGTACTGTGGTAGATATGGTGGTTGTAAGTGGCCGACCAAGGATATTTTCGTATTTCGACTGTCTCCACATATGTCACTTTTCTGCCACAACTACATAGCATAGAGCATTGGTGTTTGTGTTTGGTAGTAGAATCGTATCTCATGTAGTGCACTATGGTTCTTAGATGTCGGTAGCTATGGGGGTGTGGGAGATATGGGGGTTGAAAGTGATCGACCTGTGGCAATTTCATACTTCTGCCAAAGACAAAAGTGTCATGGTGTACCACTTTTCAGCGAAAACTATAGATCACAGATAACAGGTGTTTGTGTGTAGTAGTAGCACAGAGTCACCTTTCGGATCACAACAGCGGCCGATTTCAGAAACTGTGGTACTGTGGTAGATATGGTGGTTGTAAGTGGCCGACCAAGGATATTTTCGTATTTCGACTGTCTCCGCATATGTCACTTTTCTGCCGCAACTACATAGCATAGAGCATTGGTGTTTGTGTTTGGTAGTAGAATCGTATCTCATGTAGTGCACTATGGTTGTTAGATGTCGGTAGCTATGGGGGTGTGGGACATATGGGGGTTGAAAGTGATCGACCTGTGGCAATTTCATACTTCTGCCAAAGACAAAAGTGTCATGGTGTATCACTTTTCAGCGAAAACTATAGATCACAGATAACATGGTGTTTGTGTGTAGTAGTAGCACAGAGTCACCTTTCGATCACAACAGCGGCCGATTTTCAGAAACTGTGGTACTGTGGTAGATATGGTGGTTGTAAGTGGCCGACCAAGGATATTTTCGTATTTCGACTGTCTCCGCATATGTCACTTTTCTGCCACAACTACATAGCATAGAGCATTGGTGTTTGTGTTTGGTAGTAGAATCGTATCTCATGTAGTGCACTATGGTTGTTAGATGTCGGTAGCTATGGGGGTGTGGGAGATATGGGGGTTGAAAGTGATCGACCTGTGGCATTTCATACTTCTGCCAAAGACAAAAAGTGTCATGGTGTATCACTTTTCAGCGAAAACTATAGATCACAGATAACTGGCGTTTGTGTGTAGTAGTAGCACAGAGTCACCTTTCGGTCACAACAGCGGCCGAATTTCAGAAACTGTGGTACTGTGGTAGATATGGTGGTTGTAAGTGGCCGACCAAGGATATTTTCGTATTTCGACTGTCTCCGCATATGTCACTTTTCTGCCACAACTACATAGCATAGAGCATTGGTGTTGTGTTTGGTAGTAGAAATCGTATCTCATGTAGTGCACTATGGTTGTTAGATGTCGGTAGCTATGGGGGTGTGGGAGATATGGGGGTTGAAAGTGATCGACCTGTGGCAATTTCATACTTCTGCCAAAGACAAAAGTGTCATGGTGTATCACTTTTCAGCGAAAACTATAGATCACAGATAACTGGTGTTTGTGTGTAGTAGTAGCACAGAGTCACCTTTCGATCACAACAGCGGCCGATTTCAGAAACTGTGGTACTGTGGTAGATATGGTGGTTGTAAGTGGCCGACCAAGGATATTTTCGTATTTCGACTGTCTCCGCATATGTCACTTTTCTGCCACAACTACATAGCATAGAGCATTGGTGTTTGTGTTTGGTAGTAGAATCGTATCTCATGTAGTGCACTATGGTTGTTAGATGTCGGTAGCTATGGGGGTGTGGGAGATATGGGGGTTGAAAGTGATCGACCTGTGGCATTTTCATACTTCTGCCAAAGACAAAAGTGTCATGGTGTATCACTTTTCAGCGAAAACTATAGATCACAGATAACTGGCGTTTGTGTGTAGTAGTAGCACAGAGTCACCTTTCGGTCACAACAGCGGCCGAATTTCAGAAACTGTGGTACTGTGGTAGATATGGTGGTTGTAAGTGGCCGACCAAGGATATTTTCGTATTTCGACTGTCTCCGCATATGTCACTTTTCTGCCACAACTACATAGCATAGAGCATTGGTGTTTGTGTTTGGTAGTAGAATCGTATCTCATGTAGTGCACTATGGTTGTTAGATGTCGGTAGCTATGGGGGTGTGGGAGATATGGGGGTTGAAAGTGATCGACCTGTGGCAATTTCATACTTCTGCCAAAGACAAAAGTGTCATGGTGTATCACTTTTCAGCGAAAACTATAGATCACAGATAACAGGTGTTTGTGTGTAGTAGTAGCACAGAGTCACCTTTCGATCACAACAGCGGCCGATTTCAGAAACTGTGGTACTGTGGTAGATATGGTGGTTGTAAGTGGCCGACCAAGGATATTTTCGTATTTCGACTGTCTCCGCATATGTCACTTTTCTGCCACAACTACATAGCATAGAGCATTGATGTTTGTGTTTGGTAGTAGAATCGTATCTCATGTAGTGCACTATGGTTGTTAGATGTCGGTAGCTATAGGGGGTGTGGGAGATATGGGGGTTGAAAGTGATCGACCTGTGGCAATTTCATACTTCTGCCAAAGACAAAAGTGTCATGGTGTATCACTTTTCAGCGAAAACTATAGATCACAGATAACAGGTGTTTGTGTGTAGTAGTAGAACAGAGTCACCTTTCGATCACAACAGCGGCCGATTTTCAGAAACTGTGGTACTGTGGTAGATATGGTGGTTGTAAGTGGCCGACCAAGGATATTTTCGTATTTCGACATGTCTCCGCATATGTCACTTTTCTGCCACAACTACATAGCATAGAGCATTGGATGTTTGTGTTTGGTAGTAGAATCGTATCTCATGTAGTGCACTATGGTTGTTAGATGTCGGTAGCTATAGGGGGTGTGGGAGATATGGGGGTTGAAAGTGATCGACCTGTGGCAATTTCATACTTCTGCCAAAGACAAAAGTGTCATGGTGTATCACTTTTCAGCGAAAACTATAGATCACAGATAACTGGCGTTTGTGTGTAGTAGTAGCACAGAGTCACCTTTCGGTCACAACAGCGGCCGAATTTTCAGAAACTGTGGTTACTGTGGTAGATATGGTGGTTGTAAGTGGCCGACCAAGGATATTTTCGTATTTCGACTGTCTCCGCATATGTCACTTTTCTGCCACAACTACATAGCATAGAGCATTGATGTTTGTGTTTGGTAGTAGAATCGTATCTCATGTAGTGCACTATGGTTGTTAGATGTCGGTAGCTATAGGGGTGTGGGAGATATGGGGGTTGAAAGTGATCGACCTGTGGCAATTTTCATACTTCTGCCAAAGACAAAAGTGTCATGGTGTATCACTTTTCAGCGAAAACTATAGATCACAGATAACTGGCGTTTGTGTGTAGTAGTAGCACAGAGTCACCTTTCGGTCACAACAGCGGCCGAATTTCAGAAACTGTGTTACTGTGGTAGATATGGTGGTTGTAAGTGGCCGACCAAGGATATTTTCGTATTTCGACTGTCTCCACATATGTCACTTTTCTGCCACAACTACATAGCATAGAGCATTGATGTTTGTGTTTGGTAGTAGAATCGTATCTCATGTAGTGCACTATGGTTGTTAGATGTCGGTAGCTATGGGGGTGTGGGAGATATGGGGGTTGAAAGTTATCGACCTGTGGCAATTTCATACTTCTGCCAAAGACAAAAGTGTCATGGTGTATCACTTTTCAGCGAAAACTATAGATCACAGATAACTGGCGTTTGTGTGTAGTAGTAGCACAGAGTCACCTTTCGATCACAACAGCGGCCGAATTTCAGAAACTGTGTTACTATGGTAGATATGGTGGTTGTAAGTGGCCGACCAAGGATATTTTCGTATTTCGACTGTCTCCGCATATGTCACTTTTCTGCCACAACTACATAGCATAGAGCATTGATGTTTGTGTATTGGTAGTAGAATCGTATCTCATGTAGTGCACTATGGTTGTTAGATGTCGGTAGCTATGGGGGTGTGGGAGATATGGGGGTTGAAAGTGATCGACCTGTGGCAATTTCATACTTCTGCCAAAGACAAAAGTGTCATGGTGTATCACTTTTCAGCGAAAACTATAGATCACAGATAACTGGTGTTTGTGTGTAGTAGTAGCACAGAGTCACCTTTCGATCACAACAGCGGCCGAATTTCAGAAACTGTGTTACTGTGGTAGATATGGTGGTTGTAAGTGGCCGACCAAGGATATTTTCGTATTTCGACTGTCTCCGCATATGTCACTTTTCTGCCACAACTACATAGCATAGAGCATTGGTGTTTGTGTTTGGTAGTAGAATCGTATCTCATGTAGTGCACTATGGTTGTTAGATGTCGGTAGCTATGGGGGTGTGGGAGATATGGGGGTTGAAAGTGATCGACCTGTGGCAATTTCATACTTCTGCCAAAGACAAAAGTGTCATGGTGTATCACTTTTCAGCGAAAACTATAGATCACAGATAACTGGCGTTTGTGTGTAGTAGTAGCACAGAGTCACCTTTCGATCACAACAGCGGCCGAATTTCAGAAACTGTGTTACTGTGGTAGATATGGTGGTTGTAAGTGGCCGACCAAGGATATTTTCGTAATTTCGACTGTCTCCGCATATGTCACTTTTCTGCCACAACTACATAGCATAGAACATTGGTGTTTGTGTATGGTAGTAGAATCGTATCTCATGTAGTGCACTATGGTTGTTAGATGTCGGTAGCTATGGGGGTGTGGGAGATATGGGGGTTGAAAGTGATCGACCTGTGGCAATTTCATACTTCTGCCAAAGACAAAAGTGTCATGGTGTATCACTTTTCAGCGAAAACTATAGATCACAGATAACTGGTGTTTGTGTGTAGTAGTAGCACAGAGTCACCTTTCGATCACAACAGCGGCCGAATTTCAGAAACTGTGTTACTATGGTAGATATGGTGGTTGTAAGTGGCCGACCAAGGATATTTTCGGAATTTCGACTGTCTCCGCATATGTCACTTTTCTGCCACAACTACATAGCATAGAACATTGGTGTTTGTGTATGGTAGTAGAATCGTATCTCATGTAGTGCACTATGATTGTTAGATGTCGGTAGCTATGGGGGTGAGGGAGATATGGGGGTTGAAAGTGATCGACCTGTGGCAATTTCATACTTCTGCCAAAGACAAAAGTGTCATGGTGTATCACTTTTCAGCGAAAACTATAGATCACAGATAACTGGCTGTTTGTGTGTAGTAGTAGCACAGAGTCACCTTTCGATCACAACAGCGGCCGATTTTCAGAAACTGTGTTACTGTGGTAGATATGGTGGTTGTAAGTGGCCGACCAAGGATATTTTCGTATTTCGACTGTCTCCGCATATGTCACTTTTCTGCCACAACTACATAGCATAGAGCATTGGTGTTTGTGTTTGGTAGTAGAATCGTATCTCATGTAGTGCACTATGGTTGTTAGATGTCGGTAGCTATGGGGGTGTGGGAGATATGGGGGTTGAAAGTGATCGACCTGTGGCAATTTCATACTTCTGCCAAAGACAAAAGTGTCCATGGTGTATCACTTTTCAGCGAAAACTATAGATCACAGATAACTGGCGTTTGTGTGTAGTAGTAGCACAGAGTCACCTTTCGATCACAACAGCGGCCGAATTTCAGAAACTGTGTTACTGTGGTAGATATGGTGGTTGTAAAGTGGCCGAACCAAGGATATTTTCGTAATTTCGACTGTCTCCGCATATGTCACTTTTCTGCCACAACTACATAGCATAGAACATTGGTGTTTGTGTTTGGTAGTAGAATCGTATCTCATGTAGTGCACTATGGTTGTTAGATGTCGGTAGCTATGGGGGTGTGGGAGATATGGGGGTTGAAAGTGATCGACCTGTGGCAATTTCATACTTCTGCCAAAGACAAAAGTGTCATGGTGTATCACTTTTCAGCGAAACTATAGATCACAGATACTGGCGTTTGTGTGTAGTAGTAGCACAGAGTCACCTTTCGATCACAACAGCGGCCGAATTTCAGAAACTGTGTTACTGTGGTAGATATGGTGGTTGTAAGTGGCCGACCAAGGATATTTTCGTATTTCGACTGTCTCCGCATATGTCACTTTTCTGCCACAACTACATAGCATAGAACATTGGTGTTTGTGTTTGGTAGTAGAATCGTATCTCATGTAGTGCACTATGGTTGTTAGATGTCTGTAGCTATGGGGGTGTGGGGAGATATGGGGGTTGAAAGTGTTCGACCTGTGGCAATTTCATACTTCTGCCAAAGACAAAAGTGTCACTGGTGTATCACTTTTCAGCGAAAACTATAGATCACAGATAACTGGCGTTTGTGTGTAGTAGTAGCACAGCGTCACCTTTCGATCACAACAGCGGCCGATTTTCATAAACTGTGGTAGTGTGGTAGATATGGTGATTGTAAGTGACCGACCAAGGAAATTTTCGTAATTCGACTGTCTCCGCATATGTCACTTTTCTGCCACAACTACATAGCATAGAGCATTGCTGTTTGTTTTTCGTAGTAGAATCGTATCTCATGTAGTGCACTATGGTTGTTAGATGTCGGTAGCTATGGGGGTGTGGGAGAAATGGGGGATAAAATGGTCGACCTGCGGCAATTTCATATTTCTGCCAAAGACGCATGTGTCACGTTGTATCACTTTTAAGTGAAAACTATCAATCACAGATTACCGGCGTTTTTGTGTGGTAGTAACACAGAGTCACCCATCGATCACAACGTTGGCCGAAATTCGGTAACTGTGGGAGTGTGTGAGATATGGTGTTCGAAATTGGTCGATCATGAATATTTTCGTATTTTATCCAAAGACTTGTGTGTATCCGTAAATTTTACTTTGCTGCCGGAACTACATAGCGCAGAAGACTGGTATTTGTGTGTGGTAATAGTATCGAGTCTCCCATCGTGCATTATGGTGGTTAGATGTCTACAGCTGTCAATATGAATACTTTACAATCACGAACGAAGTTGTGGGTACCCGCTATTATATTATAAATGTGGAAGTAAGTTTCTGTCTTTTTGTTACGTTTTGACGACTAAATGGCTATATCAATATTGATGGAATTTAACAATGAAATAGTGTAGGAAGGACACAGGACATTTTTTCGGCATGAATAACAGTTTTAGTCACGAAATTTTAAGAACTTATCGAATGATGAAAGACAGTCAGATTCGTGTGTTAGTCTGTAATGTTACGTTGGTTGCTCAGTCACGCAATCTGTTAGTGTTTGATTTATTAATAAATTTCGATAAGAAACAAAACTTATTATTTAGTATAGAAGTCAATTTGCTATGCACTGTATTATTCATTTGTGTCTGTATAAAAGTTTCTGGCACCAATTTGTCTTCCTTTTTGACATGCCTTACGGACGTAAACCTGGCCTAAGGTGCAGGTCTAGAAGACAATGTGCTGCTATTAGATTATAAGATTCAGATGCTCATGTTGAATAAAGAAGAAAAAACCAAGCTGAAATAAAGCTGCCATCAGTTAACCCCCCCCCCCCCACACACACACACACATCCCCGCACCTTCGCTTACTTTTCTGTTTTTAAATATGTTGTAAATTGATTCTCTTCATGAGACAGATTAGATGATAGGATGATATAATGATGGCTTTCCATCATATTATGTCGACTCGGTGTTGTTTGGGACAAATCTTACGTTACTAACAGTTTTCTATATCCAATTCTGGAATTGAAACTCCAAGTCCACGCGTACGAAGTCGCGGGTAACAGCTAGTCCTACTATAAAATCATTGGGGTTGGCGACCGGTCTAATCAAATATAATATTGCAGAAAGAATAGGAAAGAAATTACAATTCTACCATCTGGACCATCCATGGTTTTAAAACTTCATCTGTGGAAAGAATAGAAAAAACACATTTTTTCCTACACAATTCTGTTTTTTTCCTCTTTCTTGGTTCTCCTCCTTCCCTTCTAAATTTAGATCATGTGTAAATGTTTTAAATGCATTTACGCAAATCATTTGTTTCCATCACCCCTTGAAACTACCATAACTTTGGAAGATTCTGTGGTCTTATATTCGGTATTGCTCACAAAACTTTGCAGTATTAATATTTGAAGTGAAGCTGTATCACGCATTTAGAATAATATTGTTTTATTTCTACATATATTAAATATCACATAAAAAATATTGTCATCAGTTGGCAAGTAAGTGAACTATAGATATATAATAACTAGACGACCCGTGCGAAAATTTCGCAAATAAAATCTGATGAATAGTGAGGTTGAATGCTTGTAATATAATGAAAAGTAGAACTGTACTTTTGTAGCATATTTTTTTTTTTTTTAGTATAATAGGTACGCATCAAAATACTCACAACATATTAGGAAACAGTTAGGAAAATTTAAAACACTCTGTATTTATGACAAACTGTCACTGACCTTAACAGAATAAAACCAACCTGAACAAAATGCACACAGCATTTCAACGTCTCTGAAATATTTCTTGCTGTGCGAATAAAATGTTTACATTGGAATTGTATAGCAAAACAACAGTGTTTCCGTAACAGAAAAAAAATATCCAAAAAGCTACTTATTGAATAAAAAAAAGTTTATTGACATCTCTGTGATATCCGCTGCTGCAATCTAGGGACATGGATCTGAACAGTCTCATACGTGCTACCACTTTAAGCATCAAATTCTGAAAAATTCTTTCTTAATTTATGATTTTACCTAGCTGGTGACTTTAATTTTTAAAACGATATGTCATTTATCGATTTTGGCTAGGTATCGAAGAAAATAAATGGCTTGTAAAAATAAACAAAAAGGTTGTATAAATAATATTGATACTTTTGCCCTTTAAGAGTCAAATTCCAAAAAATTCCTTATATAAAAGATGGTGTGACCAATGCAGCCACCTTGGTCTTTAAAATGATACCTCATTTATCGATTTCATTTAATTATCAAGCAAGTAAAAAAAAAAAAAGGTTTTAAGAAATGATGATATTTTTGCCCTTTAAGGGTTGAATTTGGTGAAAGTTTTTTCTTAAAATATGATGTGACCATAGCGAATAATTTAATATTTAAATCGATACCTCATTTATTGATTTCAGTTAGGTATTAAGGGAAATAAATGGCTGGTGACAGAAAAATGAGTTGTAAAAATATTAATACTTTTGCCCTTTAAGGTTAGAATTTAAAAAAATTAACTTTCTTAAAATGTGATAACGGAACCGAAGACATTACGAAGACCTCAATCTTTTAAATTATACCTCGTTTACCAATTTTATTTAATTTTCAAGGGAGATAAATGGCTCAAGATACAAAAATTTTAGAAAAATTGGCATTTTTGCACTTTAAGGTTCGAATTACGAAAAATTCCTTTCTTAAAGTATAATGTTACCACGGCGGAAACCTTATTCTTTAATATGACACCTCATTTACCTATATCGGTTAGATATTAAGGGAGATAAATCGCTCGTGACACAAAAATGCGTTATAGAAAAATTTATTCTATTTCCCTTTAAGGGTTGAATTCCAAAAAAAATCTTTCTTAAAATATGATGTAACCAAAGATGAGACAATGTTCCTCATAATCTTACTAGATTAATCGATTTTGGATAGATATCCAGGGAGATAACTGGCTCGATACACAAAAAATGTATTTTAGAAAAATTGACATTTTTGCCCTTTAAGGGTCGAATAACGAAACATTCCGTTCTTAAAATATAATGTTACCTCGGCGGAGACCTTATTCTTTAATATGATACCTCATTTACCTATATTGGTTAGATATTAAGGGAGATAAATTGCTTGTGACACAAAAATGCGTTATAGAAAAATTTATACTATTTCCCTTTAAGGGTTGAATTCCAAAAACAATGTTTCTTAAAGTATGATGTCACAAATTTGAGATATTACTCCTCATAATCCTACCTCATTTATCGATTTTGGTTAGATATGCAGGGAGATAAATGGCTCGAGATACAAAAAACTCATTTTCGAAAAATTGACATTTTTGCCCTTTAAGGGTCGAATTACGAAAAATTCCTTTCTTAAAATATAACGTTACCCCAGCGGAGACCTTATTCTTTAATATGATACCTCATTTATCTATATCGGTTAGATATTAAGGGACATAAATCGCTCGTGACACAAAATCACTTTGTAAAAATATTGGTAAAAATGAAAGGAAAGAAATGCCGCGAGTCAATATTTACATGGAAAAGAAAGGGAAAATACACCCAAAACTCACCAAAGTTGAAGGGAGGAGGGCAGCAGCAACACAGCACATCACACAAACAAAGAAAAAACAAAATATTTCGGTGAAAATCCCCTTTTTCAAGTTAACAGAGAGGTGGCTGGTAATAGGTAAATGTGTGATTGTCTTGCATTTTAATATTTTTCTGTATTAATATTTTACTATGAGTTTTGAGTTCTATGAGTGGCTGCGTCCTACGCAAGTCTTGCGCAAGACCAGCCACCTCTCTGTTAACTTGAAAAAGGGGATTTTCACCAGAAATATTGTTTTTTCTTTGTTTGTGTGTTGTGCTGTGTTGCTGCTGCCCTCCTCCCTTCAACTTTGGTGAGTGTTGGGTGTATTTTCCCTTTCTTTTCTTTGTAAAAATATTGATACTTTTGCCCTTTAAGGGTCGAATTCCGAAAAAAATTTGTCTTATTATATGACTTCACTAAAGCAGAAATCTTAATCTTTAAAATGATACTTCACTATATGCTTTTGGTTTGGTAGCCAGGGAGATAAAAGACTCGTAACACAGAAAATGGCATTTTAGAAATATTGAAATTTTTACCCTTTAAGGGTCGAATTCCGAAAACTTCATTTCTTAAAATATGTGGTGACCAAAGTGGAGACCACATGTTTTAAAATGACACCTCATACATTGATTTCGGTCAAGTATGAACGAAGATACAGGCTTGTGACAAAAAAATACCTTATAGAAATAATATATATGATAGTAACAAAAAGAAAAATGGTTTAAGACAATATGGTTAAGGACGGACAAAGGACGTAAATCCATCATTCCCCTGAAAAAAAATATGGCCCTGCTTCCTCTACAGTTACCCACAACTGCAAAAGTGTTGCCAGTGCAGGACATTATGTATGAACCAAACTTTTGATATGTTCAACAGATTTCATGTCTTGTGATCTAGGGGACCACAGACCATTTGCGAGAATTGTCCAAAATGTTCCTGAAACCAATCGTAAACAATTTCGGATTGACCATGCAATCTCTTTCCACTCATCTAGTGTCCAAATAATATGCTCACGAGCTCGGGAGAGGGTTTGCATCTAAAAATACTTTATAGCAAGGTATTCACATCAGACTTTTGTTGCCGTATCCTGTCAAAACCAAATTTTGCTGCACTGACCACAAAGTGTTGCTATTCTCTGACGCAGTGTTGCCTGTCTGTCAACACTGACCACTGACATCTTGACGCAGACATTTCTGGTCTCAGTCAATAAGTTGACATGGTCGACCATTATATTGTTCATGATGGGATGTAATGGTAGAAATTACATATTCACTGCACATTTTGAATCGAGGAATGTTTCTTAAGTCATGTCATGTGGCCATAGCCTTATCAGAAAACCTTTGAAAAAAAACTCACGAGAGTAGAAATAAAAGTATCCTGCATAACACATTTATACATTTCTTCCATGGTGCTCCCACCATCTGGATATTTGTATCTTCCTATTTCATGAATTTTGGTACTTAGTGTACATAATGAGTAACAGAACTTCACATAGCTACATGAAAGAAAACAATACTTACTTTCTTCTTCGTTTGCATATCTATGATTACTGTGAAAACAAGTGGTCTAGCATCTCAATGGTTAAGGCGAGGAGATCAAAAGCACGGTTCGAATCCCGGTCTCGACAGGGATTTCCAAAGGCCCTCAATTCGACCTTCGTCTCCATCACAACTTGCTGTGTAATGAGAAGTACCAGAAAGCTTCCATGATTCTCATTCCAAGTTAAACTGTATATTTTCTATACCCAGTAGGATTACTGGGTTAGGTTAAGGTGGTCATTATAGTGACAGAATGCGCAGCCAGTAAAAACTGTACCACCAGGAGATTACGATCCTTTTCTGTGGAAATATATCACTTACATAAACTATTCAGGTGTTTCATACACGATGGATCCTTTTGATGTTTTTTTTTTTTTGGGGTAAGAATGTAACTTATCGTGTATGTTATTCAATGACATAAGCTATCAGTGTACTATTTGCTAAGAAACACAGTGTTTTTTGTCTTGAAGACTTTGTTCCTCTCTAATTTTAATATCATATCATTTGAAATACAGGGTGTCCCAGAATTATCTTTACAACTTTGACATTGAATAAATTATGTTTGGAACGAGATATCACAATGCAGTTTTTTGCATTTTGAAGAGTATCTCTCAAAGTTTTGTTTCTGTCTCTAGAACACTTCTTTGGAGCATTCCTTGATCAATTGTCGTAATAGCTGCAGAAATCCTCTGCCTGAGATCTGCCAAATTTCTAACCGGGGTTTGATACACGATGACTTTTACATATCCCCAAAGAAAGAAATCGAAGGGGGTTATGTCGGACCCCGACCAGGAAATTGTTTATCTAAAAATTACGGACATCATGAGCCCAATGCGGAGGTGTTGGAAGATGACTGTTGGTTGAAGGACTTCCAGTTGGGGAACAACAAATTTTGTTAGCTTATCCAAGTAAACTGGGCCTTTGATTGTCTTCTCAGCAAAGAAGAAGGGGCCAATGATTTGGTTGTGCATAACACCGCACAACACATTAACCATTGGGCTGTTGCACTCTCTCTCTCTCTCTAAATGCATGCGGAGGTTCAGAACCCCAAATTTGAATGTCGTGCCTGTTAGGTAACCCTTGTCTCTATAAAACAGAAAACACACTAAGCTTTTTCCTGTGGGGTGTACATTTTCAATAAATGTGATGTAACTACCTACTTGTCACCAAACTGCACCTGAAATGAAACAGAAAAAAACTTTGAGAGATACTCTGTAACATGCAAAAAACTGCATTGTGATATCTCGTTCCAAACATAATTTATTCAATGTTAAAGTTGTAAAGATAATTCTGGGACACCCTGTAGATATTTATGATTTGTTGGAAAATTTCTTGAAGTTACCAACATCCATTGAAGGTAAAATTAATTATTCTCTCCATTATTCAAGCTTTTCCAGTTTGATATTCAGTTTTATTTTTTTGTATTGCAAAGCTTCTCAGTCTCTGAACAATGCTTTCTTTGGTTTTTGTTTATCCTTTTGCGCCTAGTCGAGATTATTAGAGCTGGGAAAGGACTGGGACAGGGAACGGGAAGGAATTCAGCCTTGGCCCTTTGAAGGAAGCATCCCGGGCATTTGCCTGGAGTGATTTGGGGAAACCATGGAAAACCCATATCTGGATGCCCGGACAGGGATTCAAACCCTCATCCTCCCAAATGTGAGTTCAGAGTCCACTCACCCACCACGCTCTTAATAATGATTCTCTCCTTTACCTGATCGGGCTAGATCAAGTTTATGTTATGACAGCCACTTTCCAGTCTTATTGTAATCTTCCTGACTACAAACATTTATGAAAGACTTCATTTAGTCTTTGCGAAAAGTTGCTAGGTAAAATTTTGAGAATTCTGTCTGGTCCTGTTAAAGATGTTGAGTTCATGGCTAACAGAATTTCAACATTAAAATTAATTTCATCAAGGTATTCTTCTAGCAGTATCACATCCAACAACGGAAGCATTCCAGAAGTCTCCACACCACAGCAAATACTTCAGCTATCTTCGATGAGTCAGAAATTAGACTGCATGAAACTGAAAAAAACTTTGAGAGATACTCTGTAACATGCAAAAAAACTGCATTGTGATATCTCGTTCCAAACATAATTTATTCAATGTTAAAGTTGTAAAGATAATTCTGGGACACCCTGTAGATATTTATGATTTGTTGGAAAATTTCTTGAAGTTACATCCATAGAACTGGTTTTTTTTTTTTTTTTTTTGGAGAACCTATTGCATACATAAGTGTAAAACCATTTACTTCTACTTTGGCTAACTTTTCATTCTCTCCCTCAGAACTATTTGTTTCCTACACATTGTTTGTGAGTATATCAATAATCACACACATATATATATATATGAATCAAATTAGGATAGGGAAATGAGTCACCACTTACCTGTAGATGATGGATGTGGGGCACGAACACACAGAAAAGACAAACACAAATAATAAAGTAATTTTCGGGATAAACCCCTTGACAACGGGAGAACATTATGACAGGTGGGCGCAGATGGAGACTGCCTCACAGAAAGATCGCCGGTAGGGAAAAGGTGGGGGTAAATTCAAACATCGGAAAAGTAGAAGGGCAGTGATTAAGAGCTAATGCACGAGCATAGATAAATATCCAAACTATCCTCTGGTCGGTGGGAAGAGCAAAATATAATTAAAAATAAATATGAAATTAAAATTATATAAAATATTAAACAAATAATAAAATAATAATTTTTATGAAGTATATTATTATTATTATTACATATGTTTAACCTTTTTTAATCCTCTCTTTCCACCACTAACCTACGGTGATGTTTACTTCATAAAAATTATTATTATTTTATTATATTTTTATATATTTTTTAATTTTTTTTATTAGGCTGAGATACCTGAACACTTATACTATAAATCAACATTGATCCAACACTAAAGACCTGTCTTCCTCACCACTGCATATCCATCACCAGCCGATAAAATAACTTTATTTGATTATTTAAAATAGTGTCAAAAAATAAAGTAAAATTTTTCTCCTCTTTTAGATGTCACCTTTTTTTTTATTTTGATTAATTTCTTTCATGCCATTCACAGTCAAATCCATCATACTTTGAGACTTGTTGACTGTAGAGCTATAGAGCTCAGTCGCCTGTTTCTTGATTAAATTTTTTGTTGTTTATATTTTTTTGCTTCTTTCCTTCAACTTTAGTGAATGGCAGGTATAACTTATATTTCCTTTCCATATTCATATTTTAGCTACATATGTTCCATTTCCTCTTCCTCATATGTTTGCTTGTAGAGATCATAATCTTCAGTTTCATCTCATTATGGCTATTAAATTACATTTGAAATGGTTGACTTCAAGCAGCCCACCCCACTAGCTCACTAGATGGTTGTGACCCGCCAACAATGACATGATATTAACTGAGGGTTGAAGAAATACTCATTATAACGATTTGGCCAGCATGGTAGGAGAGCTCGATGTGCACAATTCCTAATCACCAGTTTGTGTACCGAAGTCCTGGTTTAAATAGCAGTGAGGGCATTAGGCACTGTTGATAATCATTCTTTAATCAGATGGAAACGTTAAAACTGGCAGACCGCTAGGGGCCTTTTGAAAACGTAGGCCTGAATGAGCCAGCATCAGGTTTCACCCACTTCCTTCATCAATTTTCATTTTATACAACACCAACAATGCTATACACTGAACTCGCCTACCATCACAGTCATCTACACCTACAATAAAACATATGAACACACACAGGGGAATGTGTCCCCAAGAGAGTAATGATATAGGGGTTGTAAGCTTCATAGTTACCCCCTAATCCCAGAATTGGACATGGTATCAAAAAAGCAAGGCAAAAATTATATTTATAGTGGAATACATAATACACTAATTCTCCTTTGATACTCGTTTTGCTAGCAGATAGGTTTCAAAAGAAACAGTTACATAACATTTTGTCATAACGTAATTCTTACCTTGGATTTTCCAAATGTATGATACAGGTGAGCCATGTGTATGATGTTTTTCCTTGCTGTTGAATCTCGTATAGCAGGGGTATACATTACTTCAAAGAAAATACCTCTCTCTACAGCCAAGTTGTACATTTTCCGGTTTAATCGTACTGAACTTCTGCTTTCATAATTTAAAGTTATTATATCACAGTCAAGGGTACTGCAAATACTCTGTCAAAAAGAAGAAAGATATAACTATTTCATTCAAACTAAAGAAAAGGTATCTGTAAATAATGTTTAAGAGTCAGTTGTTGTTTAAACTCACTTTATTCTGAAAACCTTGCACAGTCAATAATTGAATAGGCAATCAGACAAAGTCACTGAAGAAAGTTTACAAGTTCGATTAACAGATTCGAGCCAAACCATACCCCATAGTTTACAGTATCATTTTCTAGTAGGAGAAATCTAATGTAAGTGAGCCACACGCCCCCATTGTTCCACTGGTTAGTTAACTTTAAACAATCGCGAGGCCTCACGTGGCGAAATACTTTCTTAACACAACATTCTCTATAAAATTGTAGGCCTATGATCTAAGCTGCATGTTAATGAGCCTACTGTATCTCAAAGACTAACTGATTGCAACTGCGCGAGACTACATATTATCGTGTGCACTGCTTCTCGAAGACCCCGGGCGACTGACTGCGGTTGCTGTCGCTGCAAACAAGGAAAATTCTAGGCGTCTACCTGTTCTTTCACGAACCGTCAGAATCGGCAAGGCGATCGCTTCACATGGATAGTTTCTGGAAGGTTGATCATATCAAATCGCATGTCAGAAAAGTTTCGTCATAAATTTGACATTGACAATAAAAATAATTCTATCTCTCTGAAATTTTACAAATCGCTAGATCTTATACTAAACGTCAACTTTGGTTATTATGAGAAATTTCGTAACTTTAATAGTTTAGCCGAAAATAAATAATTTAAATATGAACTTTCACCATACCACTCCAGGCGAATGCTGAAGACTGATGCAATATAAAATACTAACTCAACAACTGTAAAAATCTGCTTTATCGCTTGAATTATCATAGAAACTGACAATAAAAAACAATACAATCCGAACTAACTTACAGTTCTGAGAATAAAATTTTGTCAGGCAGTTACAAAATTTAATAGATACCTTACAACACATAATAAGCAAGCTCAGTAATGATTGAACAGAAGTTAACATAGGTCTGAACTTCCACAATATCTTTCATTTAGCTCTTAGTAAGTTGGTTTTAATATCAGACTTTATTCTGCCCAAATTTAAACCACATTTTTCACATGCAAGAAATATTACTTGAAAATTATGTCATTTGATTTATTTTTGCCTCAGAATTCAGTATGCTAGTTGGAAATATGTTTGTCAAGATATGATGAGCAGACTTATATTTCTGTTCAGTGAAAAAAAAAAACACAGCATAAAAAATAACGATGTGTTTGAGCAAAAAAAAAAAAGTATTGTTCATGAAACATGCAGTAAGTTTACTGGTGATATTGCTTACTGACTGACTTGACACTGTTAGTATAAATTAATTAGAATTGTGACATATATACTATTCCTAAAAAAAAAATTTTTGCAGCTAACCCTTTATCTCACTTGATACCTTACCAGAATCAATTAATGAGATACTAATTTGAAGGTCTCTGCTTTCATAAGATCATATTTTTAAAAAAGTTTTTTTTTTCAGAATTTGGTCCTTGAAGGATAAAAGTATTATTATTGGCGAATTTCTTCCAATAAATGGAAGAGATTAAGCAAACGACTCAATCAAGTTTTCTTTGAGTTCTTCTTGTTGTTCCGGTAGGTTTTCATTCTTTCTGAGAAAGCTTGTTTGTGTTCTTCAGACCACTTTGTTTATGTTTTGGTTGCTCAGTTATAACTTCCCATTTGTCTACTTTGTTTCCGAAGGTGTCTCTTTCTAAGATGACTGTTGCTCCTATGTTTGCACTTTTAAGATCCTTCCGAATTTCATTCGACCAAGGTGTTGGATTTTTAAGTGAAATTACATAATCTGTTATGTTTTTTGTTAATCGATTTTCTGGTAGCCTCTTAAGGTGACCAATGAATTTCATTCACCTTTTCTTGATGTCAATTTCGATGTTTGAAAACCTTTCTGTTCTTTTGATTGATTGTAGTCTGTAAACAGGGGCGGCCCTAGGGCGGTGTGACCGCACCATGCGCCGTCATATGGGGGACGCCGCAAATGCAGCGAGAGATCGTCTGCGTGAAAAAATGAAAAATAAATTCTATAATAGTCCAGGTTTTAACACACACCATTTAAGAAATTATAAGAGTAAGAGTTTCAGCTTAATGCATAGTCGTATGTTATCATAGAATAGAGTCAATTCGAGTTGCTACTCGAGTGAGTTCGAGTTACTCGAATCATGAAAATCTTAACTCTTTCCAAAGTTAGCACCCTCCCGTGCCGCGTCGCGCTTCCTGCACCTGTTTCCTGACTTTTCAGCTGTAGTCTTTAAGGGTAGCCACTCACGTGGTGGCCGGGCCGCAGGGAAACAGTCTGCGGGCCGGACCGCAGGGATTTCATCGAAGTGGCGCTGCACACACACGGGGCGTTAAAATCCTCAAGGGTTTCTCAGTCTCAGAGTTGGCTTCACGATGGCAGCATCCGATGATGTGCACGCGTTGGCTGCTGTTACTGTTTTCTTTATTGAATCTGTCACAGTGCTACCTCTCTCTAAGTTGCCTAGTAAAACTTGAAGCAGCCTTTTTCTGTAGTTCTATATCTTCATAAAAGCTTCCTATCATATTTCAAAAATTTGCCTCGGTTAACCAGGCGGCTCGGATAATCGGAACTTGGATAACCGGACTTTTTACTGTAATTGAGTTATTTCCATTCGTAAATACATCAACAACATAAAATTAAGTTTAAATGACATAAAAACTAAATTAAAATAATATTAGTTTAAAATCATGTTGTCATTAATATAGTTGATCATCTGATGCAAACTCAAATTTAAATCACACGATATCATCTGCATTATAATTTGATAGAACATTGCTACTGTGTCGTTGTTTTGAGGTAATTTATCAAAATCTGCTGGTGGTTTATAATGATCTTGCGGGTGTTGCTTGAAAAGGGTGTGGGAAGAGACTATTTGATGACTATTTGATGACTATTTGATGAGGTTCCTAGATAAAAAAAAATCCAGAACTGCTCCCTGCACAATAGTACAGGGCAGAAGTAGGTAACCGTTGCTCACTGTAAGACATTCCTAAACAGCCCATTTCGACTTGAAACAGGGTGTCATTAATTATTTTTTCTGCTATTAGCATTTGATTGGTCGGAAGGCCACGTAATTTTATTGCAACTGTTTTGCTAACAACGTCAAAGTGATCTTCTTGCCGGTTATTTTAATGTTCTTCAGCACATCACTTTGCAAAGATTCATTTCCCATATTGTTGGATGTGGCAAATTGAAATTAATAGTAATCAATATGTATAAATAAAAATGAAATGCTGTTCGTTGGTAAGTGATAATGGCTAGACCGATTTGGCATTAAAAAAAAAAAAAAAAAAAAAATCTCCCAGAAATCAGAATAAGGATTTTTGAAAAAAGAAAATTAGAAAAGTTTCCCAGATAATTGGAAAATTTGGGAAAACTGAAAGTGCTTTTTTCTATGAGCCGATATTGGAAAAATTATTTGAAAAAACTGAAGCTGCTTTCTATGTGGCTAATTTTTTTTCCATTATAAAATGTTCATATTAGTCTGAATAAGGTTTTTAGGTAAATGGAAAATTGGAAAAGTAGCCCCAAAAGTTGGGAAAAAAGGTGCTTTTTCACTAAGGACCGATTTGGCTAATTTTTTAAAAAATGTTCGTAATAGTCCGAATAATGTTTTTAGAAAAAGAAAAATTGGAAAAGTTTCCCAGTATATTGGAAAATGTGTGAGAAAATTGAAATTACTTTTTTCTATGACCAATTCAATAACTTTTTTATAAAATGTTCATAATTCAGGAAAAACTAAGATTTCTATTTTCTATGTATAAATTGGGCTAATTTTTTTAATAGTTTTGAATGAGGTTTTTATTGAAAGAAAAATTTGCATCGTCCCCAATAAAATTGGAAAATTTGTGAAAAACTGAATGTGCCTTTTTCTATGGGATTTTTGTGTGTACTCAAGACCATAACTCTTAATTCGAATGATGGATATGCTTAGTTCTTTTTTTGTTCCTTATGCTCCCGGAAGGAAATAACTCAATTAAATGTTTTCTATTGGAAAAGAATTGGTAGATTCGGAGAAAATCTGGAAGACTCATCTGTCAGGTCACCTAGTGAATTAACAATAAGTAATTAGGAAACCTATTTACTGTGAGGATAATTAGTGATAAAAATACTATAAGAAAAAAAATTAAAATAAAATTATTTAGAAATGCATTTACCAGAAGTAGAACGGCAGAAAAATGAGTTATCTGGGAAAGCCCTGGAAGATTTTTGCTATCCAGAATGTGTTGGTGGACCGGTTTCTATTTATGGAGTTCAAATGGAGTAGTTTTAGATTTCAAGAAGTGACGCATCTATGAATTTTTTTAGCCATGGCAAAAACATGAGATTGTTGCGCCTTAAAAATGATTCTGCGACCCCCTCCCCCTCTAAAAAAAAGGTCACTGCCATGCACTAATTTGCCATTTGCTGCACCCTGTAGATGCCCTCCAGGCCACGTCCCCCCCCCCCCCCTCCTCTCTCCCCAGATCTGGCACCAATTTCAGGGATTCCTTTTATTCAGGTACAGAAATGGTGGAAGCTGGTTTGGATAGCAACAGAGTGGTCTAGATTTTGTGTGTCAATAGTCTGCCAGCAACTATTCATGCTAATAAATAGCCAGTTTATAGCAAGGTCGAATTTTTTCAATAGAAGCAGGTAAGCTGTTACGTGAGGGGTTGTGGTGCATGTAGCATGGCCAATAACAGAGATGATTTCATTGATAAAAGGCATTGGAATTGGTTTTCATGCCTGGATACATGTTGCAAATTTAAGTATCTATTGCAGCAAAGGAAGACATGAGGGAGTTAAGTAGTTGGGGTAAGTACCTGTGGACAACTATATTTTTTTGGTTGTGTGGACTACTGAATCTGGTGAAAAGTGTTATGGGGAGAATAACTGGAAGAATCTGACACATGGGAAAGAGCATAATTAATCACAACCAAGGCTAATGATTTGATTTAGGATTCAAGACCTTAATAGAACTGGAAGAGGAATATATAAATCTGGTTGGTTTTGAATTGTGTATGCAAAAGATTTGGTGTGACTGGCAGGTTATAGCATGGGAGATTTGATTTAGACCAATTCAGAGAAGTTCTTGCATCCCACATGTAGAGTACTGGGTCGGGAATTCATAACTGATGCGGGTGGTAAGACTGAATGTGAAGGAGTGTTTATGTGGGAAGAATAAAAGCAATAAAAGCATAGTTGTTGTTTCAAATCTGTGGTTTTGATACAGACAAAGGTGTGTAACTAGCCATTCTACAGGGAGATGTTTGCATCAAGGGAGTTTGTATGGGTGTGACAGGAGGACCATGTAATGTTTAGGTAGAAATTGTTTTAATCTTTTTCATATTTCTTAGTATTGTTGATATTTTATCAATAATTATTTCATTCATAGCATCTTGCAAATTATGTCCCAGAACATATTACTAACTGGTTCAAAGCTAATGTCTGTCCTTCAACTTTGATAAAATTCAATATTTACAATTCAATATACCATGTAGAATATCATGAGATAAACACACGATATTTGCAACCCATTCTATACAAGAGGTAGAGACCATTAAATGTCTAAATTTGCATATCAAGCATGTAAATTGGAAGGTACATGTCTCTAAAGTGATCAAGTGCAGTCATGTTTGCAGTTTGTGTAATTACATCTCAATAAGAAGTAGCTAGTCCATTTCTTATTATTATTCATTGATGTAATAAGCAATAATCATCAAGTAGAATTCACCTCATACTGATAAGGTACTCAGAGCTCAGAAAAAGTAAAATACATGCCACAATCGCAGTAGAACTTTTTACAGAGAGCAGTTCAAGAATCTAAGAATTTTAACACTTGTAAATGTTCATGTTAACACTCTTTGTCATCACAAATTCTGTTTGTTTTTAATACAATTATGGTAATACAATTCAAAAGTATTCATCCAAAATATCAGATACTCCAGAATGTGTATGATCAACCATCTTTAATATATAACAGAAGATAAGATTAGGCACAATGGAGCAGAAAACATGTTGTGGGGTGACATTAAAATGGGAAGGGAAGTTAATGCAGACCATCACTTACTAAAGTTGAAGGAAGGAGGGTTACAAAAAACATTACAGAAACACACACACACACACACACACACACACACACACACACACACACACAAACATAAAATGTAGGGCATAGTCCTTTCTCATGATTGTAGGAAAAAAAACGCAAGGCTCAGTTTCCATAAGAGATGCTCCTGCGAATCGGCCATGTGCTTCCTCTTCTACATTCACAAGTAAGGGTTATGTATGATATATTGTTTTTCATCGTGTGTTTGTAGTGGTTTTTTGCTGCCTCAGCCTTCATCTCTGGTAAGAAATTTGAGATCCAGGTGGTAGACTCTTTTTCAGCTTAACCCTTACCTACCGGCTATTGGAAATAAAGGGAAATTTATAATTTCAATTATATATTTGTATAAAGGTACTTGAAATTAAACACACATATTTTTTTCAAATTTTTTTTGGAACTCTAAGTGCTAATTACTAAGCCGGTACTTATAGGTACCGTCAGGGACTTTGTGTATCAGAGGATGTACAGAAATAGAAATTGAAATCAATTATGTTCATGATTGGTATGAAATGTTTGCCTCATGATATAAAAAAAGAAAAATTCTTTTTGAACATTCAGACACAAAAGACATTGCAGTGCAACATTTGGAATGATGTTTTGACTGTATTTTCTTCATTCTACATACTTCACATCTTCATCTGATTTTTACAATTTAGGGACAGTGTATACCTCTGTTTCCCAATCTTACATCTCTCATTGTGGAATAGTATGACTTGTGTTGTTCGAATGGATGAGGGCTTGGTGAAATATATATAGATGACCTTTTCTTCTTACCGATATCCTTCATAGTCATCATACCTTGTGCAAAGGATCTGCTAAAAAATTTTACAGACTTTTTTCAAATATCGGACCATTTATGTTATAGGCATTGACAAATACAACATCCAGAATTCCCAAAAACAATCTTTACCATGATTTCGGTAATCTTCTGTCAGCATTGCACAAAGTCATCAGCTGATCAGCAGTATCTACCCCACACATGAAGGTATTGTAGTCCTTGTGAAAGTATTGTAGTCCTTGACGACTCCTGAGTCCTGAGCATGAAATTTTTGACTTCAATCCATCTTTTTCTTTGCATATAACTAGTGGCGTAGCAACAGGGTGGCACGATGCTACGGGACCTACTGCCGGAGGTGTCCCCCGATGACCGGCCAGAGAGGCCCTCTGGTCCAAGATCCACCAGGTCACCAATCCAACCCGAGAGAGGGCCCATCTGTTGAAGTTGCCATTGAACCCAACCAGTGTAGTGGAGTTTTACCGCTGCCATGAAAATTTGGTACTAAATGTATGACCTTTTTGTCCTTCCATTTCCAGTAGCAAATACCTAGGTTTGTAAATTCATTGTCACAATCGCCTATTTTTAGTTTTCCATCAGCAGATTGTTAGAAAGTCCCTTGCAGTAGGGGTCTGATTCTCCCACAAACAAAAGTTGTTTCAGTTTTTTAATAATGAAACTGATGATAAATAATGATAATACTAGATAACATCGTCATTGCTCCATTTTTTTCAGTCAATTCTAAGACCACTTTTTGACCTAATGAGTAATCTGAGAACATTCCAGTCATTTCTGACTTGATAAATTATAAACTTCTAAGAGAAGAGCTTCAATCAGAGCATATTTCATAAAAATATCAATTTGAAAATATCTAAAACAATGATAAAACCAATTGTATACTTGATAAATCTATTGACCAATAATCTGTATAAAACTACCCAGAACTCCCTGACGGTACTTAAAAGTCCACGTTGGTTTTTCTAGATTATTTAGTAAATAAACTAGAAAAACATATTTTATAGGTAAAAAATATATGGTTAAATGTTCAAACTAAAAAATTAATAACAGAAATTGACACTTACCAAGAAAATTATCATCTAAAAATTCATTGTAATGTACCACTTATTACTGTGGTCAGTATGCTGTCAAGCCCCAACTTAGAAAATTAATTTCTCGGCAATTATACGCAGAATTTAAAAATAAATGTTTTCATTGTCTGACTTAATCATACAACAATACATCAACAGGCTTAACAATGTAGTGGACACTGGTATTGTCGAATTATATGGTGGTAAATACAGTGGTACTTATAAGTACCGTCAGGGAGGAAAGGGTTAATCCAGGTGCAATCTGTTCTCCCAGGCCAATATTCTTTCACTGTTGGGTGTTTATTTAAGTGGTGTTGAGGTCTGTGAGCTCAATTGGGACTTCAATCTCAATGGCACTGTATAACTATGAAAAGACTGTCAGGCATCTTCTTCCAATCTGAGCCTTGTTGTACTGGTAACCATTACCTGATATATGTCTGCAAGGGTGATGTCAGCCAATATCTCCACCCCTACCACAGGAAACTGTCTAAGGCATCCTGCGATGAGTTGGCATGTTATAAAGACTGCAATATCCACTGTCTTAGCACAACTTGATTTCTGCCAAACGATAGGTGTACTCTGCTGGGGAGTAGCATAATGCTCTAAGATAGAGGTCCAGATGATGCTTGGGTTAGCTACCAAGCTTGTTCCGGTCAACTTGCTTCAGATATTGCTGTGTGATACTTTCATCTCGACATTGTGGTAATGGTTTCTAAAAGTGAGACCTCTGTTAAGAGTTACACAGAGATATTTTGGACTATCACTGCATTGTTAAATTGCACCATTCCAGGTCCGAAACAGCTTTCACTTAAATAATTTATGACCCATATGAAAAGTGTAGGCTTCACTTTTCTTTAGGCTTGGTTAAAGATCATTCTGCTTGTGGCGAGGTCCAAGAGCTGTTATAAGTATACCCTGAACTTAAAATTAATATATGCAATTCAGTAACCAAAAATAGATCTAAATATTTTTAATTTACAGCTTATTTCATTCTAATAAGTGAGGAAACAAACCTTGATGGGCACTACCACTAAAATCTTATGCTCAATTTTACACCAACTAAAAAATGACTAAGAGAATGCACATGCCAAAAATTTGCCAGCTAACTCATTTTGGAAATACATACCTGGAATGTCACCTGTGTTGTTGGCATCCCAGCTAAAAGTTTATATTTTTTCACATTCTTTGAGTGGCCCTGAAAATGAGAAAAAAAGATTGTTTCATATATACAATAGATTGCTCTTTACCAGGAACAGCAGGATCAGAGCAGGTATTTATGTGTCAGGTGTTCTTAAAACACAAGAAAGACATGAAAGGGGCACAACTGACATTACTACCACCTTCTGCCCAATTTATTGTAGTTTATCCGGCACTTTAACAAACTAAATAAAACGTCCTGGAAAAATAAACAATCTTTGCTGCATGTAGATCTACAGATACACTTGTATAGAACATGAATAAACAAATGTTATGTTTATGATAGTAATAATAAGGAAAACGCTTTTCGGTAATATTAAAACAAGAACATATAGGGAAAGTAAACCCATTACAAAGGCAGGCTGGAAGTAGTGAACACAATTCACAATATTTTGGAATGAACCTTATTCATGCAAAGAATTCAGGGAAATGGTGAAGGAGACAAACCACACAACTAATAAAAGTTGGTTATTGGCAACAGGTCAGCGCCCTAATAAAAGTTGGTTATTGGCAACAGGTCAGAGGCAATGAAAGGGAAAATATTGAGTAGATAATCAATAAATGTGTGAAAGTATTATCACTGGAAACGAAAGTAAATAGCAATAATAACAGTAATAAATACAAAACAAATTCATATACACAATTAATAATTGATAGCCACTCAAAAATGATGTAAAAACTTTAAATTTAGCTTTGAAATATAATAAAAAAATACTAACTGGCTTATCAGCAGAATATTACCAGAGGTTAAGATCAAGGAGATGCCTGGAATCAAGCAAATGTTGGCAAACTAGACTCCCATATATCTTCTAGAACTTAATTCTAATTGAATTTTACTACAATATGGCAAAAGTTAATTTTTTTCATCACGATAAAATAATTTAAGTGATTTAATGATAAAGGAAGAAAAATCAATCAGTGGTTCTTGACTTCAAGTGCACTAATGGAAAGCTGTGGAGCAAGATGCTGCTAAAATCAACGCTATTAAATACATAAATTACATAATGTAATAAACAATGCACTATACTCTAAGTAGATAATGGCCCTATAGATTAAAAACAAACTATGCAATATTGGATCAGTATATTTCAGATTATAAGCATACTAACATAAAGCCAAGTGCAAGATGCTGTGAAGTTAGATCTTGCTAAATACCTAACCAATCTAGCAAGATATAATAATACTAAACCTAACTGAATAAAATTTTATGAATTAATACATACATATTATTATTTATTTACAATGTCCGGCAATAAATGCATGCTATACATGTTTTTTTGTGTTTTTTGAAACTACATGACTATTTACATCACTTGATCTGTATTTATGATATTTTACAATGGCACAAATAAAAAATAATATAATAATTAAAAATAGAGTGCTCTCTCACCACTCAAACATTTCCCCACAACCCACATCAAAATTAAATCAAAGACATCACACCAAATGTAATTGGCAATACATATTTTTCTCCCCATATTTTGTGATTCTACAAAAAATAACTTAAGGCATTTGATTTAATTAAAAGACAGACAATCAATAAGAGGATAGACAAATTTAGAATCAATAGCTATAACAGCAATCACAGCCATTCTGTACCTGTTAATTTTTGCACTGTACATGACAATTCTCTTCACTGGCCTTTTATCCTGAAATCACTCCTAACCCAAATCTTTAATCATTGCAGTTACTGATAGTATACTTCGGTCATTTTCAACTGACAAATCCAGCTGCCTTCCTTTGCACCCACTCGAATTTCAGTATTTCATAACCATAATGTTTGTCTCACATTATTGTACAATACTCTAGAGCAAGGGTCTGAACAAAGATTTGTAATGGATCTCTCTTACTTCCTGGTACAACCTCTCATCATTCTATAAAAAAATACAATACTCAGAACCCTTTCCATACAACCTCCCAAAAGTGTCATCCCCAGTTCAGCTAACTGTCAACTTATATTCCTAGGGTTTTACATCTTGTTCTTTAAAAAAGCAATTCCCCTCTACTGACTAATCATAAAAAAAAAACTTTATTTTCCTATATGTATACCTAATAAGTTACTCTTCTAAGCATTTGTAAGACCCTAGGCTGATACTGGGGCTGAAGTATAGCCTAGATGCCTCAACTTTCTCTTGATGTTGAAGTTCTATAGAAAATTTACGAAATAATTTAGACTTGACCATGTAGCCAGATAACTCAACTTAAATGCTTGAGGTCGCCACAATTTTTGTTACACCACAAATAGAGAAAAGGTTGCAAGATAACTATGAAATGATAACAGTTCACTTTCCAAAAATTCCAAGTTTTATTTTAAGGAAATCACAAGTTCAAAATTTCAAATATGCACTTAATAGTTGAGTTGGCAAATCGAACACATTTCACCAAAAGTTTTCAGGTTGTGGAGAGATATTTAAACAGACCGAACCCCTTCTGAATTTTAAAAGTTCATATTAAAAGTTAAAGTTGCTATATAACACGACACGACACATGGTTGAAAACAGTTCACTGACCAGCATAGCAAGTTACGACCCGCGACAAAACCGAAGTAATGTTCCTTCACATACTTTTCCCGAAGTACAGGCTAGACGAAACCGAAGGCAAGAAAAGACAGACTACATTTTGCTAAGTTCCTATTTTAAACTGATAAAGTCATGCGCGGAGTTGCTCGATCACTTCCCGGTGTAAGAATGAGACAACGTGTGCTTACCGCACGAACTATTATAGCCCTGCGCGCGCCTATGACCTTGTCCAATCTTTCTTTAATTAATATCTTCAAAAGTATATGATAGTTTAATTTGAGATTTTTACAGGAGCTTTCTATCATCCCGTTCTATCTATTTTAATTTAATTTACTATTCCAAAAGGTTTGTGTCGTCTTAAAACTGAATTCATCACGTGACCAATCTTGGCGGACTTTGTGGACTTTACCGAAACTTCCACCCGACAATCAGCAATAATCAATTTTCAAAAACTTGATTACCAGACAAATACTTAAACTTTTCATGGAAATCAATATATGTGCGAAATCGTCTCAATTAGTGCTATCTACTGGTGTAAATTTTATTTTAATATCTCTTTTAATAAAAAAGCTTATTTTTTTCTCTTAATTAAAATCACTAATTAACCTTTACCAAATTACTTAATTTTACTAACAAAATATCGGGGATAGTGCTGACTATAGCTGGTGATAAAAGGTCAGTTGTAGCTTTACGCGATTGAAAGTTATTACAGGTCTTAGAATTCTTACTTTTCTGATCGCGTGTTTCAAAACTTGAACAAACGGGAATATCTCTTAAACTAAACATTTCCCGATATGATAAATACACTTTAAAATGATTTTTATGGCGAATTGTTACTGTTAGCAAGATTACGGGAAAATTCCTTAAAGTTGAAAACTACACTTCTCGAAATTTCTAAGTCCCGCCTAAGCAAAACTAGAATTTGCCAAAATTCTAAGGTGCTTACATTATCTACATTCCGTGCTTTCCTACACAACTCGGTATACTGTCTACGTCTCCTTGCATTTGCTCACAATCTTTGCTCAATGTAATACTATTTACAGTTACGTATTCTACAAGGAGTATAGTGGCTCAGTGATTAAGGCATCTAACTGGAGATCGTAAAGTACTCAGTTCAAATCCCGGTCTCAGCTAGGTTTCTCAAATGCCTTTAACCCAACCTTCGCTTCTGGCATAGCATGCTATGTAATGGTAAGTATGCAAGAAAACCTCCATGGTTAGTATTCCTTGTAGGTCATCTGATAGGATTACCAGGTTAGGTTAGTTAGCCACTACAAGAGGCTCATTGTGCTATGAATTGAAAACTCTATTACTTGGCGCCCGAACAATCCTTCAGGATCTCCCAGCCAACAATAATTTTATTTAACGTTACCTGCAAACCTTTAATTGCAGATCAACAACAGAGTCTTTCATAATAATGGGCAGGAATATACCCAATGCACCGCACTGTGACACACCTGCTCTCAAATCCATCTCCCCTAATATTGCATTGACCACAGTAAAGGCCGGGCCACACTAGACCGAGCCAAGCCCGCACCTTCACCGCACCAACACTTTTATTATTGTTGTCGCTCACTCGACTGAAGTGAGTTCAAACGACACAGCATGTCGACCGTGTGTTGGTCATGATTAGTTTGGTTTATTTTTTGTTGGTGCAGGCTGGTATCGGGCTGGTCGTTATGGAGAAGAGTATACAGAAAGACTTCAGAAATTTCCGGTCCTTTATGACTAAATGTTGTTTTAGCATTACTGATTGCTATAGAAAAGTGTCCTTTTTTTTCAGCTTCACTTTAGATTCATCAGATGTTCATAAAATGTAGGTAGAGTCCTTGCATGTTCGCATTAACAAATGAAAGCTTTGCCAGATATGAAAGTCGATTTTAAGGCCTGTAAAAATTGCATCCGAGATCCAGATTTTGAACCGGGAACCTTCCGTACCCAAATCACGTTTATTTTATTATGTTTGAAAATTAATTTTTAATTACTTCCAGATTTGTCTCTTGACTCAGATGGTTACGGCGTTTGATTGGGGAACCCAAGTTCCTGGTTCAAATCCCTGTCTCAGCTGTAATTTTTACTGGTCTTAAAATTAACATTCACATCAGGCAAAGCTTCGATTTGTCAATGCTAAGATGCTAGGATGCTCCGTTTTTCAAATTTCACATTAATCTGTAGTTTTCCTTTTCAAATTAGGTGAAAACGATACAGGTGTTCTGTGCCGCTGATAACTCTGTGATTGGAATTTATAGAGCACATGAAATTATTTTTATTTTACAGAATCTTTGCAGTTTGCATTTAAATAAAAATATATAATAACCTTATTCTTTTTTGTTAAAAAAAATAATGATTGAATTGAAAGTAATCTCAATCAAAACAAACTCATTAATGTGAAGTAATGAGGGTTGACATTTAATCATGACTATGTAGAGATACACGAGAATCTTTCAATCCAGTATAGTGTGATGATCATTTATTAAAACTGTTTCTGTCCATAAGAGATCAAACAATTATGAGATAACAGCAGTCAGACAAAAAAAAAGTATTTTAACATACTTTAATACTTTCGTAGGTTATTAAGCAAGCCTACGCAAAATAAAGTACAATACTCTATAGTAATGTAAGGGACGCATTTTCATTATATTAAAAATCTTGTATTTTATTTGTCGAGTCTGAGCGAGTCGTAGGTGCCGCAGAAGCTGAGCGGATGTTCTGTCATTGCTCAGCATGAAATTTTACGCGCGTGGCAGAATAGCACGCGTGGCGAAGGTCACCTTACGGAGGACGACTTGTAACTTTTCCACATTCGTGTCTGATCTCTAGGAGCGACAATCTCGGCCTCGGGCGATACCGATCGGACGCGATTCCCGCCAAGATTCTCATTTCCCACATGTTGTAGGATATTTCCTACAACATACCTAGTTTGCTGGCATTACATTCGCGTGAAGTTGCAGATGTATTTTCCTTGTAACCAAGTATCCAGTGTTGCAATAAACATCGGTTAACGACTTCAGTATTTCATTCAACGAATGCAGGCCGTATGTTCTCCGTTCCCATGCAGCCCACAGTTAATATTTTTAGGTGTCAGACAAGCACAGAAGACTAACAGCGTGGCGGAAAGAGAATACGTCGCAAGTCTTAGTTATTGTGACTAAGACTATACACACAGCCATCCGACAAATCAGTCACTACAAATTTTTGGTGACAGAAGTGAGATTGTGTGTAACGAGATATTGGCGGGGAAATCGATCGTCGATCTACGAGAACTTCTAATGTCCGCGGGCCAGGCGGTGAGGCGAGCGAGCAGCGAGGGCATATCTACAGCGACGTAAGCCACATTCCAGTGTAGCTGATAACTCCTACAGTGCATCCAGCAGTTTAGGGCGTGGTAGCAGCACGACAACCCAACATGACAACTCATCGCAGTTTGGCAGCTTTTCGCAGTTTTTACAAAAGGTGAGTTGCTGGCATCATGCCGACTAATCCAGAAGGGCGTGAAGGAAATTTGCAAGATGTAATTGATGCATTAACGCGTAAAATTGCGGCGCTAGAGGCCAAAGTTGCACAGCCTGCGCAAGCAACTAACAATTCTCAAGCTTCTAATAACAGAGCTTACAGTGCAGTGATGATGAGTTCAATTTCTTTTGGGGGAAAGCCTAATGAATCGATAAATGAGTTCCTAATCAAGCTAGATGATCTTTTTAAATTAGGAGAATTAAGTAGTAGTGAGAAATTAACTCTTTTAAGAACAAAGTTAACTGACGAGGCTTTGAAATTTGTGATCTATGATGAGGATTGCAAAAAAGCCGAAACATATGAATTATTACGCGGTGAACTTGAAAAACGTTTTTCCAAGAAATACACACCCAGGTTTTACCGCGAACAATTAAGAAATATTAAGAGAAAGCCAGGGGAGGAACTTGATCAATTCGCAGATAGGATTAGGATGATTAATAATAATAAATATGTGCTTGGGGAAAATGCAGAAGAGAATATTGTGAAATGCTATGAGGCTGATTGCGAGCATTAGACGCATTTCTAGGGGGATTAGACGGTGATATAGCAAAACACGTAAGTCTTCAAAAACCGAGAACATTTTCCGAGGGATTAGAACATACGCAAACTTTTGAACAGATATGAATATGACTAGAAGTGACCGAAGAGATAGGCTTGAAAAACGGGTCTTTCATACGAAAAGAGAATTAAAGTGTGGAATTTGCAAAAAATTAGGTCATGCTTCTGAAAACTGTTGGTGGAAATTTGCTAATGATGCATGCTATAAACATAATACTAACAATGCATGTTATCATTCTAATGTTGACGTCACATGTCATCAAGATAATGATTTTCGTGATTTTCATGGTGCTAATAAAATGCATATTTGTCATGGAGCAAATAGTGCAAGATTTTATTCTGACAGTGATAGTAGATTCCAAGGGAATGTTGGAAAAACCTATTGTACAAGGGAATTTAGGAAAAATAGTGGAGAAAGATTATCTGCAGATGTTGATAAAGATAAAGATAGTAAAGATAATTATAAAAATAAGGGTGATAGATCATTTATGGGAAATAAGCAAGGTTTTCAAGGAAATAATGATAGGAATTATGGTTCAAAAAAATACAGAGGTTTCAATAAATCAAATGGTGGGCAGCGTGGAAGTAATGATTCACAGAATAAGTTAAACGAATAAGGGGTATGCAAGGCCACGTTGTCACGCCCCAAATTAAAACGGTACCTGTAACTATTTGTCAGAGTAACCCCCAAGTGGCAGATTTCATTGTAACAGTAAATATTGAGGGAAAACAATGTCAGCTGTTGGCTGATACGGGCTCTGAAGTTACATTATTATCTAAAGATATTTGTGGTATCAATGATTTAAGAGAATCTGATTGCAGAATTACGGGATTAGATAGAAATACTATTATTCATACTTTTGGGATGAAAGATGTGAATATAACTATAGATGATTGTGTTTATAATGCAACTGTTTACATTGTTTCTGAACTGAACCCAAAATATAGTGGAATTTTAGGGATGGACTTTCTAAATAAATATAACGCAATACTTGACGTGGCGAAACGTACAATTGTTTTGAGGAAACGCGAAAGCGTAGGCCCACATTTGTCGTTCCCAGATTCAAATAAAAGTCTTTGCATAAATGAAGGAGTCATGAACCGACATTTACCAGCTACACGGACTTATAAATCTGTCGTCAGTTTAAGTAACACAGAAACCATTCCAAAAGCTTCAGGGAAAATTGTGAACTTACCCATTAAAGATAACGTAGAGTGTGATGAAAATTCAGTAGTTTTAGTAGACCTTCCAGAAGAATCCAGTTGGTTAGATTCTAATCAGTGTTATGTGAAAAAAAGTATTTGTAAAGTGCGGGTAATTAATGGAATAAAACATATACCTGTGTCAATTGAAAATTTTGGAGAAAGTGATGTTGTCGTACCCCGTGGACATAAAGTTGAAAAATAGGAATTTTAAGAGAATAGGAAATAGCAAGTAGTATTTTCTGTAATGATGCTGATAATGATAGCGAACTATTAACGGACAAAACATTGTGTACTTTCCAAAGGGAGGAAGATATTGATTTTAAAGAAAAAATTAAACATTTGCCACCTAAGGAAAGGGAGAGAATGGAATGTTTGTTAAATGAATTTAGGGAATTATTTATACCAAACAGTAAATTACCTGCCACAACTTGGTGAAACACAGGATCTTAACGGGCGATGCCGCTCCCATTTATAAGAAAGCATATAGGCTTCCATTTCATCAGAGGCAACTTGTAGATGAATACATTGACCAACAACTAAAAGATGGAATTATTAGGCCTAGTAATAGCCCGTGGTCATCGCCGATTGTACTTGTACATCGCAAAGGTCGAAATGGAGAGACAAAATTCCGGTTTTGTGTTGATTATAGAGCTTTAAATACAGTAACAGTCAGTGACGTGTATCCATTACCTTCAATTGCAGAAATGGTAGACTACCTAGGAAATTGCAAATACTTTTCAAACCTAGATTTACGCAGTGGTTATCACCAAGTAAAAGTACATGAAAATGACATCGAAAAAACTGCGTTCACTATCCCGAACGGCCATTACAAATGGTTGCGTTTACCATTTGGGTTAAAAAATGGTCCAGCAACGTTTCAGAGGCTCCTTTATGGCGTCTTAAGGCAATTACAGCCTTTTTAAGCTCTTGAATATTTAGATGATGTCCTAATATTTTCCAAAAACATGGAAGAGCATCTCCAAAGGCTCAGAGAGGTGTTTGAACATTTGGAACAAGCTCATTTAACCTTATCACTTGAATAATGCAATTTTGCAATGTCAGAACTAGAGTATTTAGGTTTTCACATCACCAAAGATGGGGTTAAACCACATCCAAGGCTTGTAGAAGCAGTAAAATATTTTCCAACACCCACCTGTGTGAAAGAATTGCAATCATTCTTATATATTGGCCACAGCATCTTCACAGATGATAGTTGTAGTGACTCAGCTGTCGCTAGGGTTGAGTGCATCACATCTTCTTTTGTGGCTGAATAGTCCGATGGCGGCGTGACAAATTTTGCCACATCTATCGCACACGAAAGAGGGATCCGGTGGGTGTATTTCCCTATTACGAAGCTTTTTCAGCTTTATTTTATCCAACCATGCTCTGTCATATTTGGACATGCCGGTGGTAATATGATGACGCCATAAGGATCTCAGTGTTGGCGCAAGCTTCCCAGTCAGAAGTGCGCATGCCGAAGCTCTCCAAATCACGTTTGCAGGTGTCCTTAAACCTTAACATCGGGCGCCCTACAGGTCTCTTGGTATTAGCAATCTGACTGAGCATGACTTTCCGTGGTAGTCTCTCAGGGTCCATTCTATGGACGTGGCCAAGCCAGCGGAGTCGTCTTTGTTTTAGGGTGGCAGTAATACTGTGACACTTTGTGGCAGACAGAACACTCTCATTGCTCATTTTGTCCTGCCACGTGACTCCAAGTATTGTCCGCAGGCAGCGCATATGGAAAGCGTTCAGCTGTCTCTCTTGCCAGGCGTAAGTGGACCACGTCTCAGCTGCGTACAGTAAGATGCTCAGGACACACGTCTGGTATACTAGAATTTTGGTGGAGAGAGTTAGCTTGGAGTTTCTCCAGACACGTGTGGACAGCTTGCCAAAGGTCGTCGCGGCTTTGCCAATTCGTGCGTCAATCTCCTTTTGAATGGACTGGTTGGATGTAGTGATGGAGCCGAGATAGTGGAAGTGTTCTACTACTTGAAGAGGGATGCCTTCCAATGTTATTTTCGGGAGACGGTCTGTGCCCTGAACCATGACAACCGTCTTCTTGATATTGACACTCATCGAGAACAGATGACATGCATGATCAAATCTGGTGAGAACCTCCTGAAGCTCATCTTCGGTATTAGCGACAAAAGCCGCATCGTCAGCATATAGAAGTTCACGAACAATTAGTTCAATAAGCTTTTTTGAAGATTTCAATAGACTTATATTAAAAAGTCTACCGTCACTCCTTGTATGCAGATGTACTCCAACGTGACAGTTTTTAAAAGCTACTAAGAGTAAAACAGAAAAGAAAATTCCAAAGAGTGTGGGCGCTAAGACACAGCCCTGTCGTACACCGCGGTTTACTTTAAAGGATGCGGAAGCTTCGCCATCAAATATCACAGAGCCTCTCATGTTATCGTGGAAGGCCTTTATTAAAGACAACAGCGTAGGTGGGCAGCCGATTTTGTGCAGGATGTCGTAAAGGCCGTTACGGCTAACAGTATCAAAGGCTTTATTTAGATCTACAAAAGCCAAGTATAAAGGCACACGATGTTCACGGCATTTTTCTTGAAGTTGGCGGACAGTGAAGATCATGTCACTCGTGGAGCGGCCGGCGCGAAATCCGCACTGAGATTCGGGGTAGACACGTGAGGCGAGGGTTTCCAGTCTTCCCAAAACGACTCGAGCGATAGCTTTTCCAGCAATGCTGAGGAGGGATATACCTCTATAATTGTTGCAATCGCCTCTATCACCTTTGCCCTTATAAAGGGTAAAAATATCTGCATCACGCATGTCCTGTGGTATTGTACCCTCATACCAGCACCGCTTTAGGAGTTCATATATGACCGGAAAAACACAATCAAGTTTAATTATTTCAGCCGGTAGGTTGTCACGACCTGTACTTTTTCCCAGTTTGAGTCTCTTCAGTGAAAAATGAAGTTCGTCCTGTGAAGGTAAATCATCGAGTTCTAATGCAGTAGGATAAGTTGGTAAACTATCCAGTGCTTCAGGCTTTATGCTGACTGCCCTGGAGTAAAGGTTGGTGTAGTGTTCTGACCATCTTTCCAACTGCTTCTGCTTGTCAACAATAGGTTCCCCATTTAAGTCTTTTAGGGCGGCACGTTTCCTGGTTGTGGGCCCGATTGCACTCTTGATGCCTTGATACATGCCTCGGTAGTCCCCGCTATCATGGTACTGCTGTATGGACTTGCAGAGGTTTGTCCAATACTCATTCACGCAACGGCGAGTGATACGTTGTAGATCTGCTTTAGCTTTTTTGTATTCCGACTTGGCATGATCACTGGGGCTGTTTATAAGGGTTATATGAACTGCTCTTTTGTGCTCAATGTATGGACGTAATTTGTCCTCGTAATCAGCAAACCAGTCATTCTGCGACGCATCTTTTGTTCCAAAGGTTCTAAAAGCAGTTTGTAAAAGTTTTTCTTTCGCTAAAAGCCACATGTCTTCGACGCTACCTGTGTCCCTCAGTAAAGCATGACTGAGATTCTCTTTTACTTCAGATGAGAATTGTTTGTGTAAAGCATCGTCATGATTGACTGGGATATTAAACATAATTTTGCGGCGGTTGCTTTTCGCTGAATGGATCTTCTTTGGAATCATACGTGTTTTGGCCATTACCAGAGAGTGGTCAGTGTCGCAGTCTGCACTGTGATAGGTTCTGGCATTGAGAACGTCACGCAAATCTCGCCTGCGAGTGATGATAAAATCAAGCTGATGCCAGTGACCTGATCTTGGATGTTTCCATGACACTTTGTGAGCAAGCTTATTCTGAAAATAGGTGTTACATACGCAGAGGGAGTGTGATGTGCATAGTTCCAATAGACGCTGCCCATTTTCATTTATGTTTCCTATTCCATGGCGGCCAATACAATCCGGCCAGTTATCAGAACTGCTGCCAATTCTTGCATTGAAATCACCAAGAATAAAAAGTTTGTCAGAGACACGTACTTTTGCTAGACATGCACGTAAGCTTTCATAGAAAGAATCTTTAACTTCTGGAGAGGCCTTTAATGTAGGTGCATAAGCTGATATTAGGGTTATGGGACCCGAAGCAGTTGTTATTCTCAAGGACATAATTCTCTCTGAAACACAGATGGGTGCCTCAATGCAGTTGGACAAGCTGTTGCGAACTGCGAAGCCCACCCCGTGCTCTCGCTTTGCGCCATTGTCTCTACCCTTCCAGAAGAAGGTGTAATTTTGTTCACGAACGGAGCCCTCATCCGAAAGCCGAGTCTCTTGCAAGGCAGCGATATCTACTCGCAAACGCAGCAGTTCCCTGTCGATGATAGATGTTTTCCTCAGTTCAGGGATGCCATCAGTTGGGGTGTCAGATCCCGGTAACATGGTTCTCACATTCCACGAGGCGAATCTCGTTGTCGTTATCAGATTTTTACACGGTTTATAACTGTTTTTCTTTTTGCCAGGTGATTGCTTCTCTCATCGTTGTTACAAGCACTGTGATATGCTTGCTGCTCCACACACCTATAGAAGCGCAAGATGAGGGGCGGATCAGTACCTAATTGGCTGGGGGCTGCCCAGCTTGAGGCGGGCGGTAACTGATCAATTAGCCACAATGGACTATCCCACCGACGGAAATCACCCCTGGCGCTCGTGCGCACGCCCATCAGCACAGAGCTTATAACCGGTGACTGTGACTCCCCGTGTTGTTTCCGCACCTTGACAGGTACGTGTGAAGTGTCCTCTCCACGTCACTACATCGCCTGGGACGGAGTTAGAAGCCATGAACTTGCCCAGCATTCGTGACTTCCTCTCGACCTCGACAGCTAGTTCTGCAGGGGCAACGGGTCGCCACGTGCAGAGCCATCTCGGTTGCAGGAGTTGCCGACTTGTTCGGGTAGAACCCTAATGTCGCCTACGGTACTCCGGATCCGTTGCCTCATCCGCCAGCAGCGCCGTACCGAAGATCTTCTTCTCCGCCGTTGTTGCCGTTGAGGACTTCACCCGTAACCCTGGGCAAGGGGACTGCGATATACCCCGCAGAACTGGGTCCCTGCCGGACTTAGCCGCTCCACACTCCGGCCTACTGAAGTGCAGAGCGCCCACCCCCGCGACTAGGACGCGCCGGACAGGATTTACTCCGGTGGCAGACAGAGAAGGAGGCTCTGACCACCCCAGGAGCCGGGTTAATGGCCTCGTATTGAGCCGAGACCAAAAGCTTAGGGCTTTCAAATTACTATAGAAAGTTTATTCAGGATTATGCCTTTAAGGCCAAATCATTGACGAAATTATTAAGGAAAGGGGTTAAGTTCGAATGGACAAATGAGTGTGATGAAGCCATGAATATTCTGAAAACAGCCCTTACCAGTTGTCCAATTTTAATATACCCTGATTTTAGTAGACCTTTTGTCCTTGCAACTGACGCATCAAATTATTGCATTGGATCTGTTTTATCGCAAGTAATCGATGGAGAAGAAAGACCTGTAGGATACGCTTCTCGTCAATTAACCAAACCAGAAATCAATTACACAACCACGTAAAAGGAATTGTTATCAGTAATTTGGGGCGTAAAACAGTTCCGTTGTTATCTCTACGGGAGGAAATTCACTATCATGATCGATCACTCTCCGTTGAAATGGATGCTTAGTCTCAAAGATCCATCGAGCAGGTTAATGCGATGGACCCTAAAACTTTCAGAGTACGAATATGGCGTAGTTCATAAACCAGGAATTTTGCACAAAAATGCCTATGGCTTAAGTAGAAAAATCAGAGAAGAACCACCCTCATTAACTGAGTTACCTATTGAACAGGCTAAGGACGAAGAATGTGTAGCATTACCGATGGTGTAATAACATCCTTGAAGTAGGCGTTCCATGCCACGGGTCGGTTAGTACTCTTTTAAGGAAGTTTCCATAACAACGAGAGGATACACAGATACTAAGAGATTGCTTAGAGCAGCGGCTAAGGAGAGCTTGCTAGGAAGAATTCCGATATTGTATTGTATTTAAAACGATGTACTTGAATAATAAAAGTGTGATTACATTGTGAAGGAAAACGACTAAAGATTAATTATTTACCAAAGTCGCACAAAAGTCATACTATGAAAAGTTAATCTGAAGATAAAGTACAAAGAGAATCACATCGTACATACAACACGGCGTATTTCTTAATAAATAATACCAAGCAACTGCTTATAAGAAATACGACATGGTGAGCCGTTCCAGGACTTGTTGTTAATAATGATTAAAAAGAGAACAGCTTATAAGAAATACGACAAATGCAGCAAATGGAGGAAGCAGAAATGGTTTGCGTTTCGTGATAACATTCTATATCGTGTTACCAAGCGTGGTGATAGAGTAGCGGTAACAAAATCACTGAGAGAACCTATTATGTATTTGTATCACGACGCGATGGTATCAGGTCATTGTGGTTTCAAAACAACTAACCAACGAATAGCGACCGAATATTGGTGGCCACACAGGAGAGAAGATGTATAAAAATATGTAAACAATTGCCCCAAATGTAATGAAAGATATGGTTTAGGTATAGCGCGGGAACCTTTGCAATCATTACCTGAAACAACAGAATCTTTTCAAAGAATCGGTCTTGACGTTATGGGCCCATTTAGGCGCAGTCAAGAAGGCAGTAATTATATATTCACAATTACTGATGCATTTTCCAGATATTTAGTTATGGTACCTTTATCTGATCAAACAGCTGAATCAATAGCTAAAGCCTTTGTAGTTAATTGGATATTACTTTACGGGGTCCCGGAATCGATTATTACAGACCAAGGATCATCATTTATGTCTTCATTGTTTACACAAGTTGTTAGGTATCGAAAAATTACGGACCAGCAGTTACCATCCGGCTGGGAATGGCAGGACAGAGATAATACACAAAACTATAGGTAGAATGCTTAGTTACTATGTCAACAAATCCTACGATAATTGGCAATCAATTTTACCCTATTTAGTATCATGTTATAACTCAAAAATTCACACCAATACTCGAAAAACACCTTTTGAAGTACTCTACGGCAGAAAAATGTTCCAAGTTTCCAAAAAAATTGATAATCCAAATGTAAAAAGTCTTGGTTCTAAGCTTAAAAAATTATGGGCTGACGTACGACGTAATAACTATCATGCTTTTTATCACAGGCCAAACAGTACAATAAGACCGCGAAACCGCAAAGTATTAATGTGGGAGATTATGTTATGCTCAGTAAACCATTCATGAGGAAGAACAAGTCGAAAAAATTCACTACAAGATTGCTCGGACCGTACCAAGTAAAAGAACTTTTATCACCTGTAACTGCACGAATTCAATTACCGGACAGAACTACAGTCGTTCATAAAAACAGACTTCGTTTGTATCAGGGGATACCCAAAAATATTGTGCACACCACCAAACCAGTAGAAAACAAAACACAACAGGTCAAACCAGTAGATAAAAAAAACACAACAGGTCAAGCCAGTGAAAAAACCAGTAAATTCGGAGACGAAAACTACCACACATTCATATGGATTGCGCAGCAAGAAGCCTGACTCCACAGCTCAAACGTCTCAGAAAACTAACCATTATAATTTGAGATCACAGAGATCAAGTTAACAGTAAAATTATAACTGTATCCATAGTAATTTTATGTTTATTTTGTGCCTTGAACAATACTTAAAAGTAGCAATTGAAACTGATTCAAATTTTCTGTATTTGTAATCTTTGTCATTGGAACTATATTTAAAATTTAATTTATTTGTTCCGCCCACAAAGAACTAGTCACATGGTGCCATCAAACTCGCCATGGCTCGGTTACTTTGTGGATTTCAAGAATATTTTACTGCTGTTCACGAGGTTTCAGGCACCCAGCGGTCATGCAGGCTGCGGGGCAGTAACAAGAGACCGCTTACGCAGCTTCTGATAAGCGAGATCTTCCGGCCGTACGCTCGAGTGTGCAGCTACAGCCCGGAATAAAACTCAAGGACTGAGTACCATGCTATTCAAGTTTATTCCTTACTAACCATTGAAACAGTGCAATAATCCTCAATCGAAAAAACAGAAAAGAAAACAGTTCTTAAAGATATGTTTATAGAGACTAATAGAATCATTCATTTTCCATTACTAATATATTTTGTATGTGATGTATATAATTCAAAGGGAAGTATTTGGGGAATATGTATAATGACTAGTTAAAATGCTTCAATGCTATGATGATTAAATATCAGAAATATTTTTGAACTCTAGCATTCATATGACAGTAATTGTTAATTGTTTTATGTATTTCATAATTACATGAAAGCTTTTATATATATTGACTTAGCTGAAACAATTTCATTCTTTTGTGTGATGGGGATTTAGTAGCTTAATAAGATAGTATTTATGTTTGACGATAAACATGTAATACATTTTAATTCATTCTCTTCAATCTTATCAATTGCTTAGATTTGCCTAATAACATATTCACATGTAGCGGAATTAATTGTGAGCCACTTTATAACCAACATTGTTCTTGGAGATAATTCAATATTGCAGTTGCCATTATCCCATTGTTTACACAAAAATTGCTCTATACTGATTGTTCTAAATACAAACCATTTGAAATAGACTATAGTCAATTAGGCAATGATTTAATCACTAGTGCGATGATTTCTTGCATTTCTTGTTTGAGTTATAATTTTATAAACGCATGTAATGTCGAGCAAACTGCTAGTAGAGATTCTCAGAAATTTTGAGACCCCAAGACGTGTCCCAGGAGGTACAAGATTCCTCAGCTGTGAGAGGATGTAAGGGACGCATTTTCATTATATTAAAAATCTTGTATTTTATTTGTCGAGTCTGAGTGAGTCGTAGGTGCCGCAGAAGCTGAGCAGATGTTCTGTCATTGCTCAGCATGACATTTTACGAGCGTGGCAGAATAGCACGCGTGGCGAAGGTCACCTTGCGGAGGACGACTTGTAACTTTTCCACATTCGTGTCTGATCTCTAGGAGCGACAATCTCGGCCTCGGGCGATACCGATCGGACGCGATTCCCGCCAAGATTCTCGTTTCCCACATGTCGTAGGATATTTCCTACAACATACCTAGTTTGCTGGCATTACGTTCGCGTGAAGTTGCAGATATATTTTCCTTGTAACCAAGTATCCAGTGTTGCAATAAACATCGGTTAACGACTTCAGTATTGCATTCAACGAATGCAGGCCGTATGTTCTCTGTTCCCATGCAGCCCACAGTTAATATTTTTAGGTGTCAGAAAAGCACAGAAGACTAACAGCGTGGCGGAAGAAGAATACGTCGCAAGTCTTAGCTATTGTGACTAAGTACAGACTATACACACAGCCATCCGACAAATTAGTAACTACAGTAAATTACATGTGGTAACTGGAGCTACAATCCCCAAATCACTTTTAAGGTAATTTTTTAACATTAATTCTGTAAAACAGCCAAGTGTATACATTAAAGGAGACTAAAGACTGAGCAGAAACCCATCCATCACACAGCCGCGCTATGGACCAGTGTGGACACAAGGGGTGCATGCCGACACTCGGCCAAGTGTCAGTGTGGGCTAGGCTCGGTCTAGTGTGGCCTGACCTTAAAGTAGTCAGATTATCAAGCTTTCTTCATTTGAAGTTGTGTGCCCTAATAATAATCCACCATGGCACTCAACAGGGTGCATTAGTGCACAACACACTAGACTGGAGAGGTACAACGTGACTAGATACAAGTCCTCCTCTCCGCATTTAGTCAAGCCTGAGACGGTTCAATATTTTTGTCCAGGGAGTAGCAGAATTGGGTGTAGTAAGAAAAAAGATACTACTTAGCATAACTCTATCCATGCAAGATTTTGAGAAATTAATTACCCAGAAAGTAAGATGTGTTGCGAAATTCTTATTACACAGAAGTTGTTTTAAACTTCGGTAGGTATTTTTGCATTAATTTGAGGAGAGTTGGTAAATAAATACAATGTTATATTGATTGATCAGAGGGAATAAAATGTCTTCTCCAATAAATTATAAATAAGGTTTATTCAAGTACTAGTTAGGATCACATGAATAAAAGAACACTGGTAACTGGATGCGAATTGATAGGCTGACTATCGGCCATGTTGTCTTTTTAGGTAGTTGCAAAACTGGATTCAAAGAGAGTGGGTGCGTGTGTGTAATGTGCACATGTAACCGCCAAGAATTAAGTTGAAACTAAAAAGAATGGGTGAGCACGCAAAGTGTGAGGACAAGATAACTTGGATAGCAGCCTCTAATAAGTGATTAATGTTAACATGGCACTTAATAATGTAGTGATGCCAGGTTAAAATGCGTGGATTTGGCAAATATGCAGGAGAATGAGTGTGGGACATGTGATAAACGGAACCAAGTGAATTAACTACTAAAAACGTTTGTTGTCCTTAATAAGATCAAAGTCCATTGTTAATGACAATGCTGTGTTTCAATTGGTACTGGATACTGTGTTAGTAGTTGTATTAAACAAGTGTTTCTTAAACTTAATGAAATTTATTATTCTTAGAAGACTAACTATCCTTTTTCATGAACAATAAGTACAATGAAACTAATTATTTTTCCCTGCATATGGACGGGATGGCGACTGTGTAACGATCCATATAGCACTTTGTGGATCTGTTAATAAAAATAAAATTATTAAAGTTTCAACTTCATGTGGATAAGCCTCCAGTATCAAGACTGTCATGATCAACATGGTCAACAATACAGACCACAGTGGAAAGGTTGATCATGAATAGAGTCTGCTAAAGCAGAACAAGCAACTTATAAAGCCCAAATCCACTCATTCTTTTCTGCGATAACTGGCTTTGCTTATTCTAGGTTGTAGGTGGTTTCTTGCAATCATCTTGGTGAATACTAGGGTGGTTCCCAATCTCCGCATCATAAATTACGCATTCCACTGACAAAAATATACTTATCATATGAAACACAATAAGTTACATGTTTTTGCAGACAGATGGCAACACACTTTCTTTCTCTATGTTAAATATGCCTGGTCTAAAAACCGTTTTGAATTCAGCCAGAGAACAAGTCCTCCCCCTCCCCTCTGATTATTCACACTGGCCACCTGTGTACAACAGCGAGCCGGTGGCAGGTGATCCTTAGTTAGCCGAATCAAAGAAAAAATTGATTAAAAAATCCATCACCTACATGGACATACTTTAAGGATGATGAAAATGATCTGAAAATTGTGTGAAACATAAATTTTTGTGGAGTTGGCAGGAATGCAACTAAATAAGGGATGAAAAATTATTTTTAAGAAATCACTTCCTAAGGGGAAAGAAATTACATATCATGATATGGGTGCAAATAGACTTAAGACATTAAAAGAGCAACTGAGTCTTGAAGAATGAGCTGAAATGCCTACACTCTGAGTTATTAATGATCCAAAAGCTACAAAATGCCATCACATAATAACTGAATTAATAGCACCTGACAATGAGGTAGTAAATATGGTAGAAAAGGTAGGTTTTATAAATAGTGCTTTGCCACAGTATACTAAGCTACAAAATGCCATCACTTAATAACTGAATTAATAGCACTTGACAATGAGGTAGTAAATATGATAGAAAAGGTAGGTTTTATAAATAGTGCTTTGCCACGGTGTACTGAGCTTCCCTCAATTTTCACACAAAATAATTCCAGAAATAAAAGTAGCAGAGGCAATGTTGGAGCAATTTTTGAAATTATTACAACTATTTGAGGCACTAACAAAAAGCACAAGTTCTGGATTGCATGCATTTCTGAAATAGTACCTAATGTTGTTACTCTAATGGGATATTGTGATAAAATGAGCACATCTGAGCTGACACACTAGTTAGCCAAATCACACTTGTCATGCAAAAAGAGTTAAATGAACGACTGATTTTAAGACATGACTACAAGTAAAAAATATGTATTGCTAACCGCTTTAGACCCATGACTTTATCACTTATTTTGTATAGCTACTTTTAACTCTTTTGGTTACAGTTTGATTAGTGAAAAATTGAGTGAGGAAGCATTGCAGTTTTTAGTTATGAGAGAGTTGTGTGAAGATGAGGTGCATACTGCTGGTCACAAAGGAATGGTATCAAAACAGATTTCTTCTTCCAATATAATGAGTAAACTATACATTCCTGCATCTAATAACTTCCAAAACTTTTTAAGGCTGGAAAGTAAAATCTACAATGAATTGTTGGATATAATGTGACCATTTATTCAAACATGATGGTTGTATTGCTGTGAATGAACTGCCATGTGCAACCCTAATATTTTTAGCTAGTGGGTAGAGCACCAAGGATTTAAAATTTCCTACCTCTACATCACCACGAAGTTTTAGAAACAATAATATTATATTATTGACACTTGCAGTAGCGGATCCAGGATTTTGGTTTGGGAGGGGGAGGGGTTGGGCGAGCTTGAGCGGATTTTGGTTTGGGGGCTTAATTCGGAGAAGGGTAGGCTTTATAGTCATGCTGCCCTTAAAAGATCAGCAGAGCTAAAAAAAAATAAAGTCTTCAAATCTCAAAAATTACGATGTTTGGGGTGGACCTAAATACCTTTGGGCGGGGTGGAGGGGGGGCTTGAGACCCCTGGACTCTCCCCCTGAATCCGCCACTGGAGACTTGTAATATAACGTGGAAATCCAGTGACTCGAAATATGACAAAACTTGACATGTACACCTCTGGCTCTAGAGCTTTGGCTCATTTCTGCGTTTTTCAGTTACCTCCCATAACAAATTCTAACATTTGTGACTCTTTTCTTAAAACTGTTAATATTTGCATTTAGCTCAATTTGTTGGCAACAAACTAAGCATTTTGATCACACATTATTCTTTTTGTTTCTCCTTTAAAATTTCTGATTTCACTTTCCCAGCTTGCACAGTTCTCTTAATGTATTGAAAAATACCCCCAAATTTGATGTTTGGTATAACTTATATGCCAAATTCAATAAGCAGTAATAGACGCAGACAATAATAATAACAATAATAATATAGGATCGTAATTTTTCACGGCGTTGAATATTAATATATTTTTCTCGGGCTTCCAGCCGTGTTAATATATCATATTTGCGGGACGTTTCGAAGGCGTCCATCTCTGCCTCCATTCTCAACCAAATGTCAGTGTATAACTGTTTGTTTATTCAGCCACTGCTACGGAAATGGTGGAAAACAAAAACCAACACAACGCGATTACGTCATCCGCTCTTCTGCTCGTTACCGGCGCGAAACTGTTTCAGCATTTTAATCGCCGGGTTCCAGGCCGCACTGAGTTGATAACCAGTGTCCCTGTTGACTAATAACTCAGTTAATCTTATTTCTACAGCCTCTGTAATAACGCTGGCCCAAAAATCTTTGACCCGGGCTAAAATGGTTGTTTTTTCAAATTCAAAAGTGTGACCTTCTTGCACACTATGTTCGGCCACCGCAGATTTTTCTTCTTGCCCAAGACGAACATTTCTGGCGTGCTCTACACATCGCTGCACAATGCATCGCTGCGTCTGTCCAATGTAGCCGCGGCCACATTCACAAGGTATATAATATACACCAGGGGTTCGTAAACCTAGGTCATCTTTAACGCTGCCGACCAAGTTACTAATTTTAGTGGGTGGTCTATAAATTGTCTTGACTCCGTGTTGTGATAGCAGTCTACCTATTTTGAAACTTACGGCACCCACAAACAGCAGAAACGCAAGGCCCTTGGTATCACTCTGATCTCTCCGTCGATTTTCCTTCTGTTTAAACGCACGAGTAATCTGTCCCTGATTATAACCATTATTTAAAAACGTTTTCCGGAGATAGTCCAATTCACCAGCCAGGCTATGTTTGTCACAAATCCTTTGTGCTCTGTGTACCAAGGTAGTTAATACAGAGTTTCGTTGTGCCGGATGATGACAGCTGTTGGCATTTAAATATAAGTCGGTATGGGTAGGCTTCCGATACACAGTGTGTCCCAGCGAACCATCAGCACGTTTAATAACAAGTACATCAAGAAACGGCAGGCAACCGTCCTCCTCCAATTCCATTGTGAACTGAATATTTTCATGGATTGAATTGAGATGCGCAAGGAATTGGTCAAGACTGTTTCTGCCATGGGGCCAAATCACAAAGGTATCATCGACATACCTATAAAAACACTTCGGCTGGAGTGGTGCGTGGTTTAGTGCCTCTTCTTCAAAAAATTCCATGAAGAAATCGGCAATGACAGGAGACAATGGCGAACCCATTGCTACACCGTCCACTTGTTCGTAATATTCTCCTTCAAACTTAAAATAAGTGGTTGTCAACACATGGTGGAAAATATCAATCATTTTTTGATCAAAATACCTCCTTAACAGATCTAAGGAGTCGACCAAGGGAACACGAGTAAAAAGAGAGAGCACATCGAAGCTCACCATTAAATCACCAGGATCTAACTTCATGTTGTCTAAGATTTCCACAAACTCACTGGAATTTTGAATACTGCGATGAGCCTTCCCTACGAATGGGTTGAGAATATCTTTGAGGTATTTAGCCAAAAAGTACGTAGGGCTATCAATTGTACTTACAATCACAAGCTGAAAAATGTGAGAATTATCATGCTATAAGTCTGACATGACATGTTTCAAAACTATTGACCAGTATTTTGTTTAATAATATGCATTACACCCGGAGACTGGATAGATCAACAATCCTTGGAGAGTCCATTCATGCCCAAAATTTTGGTTTTACCGATCAACAGTACAGCACTTTTTGGCTAAACAGGAAATTTCAAATAAATAACCGCATTTGATTTTATTTGCACTTACGTTGTTAAAAGGAAGTTTAACTGTGATGCCAAGTAAAAGGCAATTATCTGTTGTGGAAGTAGCTACACGTAAATACGAAAGGCAGAGATAAAAAAATTAAAATGCAAGGCAGAGATTAAAAATATTATGGTTTCAATTTAGATGTTTATTTACGATAACAACATGCAAAAACTTATGTAAGGAGAAGAGCATCTCATGTTTCTGCTGTATTCTCTGTAGCAGTTATTAGAACCAGGTCACAGAATTATATCTTACTGTAGTGGTGCCCTAGGGAATTTTTGGCTTAAGCTGGGCAATAATTACTAAAGCTGGGCAAGAGTTGATTGCATACAGTGACAGCTAGATCCAGTGCAGTTGCACCAGCTAAATACAACAGTTACAGGCAATGGAATGTGGCTACATAGATAGCAATGACAGTAAAGCAGGTCTAAGTGTCAGCAGAATTACGCTGGAGCATGGCGGCACTAGGAAGAAGATGTTAGGGAAGCAATCACCGCTCTCCACTGTTGGTACTATGGAGGGGAGCAGCTAACAAAACTTAGGTGCACAAGGAGAGAAAGAGCTTGCTCTCTCTCTCTCTCTTACAGGAAGATCATCTTTGACAGCTATGGAGTGATGGAGCTAGGCGAGGCTGGACTTAGAGGCTAGCTGCAGTCTACAATAAGGGTGGCCAGAAGTCTACGCAAACAACAGTCACTATAACAGGCGGGAGAAAGCCATTGAAGCAACAAAGTGGAGAAGTCAAGTAGTAGAACCAAGTAATGGGTGTCACTGCCTATGGAGGAGTTAAAGGGAGTTAAGAATGTTATTGTTGTACATAAACCTGATGTGAATAAATTGTACATATCTTTACTGAGAGTTTCAATTGCGAGTACTGCCGCTCACATGACAGAAGAGTCTTACCCACAATTTACATGTTCCCTTTGGGAAGAGAGAGAGCGAAAACAAAAATATTCGCCCGGCCACCACATTACTTAGAAACTTTTTTAAAAAACATCTTAACCAAATACTCTGAGAATCTATAAAATCAATGAAAGAGATAGTAAATAATCATTATTTGTTTTTCCTTTGAAACTTTTATAGAACACACATATATTACCACCGTAGGTGACACCCGTTATTTTTAACAGGCGTTTAAACTAGTAATACACAGGAGGTTAAATAGAATAATAGGAGAAGATCAATTTGGGTTTAGGAAAAACTTTTGTAAATGAGAAGCTATTCTGGCTTTAAGATTAATACTTGAAGGACAGATAAAGAAAAACAAACATACTTTTATGTCATTTTTTGATCTAGAAAAAGCTTTTGATAAAGTGGGGCAAGATATTAAAAATTTTAAAGGCCTAAAATATGGAGATAGAAGAATACTTTATCTTTACATATAAAAACCCAGACGCGCATAAACAGCATCATCATAGACAAACCACTAGACCCATTGAGGCCTCAGTCACACAAAACGTTATTAAGGTGCTGCAAAAGATCTGGTGTATGTATATATATGGCGCTGGAGTCTGGTAGGCATATTGACTGTGAGAAAGCTATTGGTCCATTGATTCTTTAGGAATGATGTGGTTTACCTGCAGCATTTTCACAGTCAAAATGCATACCATTAGTGGTTTTCACTTTATGATCCTAAAAACTTGTATAAATCACAATTTACATAAATATGCACATACATAAAATCTGTTCTGGTCTGATCACACCACAGGCAGCACCATTTCAAATATTGTTTGCAGAGAAGCCATGTGAACAATATTGAAGTGTGCCTTTCCTGCATCAGTTACCTATTCAGGGAGAAGATTTTAAATCAATACTAGCTGGTATCCATGACTTCATTCATGTTTGTAAAGAATTTGGATTGACAGCTACCTACATACAGGGTGTTACAAAAAGGTACGGCCAAACTTTCAGGAAACATTCCTCACACACAAACAAAGAAAATATGTTATGTGGACATGTGTCCGGAAACGCTTACTTTCCATGTTAGAGGTCATTTTATTACTTCTCTTCAAATCACATTAAACATGGAATGGAAACACACAGCAACAGAAGGTACCAGCGTGACTTCAAACACTTTGTTACAGCAAATGTTCAAAATGTCCTCCGTTAGCGAGGATACATGCATCCACCCTCCGTCGCATGGAATCCCTGATGCGCTGATGCAGCCCTGGAGAATGGTGTATTGTATCACAGCCGTCCACAACACGAGCACGAAGAGTCTCTACATTTGGTACCGGGGTTGCGTAGACAAGGGCTTTCAAATGCCCCCATAAATGGAAGTCAAGAGGGTTGAGGTCAGGAGAGCGTGGGGGCCATGGAATTGGTCCGCCTCTACCAATCCATCGGCCACTGAATCTGTTGTTGAGAAGCGTAAGAACATGTCGACTGAAATGTGCAGGAGCTCTATCATGCATGAACCACATGTTGTGTCGTACTTGTAAAGGCACATCTTCTAGCAGCACAGGTAGAGTATCCCGTATGAAATCATGATAACGTGCTCCATTGAGCGTAGGTGGAAACAAAACTAAAATGAGCTCTAACATGGAAAGTAAGCGTTTTCGGACACATGTTCACATAACATATTTTCTTGGTTTGTGTGTGAGGAATGTTTCCTGAAAGTTTGGCCGTACCTTTTTGTAACACCCTGTATAACAACAACAGTGCACGATGGGAGACTCGATGCTATTACCACACACAAATGCCAGTCATCTGCGCTATGTAGTTCAGGGAGCAAAGTAAAATTTACGCACACACATGTCTTCGGACAAAATACGAAAATATCCTTGATCAACCACTTTCAACCATCATATCTCCCTTCCTCCCAAAGTTACCGAAATTTGGCCAACGTTGTAACATGGGTGACTCTCTGTTGCTACCACACACAAAGACCAGTGATCTGCGCTTCATAGTTTTGGCTGAAAAGTGATACACAGGGACAAATACATTTTTGGTAGAAATTTGAAAGTGCCACAGGTCGACCACTTTCAACCACCATATCTCCCACAGTTACTGAAATTCGGCCAACATTGTGATCGAAAGGTGACTCTGTTGTACTACCACACACAAACGCCAGTGATCTGCGATAGATAGTTTTCGCTGAAAAGTGATACACCAAGACATATGCGTCTTTGGCAGAAATATTAGATTGCCGCACGTCAACCACTTTCAACCCCCATATCTCCCACACCCCCATAGCTACCCACATCTAACAACCATAGTGCACGACTGGAGACACGATTCTACTACCACACAAAGTGACATATACGGGGACACGTCTTTGGTCAAAATATGAAAACGCTCTGCACTGACCAACTTTAATCATCATATCTCCCACATCCCCACAGCTATCGGCATTCAGCCAACGTTGTGCATGAAAGGAAACTCCATGCTACATCCACACACAAACACCAGTGATCTGTGCTAGGTAGTGGTGGCTGAAAAGTGAAATATAGGAAAACACACGTCTATTTATATATATATATATATATATGATTGAAGTGTGCCCATGGGTCATTTACAGATACAAAATTTTTCCAGTCAGTGGTAGTTTCATGGAGAGGTAGAAACAAATGCTGCTTTCAAACGTGATTACATCACTACTTACATATAAATTTGGAAGGAGAGGACAAGACTCAAGAAAACAGAAAACACAGAACTGCCCTGTGCCTGAACCTATTTAGACAATATTTCTTTCATTGTTTTTCAGTGAATTAACAGCACAAATCTCAAATTCTGCGTGGTCAAAGTTGCAGGTACAGCTAGTAATCTATATGAGAATCAAGAGGCTAAAAATAGAGAATCATGCGAGAGATGCACCAGCTATATAAAGGATGAGAGACAAGGTTGTAGTCTATTCCCACTAATATTCAACTTATATGGAGAAGAAGCAATAAAGGTTGTAAAAGGAAAATTTTGAATGTGTAGTAGGTGTATGTTACAATTTGCTGATGACATTTTCCTGTTAGTGGAACAGACTGAAGATCTTGAGAAGTATATAAACCAAAGCAAGATTAAGGTGATGAAATATAGCAGAGATAATAGAAATAATACTCGATTAAATATAAAAATTCATAAATGATAAGAGAAGTAAATGAATTCTACTAGTTAGGAAGTAAAATTATAATTGAGGATGAAGTAGGAATGATATTAAAACTAGAATAGCACGAGCAAAAACAACCTTCAAGAAAAAGATAAATCTTATAGTTTCAAAATATTGATCTAGGACTCAGGAAGAAATTTTTAAAACTCTATATGTGGAGCACAGCACTGTATGGAAGTGATGCACGGACTTTAGGAATACCTAAAAGAAAGAAAATTGACGCTTTTGTAATGTGGTGCTATAGAAGAATGCTTAAAATTATGTTGACAGACAAAGTATAAAAGTAACATGTTTTGGAAATGATTGGTAAGGAAAGAAGTTTGTGGAAGTGTTATGGAAAGAAGAGACTGGATAGTGGGTTATATTTTGAAACATACAGGATTAGTTAATTTTTTAGTTGAGGTAATTGTGTAGAATTTTTGAGGAAAACAGAGATTGATGCTCTACCTCAGCAACGACAGAAGAAATCAGCAGATCAACTGACAGTCCAGTGGGGTATTACCATATATCGAAGGTGTGACGAATAAGATAAGTCAACTTCTAAAAAAGAAAAACATCCATCCTATATACAGAGCATCCAGGAAGATTTCGGATGTCCTAGTAAAAATAAAGGAAAAGAAGGAGAAATTACAGACACCAGGTGTGTACCAAATACCCTGCAGCTGTGGCCAAGTGTATATTGGGGAAACGGGACACATTGTCAAGGAAAGACTAAATGAACACACAAAGCATTTTAAAAATAATGACTTCAGCAAATCAGCTGTAGCTCAACATTCAGCTGACAATGGAAATTCTATTTTATGTGACCAGACCAGTGTAGTAGCCACAGAGAGCAGAAGGAGGCCCAGGCGAATGAGAGAGGCACCAGTAATACAAAAGACACCTAACAACATGAATGCCGATAGTGACCTACAACTTGACCTATTGAGAATGATGCAAGACAAATGGCCCAATCTGACCAGCTTCGCTAGGCACAGTAACATCCCCGATGTCATCGCGGATGGTTGAAGAGCGCTCTCCCACTGCTATAAATATACAGGTGACAGCAGCAACAAACGCAGCAGTCCTCTGATGAAAGCAACAGCAAGATCGCTGAAACATTAATACTTAAGATGATGATGGCCGCGTATGATGATGCACAGTGACGCTCCGTGAATTAATGTGCTTTAAGGTGTAATACTAGTCGTGACATTGTTCTAACACTGAGTAAATGGGAACAGAATATTATAGACACCATTCATGATAAGATTTTATTTTCAAAAAAAAAAAAAAATAGTGTTTACTGATTGAAGTTTGTGTGAGTGCATGTGTGTGTTCTTAAATAATTCACTGTGTCATGCTTCAAGGCTGGATCGCATCGTTATCATGGCTTTAAACTGGTTGATTTGTAATTCCTCATGTGAAGAACTTGTATAGTACTTTAAATGTGATAGCTGCCATCGTCCTATCAATGTGGACTGTGGTGAACTAACTGCATCAGAGGTTAGATGTTTAGAACTAAAAAAGCATACCTGGAAATTCTTCTGTAATGACTGTGAGAATGGAATACAGATTACACAGCTGTCGGATGAAATGAGTAAAATCGATAAAAACAACTGAAAAACTAAAATCAGGCAATATTAGGTTACCAAGTGTAAATGATGAGGTTAAAAACATCAATGGACAATCTTCGAACTATGATGAAATGACTGATAGAGCTATGTGCACAAAGTACCTAATTGTATTCAGTGTAAAGGAGTCTGATTCTAACTCGTTAACCAAGAGGATAGAATCGGATAAAAATTCAGCATCAGAAATTTTGAATGATCTGAAGCTGTCTTGTGAAGTAAAACCATTCAAATGTTTTCGATTAGGAAAACAAACTGAAATGACAAGGAATGACTTCGACCAATTAAAGTGGTAATGAATGACTCTGAGACTGTTCTGTATGTTTTGAAAAATAAACACAGATGTGATAGCCCAATTAAAAGTTCTGCTGACCTAACACTGATGCAGAGAAATTACTTAAACAAGCCTCCTAATCAAATGAACAGACTGCATAAGAACAAAGTAGTAAAAACAATTAAATATGTTAATAGATAGTTGATATAACGAAAAACAGCAATCATTAAAAAACATAACTGTATAAAATGAATAAAATTTAATATCAAAATGTGCCTGGACTTAAAACTAAACTAAGGGATGTTGAAAAAGCAAATTACGTTTTGAATGATTATGACATTATTGTGTTAACAGAGACATGGCTTGACCCAAAAGTTTATAATGCAGAATTGAATGTTAACAGTTATGTTACCTTTAGAAATGACAGAAATGTAAGCAATAGTTCGTTCTCTAGAGGTGGTGGTGTTCTAATAGCTATTAACAATGAATACCAATGTCTTCAATTAGAATTAATGACTGATGTTGAGCATCTTAGGAAATAAAAATAGTTTAATCATTTTTTTTTTTTTAATATCCTGGTACATAATAGCCCAGCACCTAGTTTCTACTCTGGGCCCATATTTCCAATATATTACAAGAGGTACATAAGATAAAATTATAGTTTGCAGATAATAGCTAAATATTGTTCAGGATGTAAAACAAGTTAGTAACGCATAAACTTATCAAATTTCACAAAAATTTGTTTCATAATTAAATTAACAATGTGTAAGAATGTATATGATATGTGTTAGTGTTTTTTTGATATATACATATATACTGTAAATTAGTAATTTGAATAACATACATTCACACACAATACTACTATATATAATTAAACAAAGAAACTTTCACATACACAAATCACTTATTTCACTGTTGTCCCACTGTTTCTCACTTTGTATATTTACGACACTTTTACACATTTACTCCCGGCACAGCCACTTCGGAGTAACTTACCTCCCTCAGGAGATGACTTCTGGAAGTAGAGGCGTCCTCCTTCGCCCATCGGGAGTTTCTTTATTCGGGAATTATCACTGCTCGTCACCTGGTCGCTGTCGGTTGAAACGGTTTTCTAAGTGCCAAGAACCTTTCTTTGGCTGCTTGTGAGGCCAGATTGCAAGCTTCATCAAGATAGTACCACAATTCCTGTCACAGCAATATGTCAAAAAATTCGCCTGCCCTGTAATATTTGCCGATATGGGGTTCTTTGTTCAGCTGTTGAAATACACTCCCATACAAACATGTTCCGGACTGCCCTCGCTTCCGCAGTCACAAGCTACCATTGTCCACTACTCCTCTTCTTTGCAATTCACTGTTGTAAGGGCCATGACCTGTTATGTAATGTACCAGCCCAGGCGATGGGAGAAAATGCAACAGTTTGAGCCTTTCACAGACACCTGGAAACATATCATATGTCCTTCTTCCTGTTGTGCTATCATTCCACCTATGCTGCCATTCTTCCAATAACAATTTGTTTACTTCTGCAGCTGTTGTTGCTGGTGCTCCCGTGATTTTCTCTACCTGTTCCGGATTCCCTTTCCTGAGCCAGTATTAATGCTCCCCGCTTGCGAACTTCCAAGTCCAGAGGCCACACCCCCAGGGCGACGGTAAGGGCATCAGTTGCTGTTGTTTTGTAAGCACCACTCAGCCTGATTAGAATACTTCGCTGTGTCCTCCTCAAAAGTTTGCTGGGTTTTACTTTCTGAGTTGTTTCGCCCAGTACGCTGGCTGCATACCCTACAATTGAAGTTAATATTGTATTGTGGTATATTCGAATAACAGCGGTGAAAGTTGGAAACGCCTTTGTCCCATACTGATTAATTTATTCATGACTGAGGTGGCTCTCCCACATGCTTCCTCCATATGGGCCATAAAATTTAGACTTTCGTCTAATTTCACACCAAGGTATCGACTGAAGGGACTTCTTCTTATTGTAACTCCGTCTATTTTAATGGTTGGATTGCTCTGTAATCTGCCTTTCAGTAACATATAACAGGTTTTTTGAGGTGCTAATCTTAGTTTGACTTGTCTGCACCATCGACTGAGTTCACGCAGAACCTTTGCGCTTTTAGCCTCAATTTCGGCTCTGGTTTTACCCTCTATAATTAAGAATAGGTCATCTGCAAATGCAACAAGTCCCAGGAGTTCCGGCATTCTTTGCAGCCTTGCCATTCCCGGTTCAAGCCCAATGTTCCAAAATATCGGACCAAAAATGGATCCCTGTGGGCAACCCTTTGTTAGTTTTTTATCAATGGATACTCCAGGACACCTAAGTTTAACATATCTGTTCTTACAGTAATCTTTAAAGGTGTTATACAAGTTCTTTGGACAATTAAGTTCCTTAAGCCGTGCAAAAAGTGCAGGCCACCATAGATTATCAAATGCCCCAGATATATCGACAAGGACCCCTATCACGTAATTCTGATTTGAGTTCTGTATCAGATTCATTGTCCGGTTGATTGCATCTTCTGTAGATCTCCCCGCTCTGAATCCAATTGGTTTGGATTCATCCCTTCCTTCTCCCAATGTTCTTGTAACCTCTTGCACAGCACCTTTTCTTGTATTTTTCCCAGCACGTTTAGCAAGCAGATGGGTCGATATGATTTAGGTAATTTTGGATCCTTGTCATCTCCCTTCTTGATGATTAATATCTCACTCTGCTTCCAGATGTTTGGTACTCTTCCCTGATGCAGGCATGCATTATAGAGCTTACACAGAGTGGGGGCTACTGGCACTACCAGTTCTTGTACTACTTCAGCTGGAATACCATCCGGACCCGGAGCTTTATTCCTGGACAAGGCATTTATTGCTTGTACTACCTCCAAGATGCTAATATCAGGAGTGTCGGTGGTACTTTGCCTATGTTGGTCAATTTCCAGACGGAGCGCTCTGTGCTCCATCTCGTCATCTTCCATTTTATCATCTGGAAGGAGTTCCTGGAGTAACACTTCTGAAGTAGATTTCCAGCTCGTAGTCATGGTTCCATCTTGTTTCTGTACAGTAGACAGTGTAGTTGGGGGTTTTACCTTCCCTGCTGCAATTTTGTATGAGATACCCAGGGGATCTGTACGCAAGTTTGTTTTCACAAATGTTCCCAGCTTTTTTTGTTTACTTAGTATTAACAGTTCTCGGAATTCATTCTTAATTTGTCTATTTCTTTCCAGGAGCTGTCCTCTAACGTTGTCGATGAGGCAACGTTGGTAATCTTTCTTGCTTGTGCATCCTTTGTCGTAGTCTTTGGCAGTCTATCAGTCCAAGGTCTGTTGACTGTGTCAATGGTTCTCTTAAGAGGAATAGATCTCCTCATTGATATTTGGAGTGCCCGAGTAAGGTCTTTGCGGCTCAATCTACATCATTATCATCTAATAGGATTTCTTGTTGTGTGAAACTTTTCCCTCAGCCTGTTCCAGTCTGCCTGTCGGATGTTGTAATGCACCTTGGAAGTCTGCGCCTCCGATGTGTCAAAATCGTTCCTCCCTCTGACCAACTCAAAAGTAATAACATTGTGATCACTGGTAGTTAAAAAACTCTAAAACGTTCCAATTCCTCAATAAGTTCCCTCCTCGCAGATTGGTCAATGTTTACATCAATGTTTGACCTAGCTCCTGCTCGGTTGCTATATGTGTAGGGTTTATGTGGTAGATTTCTTACTTCTAGATTCAGTTCACTAATAGCTTCCACTAAAAGCTCGCCTCTCATATTTGTCTCCCCGCTATGCCAGCGTTCGGATCTAGCATTGGCGTCAGCCATTATCACTATTGGTCTGTTGTCTACGGCAGTGCACACTTCTCTTATCTTCCCAATGTATGGTTCAATGGATCACTATATTGAAAATACATGTTGGCGAGAATTACTCTACCCCAGTCAGCAATGAGTTCCACACATGTCCGTATGTTCATCACAGAACTGCACTATCTTAGTTACAGTAACTTGTCTGGATAGCACTACTATTGCTGTCATAGGGTTTTCTACCTGTTGAGATTATTTGTGACGATACAGCATGTAAGGAATCTTCCGAAGCATGAATGTGTCTCCCTGAAGGCATATGGACATCCCATTTATGTTCCTCTGACAGCTTCCTCACCTCCTGCAAAACCAACTTGCTTCTCCTGGCGTTTAGTTGTGCAATTCGTAGCTTACAAGACATTTTGTGTTTTATGGATTGTCTGGTGTGGATATTGCACTGTGGCCATGGGAGTTTTGAATCGAAAACTATACGCCCATGTGTTAATACGTACTGTTTATATATTTGATCGGGATCAAAAGTTTCATTCCTTCTTTCGAAGACTTTATGCACAAGAGAGAGAAGCTGAGAAGTCTCTGTAGGAAGATTGATAGATTTTAGATGTATACGATCAATCGCTTCTAGCTGAGGGAAGGTTACATATTTACCGGCCGGATGCGCTATTCGAGTTAGATGCCTCAGCGCCACATTGAGATTCAGAGCCTCCTCCAGTCGACCGAGTTTTAAATTAGTTTCAAAATCACTGTATATTGTTTTAGGGTTTATAGAACTGCGTCTGTCTTCTATGTTTCCAATCTTCAGCGGTTGTTCCTCCAATTTTGGACTCGCTACAGGTCGTGAGTAATGTTCAACCCAATTTGGTCTGTCTGTGTTCAATCCCAGACCAATCCTTTTGACATAAGGGTTCCGGGGATGACTGGCGGAACTCGAAGAGATTTCGTTAATCTGTAATAAGTGGTCGTCCGTCTGCGTTCCAACATCTTGTTTCTCACGATTCTTCTCCATTTTTAGTTTCTCTCTGAAGCAGGCAGCCCTTTTTGCATTTCTTTTTTTGTCTTGAAGGGGGTTTCCTTTCGTTTTTGTAGTCTGCTTCCCAATTACATCCTCAACTATTTTCCTAATTACATTAGCCAGTTGAAAGTATATGTCGTTTCCCATATCTATTCTTTGTAGTAAACTATCCATAATCAGTCCTGTTTACAGCTCGTTGTAGGAGTAATTGGTAGGTAGGACACTCTTTGCCCTTCTTGTTGCAGCTTTTTCCCCGTCTGTTACACGGTATGCATATTGAAGGTTGAGAACTTTTCTTGCACTGATCCCTTTGGTGGTTTTCTTCTCCACAGTGTGAACAAGAACTATTGTTCTTCTTACAATGATTACTGACGTGTCCTAAATCCAAACATTTATTGCATTTTGGAACGACAATGTAGTCTTTCACTGCTATAGCAGAAAATTCTATGAAGACTTTCTTTTGCTGTAACAGAAGTTTCCTAACAGAAGGACTCACCTCCACAACCTGATGAACTGTTGCTCTTTCCCTAGGTCCAGTCTTAAATTTTGGTTGAAAACCATCCATAAATTGTCCTTTCTCTATTTTATCCTCAAGGTTTTGCTGGTAGACAGCATCAGCAAGGTTGTCTACATGAATTGTTATTGGTATGTCATAAAAAATCATGAGTGGCCTTCGTTTTCTAGGGAGTTCGCATCGCATCTTATCAGCCAATTCCTTGTTATTTAGAATTTTTTGCGAGTCCTCAGGAGATTCTGTTTCCACTATAATAGCATTGTTAGTTGTGCGAATTCTGTTGATTCTAATTTTATCCCTCCCAGGTTTTATGATTTTTGTAACTTATTCAGCCACTTGCTTCGGGTTCTCCCCCCTTTGGAAGTAATGAAAACTGCACTTTTTGTGGACTGAGTGATTTTGGGATTCACACCAGTCGATCCTCCAGATTTCGCCATTGCAGCATAGCTGGGGACTATTTCTCCTCTATTTTGTTTGAGTTGCTCATTTTCTTTTTTGAGTGTTTCATTTTCCTTTCCTAGCTGAGACAACTGGCCCTCCAAGAAGGCGATGTTTATTGCCCAACAGGCTAGCTTATCTTTTATTTCTCTAACTCTAACTTCAGTGAGTTTTTGGCCACAAAAATCATTTAGATGCTTGACTAGTTCCACATACTCGTTTCCAATTTTTTCACTACACTGATTTAAAACCCTGTCAGAGTTTTCTTCTGGTGACCCCATGATGGCGGCAACAGAATAGTTGTTTACTGTAGTGACTCACCGCAGCTGATCGCTGGCATCAGGTGTCTGGCGCGGCGTGTGTGCCGCGCGTAGCCGTTGACTCGGCAGAGCACCGCTGGCAGGTTGGAAGGCGCTGACTCAGCTCGACGACAGCGCTCGCGGCGAGGAACTGTTCGCACGTCAGCCACGTACCAATCAATCGATTATCACTCGATAAAAACTCAACGTTTCGAAAAGCTTTACGTCCCTTCGCGCACAGGTCTTAGAATAGTTTCTTAAACTATGTGTTTTATACTAAACACTTAAAGTTTCGTTTTTCCACAAGTATCGCGATCAAAAGCGAGAGCGACCCGACTGGCGACACGACGCGGCGGCCATCTTAACTCAACGTTTAATCATATGAGTTGCTTACTTTCCTCCACTAACAACAGAAACTACAGTGATTTCTTACTATAAGTCTGTCGAAGATATAAATCTTAAGTACCCGGACTCAAACTGGTTATTGTTTGGAGACTTTAATATGCTGAATGCGCAGTGGAAAACAGTAATAATGGCAGCTATCCTTTCTACACTGCCAAGACGACTCTTTGGGAAAAATGCTATCAAAGAAATTATCAAATACAACCTCATAAATGAATGTAATTTCTCTCGGCGTTGTTTATTTATAAACGTTTCTCGGGAAACAAGCCGAGTTATATTGTTATTAAAGCACAATATTTCGGCGACTTTAATCTCCGTCGCCATCTTCAGGTGCAGTTGCAAGTCTTGAAGTCTGCCTTGAAGTCAACCTTGAGCGTGTTGTTTGTAAACTGGCATGGCAACGACAGATGTTGTTATGTTGCCTAGCAGCATCTCAGATGTCATTAGACGCCCGCGGAACACAAAAAGCAGAGCGTTGGTGATGAGCAGCCTCAATTACAGGAATCCATGCATCACTTATCTGGAATCCACAATCCCTGTTTACCAAATCAGACGCGAGGCGAATTTCAAATGCTTCTTTAATGACGCTGTCCCAGAAGCCTCTCGCATGTGTCAACACCTTAGTCGCTTCGAAATCAAAACCATGTCCTTCTGTTAAACTATGTTCCGCCACTGCTGATTTGTCTTTTTGCCCCAGGCGAACATGACGGGCGTGTTCCAAACAACGTTGTTGTACGCACCGTATGGTCTGACCGATGTATTTCTTTCCACATTCACACGGGATGCAGTAAACTCCGGGTGTACGCAGGGCAAGGTCATCTTTTGGAGAGCGCAAAATGTTTCTCAATTTTGGTGGTGGTAGAAAAATGCTCTTAATGCCATTTCTGGCCAGGACTCTTCCGACCCTAGATGTTGTGGCGCCAGAGTACGGCAAGAAGGTTAATTTATCGTGTGGACCATTATCGTGTTTATTAGGCCTACGTTTCATTTCCCGAAATGCCAACTGTATCTGATGTTCATTGTATCCATTCTTTCTGAAGGTATCACGGAGATGTTTTAACTCACAAGGAAGGTTGTCTTTATCACATATTGCCCGCGCTCTGTGGACAAGAGTAGTTAGTACTGTATTGCGCTGTGCAGGGTGATGATAACTGTGCGCGTTTAGGTAAAGGTCTGTATGCGTTGGCTTCCTATACACCGTGTGTCCCAAAGTTCCATCAGATTTCTTTATAATCAGAATGTCCAAAAAGGGCAAGCGGCCTTCCTTTTCAACCTCCATCGTGAATTGGATGTTTTAGTTGACACTGTTCAAGTGAAGGAGAAACTTATCTAGATTGTCTCTGCCATGAGGCCAAACAACAAATGTGTCATCCACATACCTAAAGAAGGCACTGGGCTTCATGGGGGCACTTTCCAACGCTTTCTCCTCAAAATGTTCCATAATGAAATCAGCTATAACAGGTGACAGGGGACTGCCCATTGCAACTCCCTCGACCTGTTCATAGTAGTGCCCGTCATACAAGAAGTACGATGATTGTAATGTGTGGCGGAACAGCTCAACTAACCTGGGCTCGAAGTGCTGTTGTAGTAGAGCCATCGTATCAGCCAGAGGAACCCTGGTGAAGAGGGAAACCACATCGAAGCTCACCATCAAATCCTGTTGACGTAGGTGAAGTTCTTTAACAGTATTAATAAATTCCACTGAGTTTTTTACATGGTGAACACATTTTCCCACAATTGGCGATAATAGCCCGGTCAAGTATCGAGCCAGATTATAAGTAGCCGATCCAATAGTACAAACTATTGGCCGTAATGGTGTTCCTTGTTTATGGATTTTTGGTAATCCATAAAGTCTGGGTGGAACAGCTGCGCGGGGTTGTAACTGTTTAATAGTGTCTTCTGGTAGCCCAGAACATTCAGCAGAGCTGTTGTTTTCTTCGCCACCACATTGGTCGGATCTTTCGACACTTGTCGGTAAGACGCGTCCACCAAAAGTTCTTCTACTTTTCGTTGATAATCTGTCATCGTAAGAACCACCGAAGCGTTCCCCTTGTCTGCTGGTAGGACGATAATATCTTGGTTGCGACGCAATGACCAAAGTGCTTTACGCTCAGCAGCTGTGGTGTTGGGCTGAGGCGGTTTGGCCTTGCTTAATATTCAGCTGGTTTCTCGCCTTATCTCTTCAGCAGCGCTCACAGGCAAACCACGAACGGCTAGCTTGTGCTTTAATAACAATATAACTCGGCTTGTTTCCCGAGAAACGTTTATAAATACAACCTCGTCATCAAACCTTTTTCAAATTAATAATAAAGTTAATATTTTTGGTGTAACACTTGACCTTATATTCTCGAACTTTCTTGATATAAATTGTTTTATAGCTAACGAGTGCGTCGTATCTCCCGATGCAAATCATCCATCTTTATGATTTGAGTACATAGTTATGTGTGACTACTCCTCGATACAATACAATAATTGGATAAACGATTTTAGAAAAGCAGATTATCCTAGTATAACATTAGAATTGGGAAATTTCATAGCTAATAATGACTGGAATGGAAACTCATTTGAAGAGTGTGTAAGTAGAGTTTATTCTTGTATACATAAGTGTATAAATTTGTCTGTACCAAGAAAGCAAATTTTTATATCATAATTCCCAACATGGTACTCTAAGGCAGTGGTCCGCAACCTTTTCCTACTCGCGGCACACCATAAGGTTATCCATGAATCTAGCGGCATACCTTACCTAAAAAAAAATCCTCACTATACAAAAAAAAAATTCCGGGGTATGAAGCCCCCTAACACGTAAAAAAAATGATAGGTAAAAAGAGCGGTTGCATAAAATTAATAATCAGGTAGTTTTATATTGCTATTAAAGTAAATAACTGTACACATACTTTCAATGTGACACTTGTGCCTGCTTAACAGCACACAGGTGACTGATCCGTGGAGAAATCGTTGACAATGCAAGCCTCATTTCTTCATAGACGGATTTGAGTCTTTCTATCTTGGATGTTTTAACCTCAATTAACGTCCAGAAGCCAAATTCACATAAATATGTATTTGGAAATGGCAGTAACACATTAACTGCCATACGTTATTGTTAGCCAAAATGTATCTAACTTCGAGAAGTTTTCAAAGTTCCATCAGTTTTTTAATCTGCAAGTTTCTATTGAATATTAATTGGAAGATGTTCCGAATTTGCAACGATTGGATCACGTACCCATTCAAAATCTTCAACACTTTCTCCAAAGTCTTTTTCAAATCTCTGCTGAAGGACTTCTAAATGTTCTTTAATTAAGCCAGTCATCATTTTATTACTGTCATCAAGTGACCATACAGTCGGGAAAATATTACACGACCCACTTTCAATCCTCTGTAACCAAAAATCCAGCTTATTCACAAATTCTTTAATCTCATCCATACTAATAAGAATATTATTCCTACCTTGCATTTTGATTTTCAGTTCGGTCAAGTGTACGAAAATGACAGAAGATTTGCCAACTTACATACCCAATCGCCATCTGCGAATAAATCCACGTACTTATGCCTTTCAACAATTAAATATGTCTGGACCTCATCTCTAAGTTCATATATTCGCTGTAACACCTTTCATCGTGACAGCCAGTGTACTTTTGTATGTGTATGTGTATTCTGAACCCATTTCCTGGCATAAAACAGAAAAAAGTCGCGGATTTATGAAGTTTACAACTTTTACTACTTCGTCCAGCACATCTTTCAGAGAAGGTGGCAGAGACTTAGCAACAATGGCTTCGTGGTGAATGAGACAATGATCGTATCGTAGGTTGGGATTTACTTCGCGTACTTAAGCTGCAAATCATTTATTGGCCTGTCATAGCAACCACTCCCTCTGTACAAAGAATAACAAAATCCTTCCATGTTAATTCTTTAAGAAGCAAATATTCATCAGTCAAACGAAATATTTCTTCACCAGTAGTTTCTTTACAAAAGAAAAAAATTACTTATAATTACATCTTCTTCTATGTAGCGAATGTAAGCCACAAGTTCTGCGTGGCGGCTAATATCTGCGGACTCTTCGATCTGAAGTTAGAACTTCTGACTGTTGATTTTCTCCTTCATAATGTCTTCAGTATCATGAGCCATATCAATAACTCGGCGACTGACTGAGTCAGCAGAAAGAGGAATTTTTGAAATTTCACTAGCAGATTCTAAATCCAGAACTATTCTTACCATCTCTTTAGAAACAGGCTTTAACAGCGTTTCACTTATTGTATGTGGTTTCCTGGCCTTTACGATGAGTTCAGATTCCTTATAACTAGCTTCCTGTATTTTTTCCGAAACACGTACTGTAGCGGTCATGAACGTTCTTTGTTTTTCTTATTTTCTAACAACTGACAAAAATAACTGACATCGGTGTCTGACAGAGAAGAATGTTTTATTGACAAATGTCGTTTCAGTTTACTGGTAACCATAGTAGCATTACTGGGTTTTTCACCACAGAAGATATATTCGGGAATTGGACAAGGTTTTTCACCACACCAAAAAAAACCATAGGATAAGTAAGTATCATCATATTTCCGCTGCATCAACTTTTGTTTCTTTCAGCGTTTTCACCAATTGCACTCATAGATGGAACACTCCATTCAAGGAATTCGTCCATCTTGAAGAAATAAAATAGTCTTCTAATAGTAATAGAAAATATCGAGACTAACTATTAACAGTTTTCAGACCACTTCAGAGCACAGCTATGATGGAACTGAAGTAATTGCAAGAAGCAGGATTTATACACTTCAAAGAAGTAACTAATATAGTGCTGATTGCTTTTACAGTAATGTCTATCAAGGTGTCGCGCTGGAGCAACGGTTCAGGAACAAAGTAGTATTGTTGGAGAAGTGACAACGTAATAAAATAAGGCTTGGAAAGTTCTGCTAATCCCAGCAGTTTAGACTGAGGGAAAAGCATGTACACAGAACAAGCTGTAAATATAACAAAACATCAAAGTGCAACCGTAGAGGTGAGGAATAAAGATATTTAAGAATGAATAAAAAATAACTAACAGCAACTGTTAGTAAATAAATTACATTTAATTTCTTAGAATAGGACAATACATAACAATTCGTGGCACATGGAACTAAAATATAATTAATAAAAAACTTGAAAATTAATTCCTTATAACTGGTAAAATTTCGCGGCACACCTTTCACCTTGTCGGTGTGCCGCGGCACACTGGTTGCGGACCACTGCTCTAAGGAATTGAGAACCACTATCATCAAGAAAAAGACAGCCCATATTTTTTCAAGCAAACAGGACATAATTAATCTCAATTTTCTAATCTGAGAAATGAATGCAAATCCTTTGTCAAAAGAGACTTTAATGCCTTCTGTATAGAAATGGGGAATTCAATAATGAAAAATCCCCAGAATTTTGGAAAATATGTTAACTCCAAGAGATGTAGCAGAGTTTTATCTGATGTTATATTTAAAGAATTGTAGGCCTTAACTGGAGGAACTAATATAGTTAATGCATTTGCTGAATACTTTAAATCATTTTATAAACCCTCTCATAATACTAAAATAAATTTAAAGGAACTAATTTTACCATAAGTTCAATTAACATTTCCAGTTCAGAAATCTTCTCAAAAATTTAAAAACTTGATGACAACAAAAGTGCAGGTCCTGATGGTGTTCCACCAATTTTGCTAAAGAAATGCAAATATATAGTTGCTTCAATCTTGAAATTATTATGTGAGAGATCTCTTAGTGAAGGAATAGTCCCAAGCGATTGGAAATCAGCATTCATCTCCCCTGTACACAAACTAGGCCATGAAACTGATGTTAGAAACTTCATACCTATTTCTAATTTAAATGCAATACCAAAACTCCTGGAATCCATCGTTACTAAAAAATTAAAGATTACTGTGTCTTCTTACAAATCACCATACCAGTTTGGATTCGTAGAAAGAAGAAATGTCCAAACAAACTTAATGTGTTACAACATATTTTATCCTCTTTACAAAATGGAAGTCAAGTTGATTGTATCTATACAGACTTCAGTAAAGCTTTTGATTCGGTCAATCACTAACTAATTGTTTTCAAACTAAAATTATTCGAGATAGTGTGATCCCTTCTAGACTGGCTATAAGGTTACTTAACTAACAGGGTTCATATCAAGGGTGTATCCAGGATCAGAACTAGGGGGAGGGGGCAAGATTTGAACTGGGGGGGGGGGGCAACTTATATTGGTTTCGAGGAAGTGGGGTGGCGACTGAAAAATGACGATTTCTTACAAAATGAAACTCAAACCTATTCAGGAAACTAGTTTAATTATTGATTAACAGTAATCCAACCACTTAATCGAAGTACCCACTACGTAGTTAATTAAGATCGTAAATCAATTAGTTTTTTATGTAAAAATTAATCATCTCGGATTCTCAGAAAATTTTTCAATAACTTCGTCAATCTCTCATGGTGTACTTTCACAAAATTTAAATGCACACTTATCAGGCATAATCCAGTCAATCTTCCTCTCTCATAGTGCTCCTGAGCCAGTTCTTCGAAGGCAATTTGATTTCTCATCTGAGAGGGGCAGCAGCCCGTCCCCCCCCCCCCTGCTTTTTCCCTGTCCCTCGCTGGATATGCCCATGGTTCATATAGTTAAATATAAAGCATTTACTTCAATTGAAATATCAGTATTATCCGGTGTCCTACAGAGTTCTCATCTCGGTCTACCTCTGTTTGTTATATTCATAAACAACGAATGTAAATTATGAAAAAATGACAAGTTTTTAATTTTTGCTGATGACCTAAATTTTTTTAAATGAATTAAAGACATATGTGATCTTCAGAATTGTTGCACTGCTCTCAACAATTGGTGTAAAGATAATGACTTACATTTAAACCCAATAAAATGCAAACATATTTCTTTTACACGAGCAAGTAAGAAAATTTTATGAAAATACTCAATAAGAGGTATAGAGTTGGAGCAGCTGTACTCAGTTGATTATTTAGGAGTAATATTCGATATTAAAATGAGTTTCGATGAACACATACCAAATCATTACAAAAACTAAGTTTTGTTGTTGTTGTTGTTGAGGTTTAAGGGCGCGTCGACAGCAGGGTCATTAGCGCCCTAACGACAACCGGCTTAGCAATATGACTTAAAATTTAAATATTACCGTCTGCATGGCCGACTGTAGAGGGGTCGGCCATACAGACGGCAAATCCAAATAAAATGCTAAAATGTTGGCTGTATAGGGGCCATAAAAATAAGAACTTCACAGCCTATGTCTGACTGGCTGTAAAGAGGCCAACCAGACATAAATGCTTAAAACCAATAACAAAACAAATAAAAACAAAGTAACACAAAAACTACGTACATGGATGAGTGGCTGTAAAATGCCCACTCATCCACATTAAAAGATTAAGCCGGTCTACCCAAAAATTTTGGGATCAGACTGCCCAATACACAGAATTTTAAAACTTTTAGCCACATTTCTAGCTTCATTACTTAAAATAAGGGACATATCTTTGGCTAGGCCAACATCTGCCCTTAAGTCAAAAAATCAAACACAATCAGTTAAAATGTGGCATACCGTCAAAGGTACGGCACAAGCATCACACTCCGGTGGGTCATCCCGGCGGAGAAGAAAGCTGTGCGTGAGAGGACAGTGCCCTATACGGAGGCGAGTAAGGAGAACCTCATCCCTCCTCGCCCGCTGGAAGGAGCTGCTCCACGGCTGAACGGTCGATTTGACCTGCCGGAGCTTATTATGCTCAACTTCCAACCACTGCCTCTGCCTCTGCCAAACATCAGAAACAAATCTCTTCGCCGCCGAGGCAAGGTCAGACTTTGGGACCGGATCAAAGTCAAGTCTGACCTCGTCGCAGGCTAAGTTGACAGCTTCATCAGCTGCCTCGTTCCTCCTGATTCCCACATGGCCCGGTACCCAGCAGAATACGACCTCCTTCCCACAGGGCTGAAGGGAAAGGAGGGCATCCTGGATGTCCTGGACTAGACGGTCTGCTGGGTACATAGTTGCTAATGCCTGAATACAACTGAGGGAATCACAGCATATAAGGTACTTCATATCACGGCGTGCCTTCATATGCTGGAGCGACTTTAGCAGGGCGTAGCACTCGGCAGTGTAAACACTGCACCTGCCATCCAGCTTGTATCTGTAAGTCACTCGAGGTAACACTATGGAGCAGCCTACTCCGTTAGCCTACTTGGACCCATCCGTATACACCGGGGTAATATCCTGATACTGATTTAAAATGTAATTAAAACTCTGGTAAAAACACTGTCAACGGTAGACTGCTTGTTAAACCTAGATATTTCTAAAATTGTTCTGGGCCCCTTTAAAAGCCAGGGAGGGGATTTACTCCAACCCTGGTGATAAAAGGAGGGTAATTCAAACCCATACTCTTCTCAAATAGCCTTTGTACGCTGGCTAAATGGTTTGGTCGCTCGGTGACGATTAACATATAGCCGTTCATAGTTAGGTGTCATCACTACGTCGTACACGGGACTGCCAGGAGTTGTGGCAATATGTACATAGTGTCGCACCATGAGGAGATGCCGCCGGATGGAAAGCAGCGGCTCGCCAGACTCAGTACAAATGCTGGGTATTGGGCTAGTGCGATAGGTACCCGTGGCGAGTCGAATTCCTGCATGGTGGACACTATCCAACATCCGAAGATAGCTGTCCCGTGCCGAACTGTAAACAATGCACCCGTATTCCAACCGCGACCGTACAAAGGCTCGATAAAACTGTAGCAGGCAGGAGCGGTCGGCGCCCCACGACCTGCAACAGAGGCATTTTAAAACGTTTAAAGTTTTCAAGGTTCTGGCTTTTACATCTTTAAGATGTGGCAGCCAGCTGAGTCTTGCATCTAGAATGAGGCCCAGAAAACGAACAGTATCAGTAAAATGTAAAACGGTGATCCTCAGGGTAAGGTGGGGTTCTGCTAAAAGACTTCTGCTACGAATAAAAAGTACACACCGGGTTTTCTCGGCAGAGAAACTAAAACCGGTGTGCACTGACCATTCATCCAGCCTGTTCAGCACAAGTTGCAGCTGCCACTCGGCACTTCTCAGGCTGGACGATGCAATAAAAATCAAGAAGTCGTCCACATATAAATGGTACCTTATGGGACTCCTTATAATGGCTGCAATGCTATTAATAGCAATGGCAAAAAGCGTAACGCTTAAAACTGATCCCTGGGGGACACCGTTTTCCTGAATAAAAAGATCTGACACTTCACTACCAATTCGGTACCGGAAGCAACGACCAGATAAAAATGATTTTAAAAAATGGGGTAGGTTTCCCCTAAAACCACATTCATGTAACTGTTTTAAAATCACATGCCGCCAGGTAGTATCGTAGGCCTTTTCGATATTGAAAAATACACCCACAAGGTGTTGGCTGCGTACAAAAGCCTCCTGTATTGCCGCCTCCAGGAGGATCAGGTTGTCCAAGGTGGAACGGAATTTCCTAAATCCACACTGAAAGCGGCTCAGCAGATTACGGGATTCAAGACACCAGACAAGGCGGCGATTGACCATCCTCTCCAGTGTCTTCCCCACGCAGCTTGTTAGGCAATACTACGATAGCTAGCTGGCAACAATTTGTCTTTCCCTGGTTTTAAAATGGGAATTGATGTTGCTTCTTTCCACGAGTCGGGGAAGTGTCCTCCGGTCCATATATCGTTAAAAGTATCTAGAAGGTACTCCTTAGCATCAGGCCCTGGAGCAGTGTCGTTAGCGCTATTCAACGCTGACTCCAACTCCCAAAATGTAAATGGGCAGTTGTAGGCCTCTGTATTCGACGAATCGAAGCACAGCGCGCGCCTCTCGGCAGCAATCTTGCGTTGCTGGAACCGAGGGTCAAAATTGGTGGATGATGTGATAGCGGCGAAGTTCTCCGCCATCAGCTGCGCTATGCTTCGTTCATCGGTGACTATACGTCCGCGATCCAGTAAACCAGATACTGGAGAGCGGGAGTTAGTGATGTTCCGATACCATCAAAGTATCGATACCTACTCAAATGAGTAGTACTCACATTGTCTTACGATACTTACTCATATGAGTACTACAAAAGTATCGATACTTACTCATACTGATACTATTTTTTTAAAATTAATGTCGAAATGTAAGAATATACATGACATTTTTTAAATTATTTATTTTATTTGCCTAATGTAATAAAATCAAATAATTATACTAAAGCGCACATAGTAAGCAAACTTTGAAGATTTTGTCATATCTTTAAATAGTTATTTATTATAATTTTAACACTTTTAAACAAAAGAAAGTTCGCTTTTTGAAGGTTTCAAAAAATTAATTGTTCCAAATATTTTGGGGACAGCTTGTTTGGTTTGTTTGTCATTGTTTCATCCGCATTAGAAATATAAGTTTCATTTCTTCCCATTCTGTAAACGAATTGCTTTTTAGAGACTTTACAGTGTTTGACAAGGGGATGTCCATAAACTACGTAGCTCGGTCTAGGGGAAGGGAGAGGTGTTTACTGGAGAGCTACCTGGGGAGAGAAAAGGGGGGGGGGTTTCCAGAGTCAGGCCACGTAGCTTTCCATTCATATTATTTGTCACATTTAAAATGAGCTACAGAACACTCAATAGCATTTAAATATGTATTTCAGTCATTTAATTACCTGCATATGTTATTTACGATAGTCTGACAAGAGAAAACAGTACAAAATATCTTCCGGAATCAATAAGGAAAAAAGCTACGTGCTACATGGGAAAGGGGAGGGTAGAGACAAAAGTCACGTCGGGCTATGTGGGGGTAGGGGTGGTTCAAAGAGGCCAAAATGGAGCTACGTCGTTTATGAACGCTCCCCAAGTAGAGAGAGACTTTGTCACTGCGATGGGTTTTCTTTTTGTAGGTCTTTGTGATGTTTCCAGAAGTCACATTCCTGTGAAAAGATAGCTGAAGCAGCTTCTTCCTCCGATTCACATGGGTTACTTAGCTGCTGTGAACCAAATCTTTTAGTTTTTGTGTGGGGCTGCGTGGGAGCGACCATAGCCCAGACACAGCGAAGTACGACTTTATTACAATGTAATAGAGAACTAAAATAAACTCTTCGAGATTAGATTGTCTGAGGCGGTTGCCTATTCTAAGACTGATTTTGTTTCATTTTCAATGTTACCAACTTGACGTCAGATGGAAATTAATTTGGCAGGCATGGCTGAGTGACATAGAAGGGTTGATTAGTTTAGTATTTAACACCGGGTGCGTTTCGATACTTTGATTCAATACAAGTACTTTTCTTCCGATACCGAGTAAGTATCGACTGAACTAATTCGAATACGAAAAGTACTCGGTATCGAAACAAAGTATCGAGTACTTACTCGTATTTATTTGTATCGAATCATCACTAGCGGGAGTACCTTCCAGATATACGGCGGATAGACTCCCATACTTTCGACGAAGGTGTGGAACGATTGATAGTGCTCACAAAGTTCTGCAATGACCTTTTCTTGCTCTCCTTAATAACTCGACGCGCCTTAGCTCTGGCAATACGGAACGCTGCCAGGTTGTCGGATGTTGGCTACAACCTAAATCGACGCAACGCCCGTCTACGGCCCTGAATGGCGGATCGACATTCGTTGTTCCACCAGGGGACGCGCGTCCTACGCAGCGTTCCGGAGCTTTTCGGCATGGACACATCAGCTGCCTGGTGAATCACTTCGGTAAAGTGATTCACCCTCTCCTCAAGGTAGCCATACTCTTTAAGAGAGATGAAGAGGCGGTAGAGCTGCCAGTCGGCTTTGCTGACGTTCCATTTGCGTCGGTTATTGCCTCCTCCACGCTCAAACTCTATGTGCATCCATATTGGGAAGTGGTCGCTTCCATGAAGGTCACGATCCACCACCCAATGCACGGAGTCCGCGATTGAGGGGGAGCACAATGAAAGGTCAATGGCAGAGGACGATCCGGAAGCACTGGTAAAATGTGTCATTGCACCAGTATTGAAGATACATATTTCCTCTTGCTCTATTAATCTACCAACCATTCGGCCTCGGGGGCAATCGGCGTTTGAGCCCCACAGTGCACTATGTGCGTTGAAATCTCCTAGGAGGAGGAATGGCCGAGTAAGCTGCCGAAAGATGTTAGACATGTCGTCATAACTGATGGGCGTGTTAGGTGGTAGATAGATAGAGCATACTGTCAAATGAGTGGGACCATGAATCCTCACTGCCACTGCTTGTACATCAGAGGTGAGAGCTACAGGTTCGGAGTGGACAGTGTTTCGGACAAACACCGCCATTCCACCCTTCGCTTGATCACCCTCGGTTTCGTCCTTACGGTACATGTCATAACCTCTTAGCACAGTCTGAAATGTGTCTCTTGGAGGCAGAGACACAAAGGATCAGACCGTGCTAAGAGGTGTAACTCCTCTTTTTTTGAGCTGTAAAACCATTGATGTTCCACTGGAGTATGGGAGCCATCCTTACCTATTTAACCTCACCCGCCCCGGTTCGGGTGGGTCTTCGGTCACTTCCTGCTGAGGAACGGGACCAGACTCGTCCACCAGCATATCTGTTTCGTCCTGCCCAGAAGCGGAGACAGACATCTCCGACCCAGAGGACTCATCAAATTCCTCTTCGTTCTTTTTCTTCTTCTTCCTCTTTCCCTTACCCTCCCTACTGCTGGACAGTCTGGGAGGGGAGGAAGAAGGGGACTTGACGAACTGGGTCGGATCAGTCTGTCTAAACTTGGGACCTCTGATTTTCTGGTCACCTCTATTTCCACCGGTAGCTAATGGTATCGCTACCATTTCAATAGTACGCGGTGGAATAGGAGGTGCCGTTAACTTGATTGCTGGTGGAGTCTTTGTTACTGCTGCTGGATTGGTCGAGGTTGCAGATGTGTTGCTAGCGACATCTGCGGTCTTAGGTGTGATGACCTTGGTGGATTTTGCACCAAACTTGCATTGACATGAGCACATAGTGCTTGTGCCCATGTCTGCAAAGGATGTCTGCGTAGCAACACTTTCTTTCCTGATGGGAGTCGAGACCATCTTGGCAAAGCTTGTTCCAAATATTGGAGCGGCGAGCGCTTTCGCCTTTTTCTTTGCCTCTACCTAAGGTATCCGCTCTTTGGTCTTCAACTCCTGTATCTTGCGCTCCTCAAGATAAACTTGACACTCTCTACTCCAGGCAGGGTGCGACCCAGAGCAGTTGACACACACCTGTGGGAGCGTGCAACTGACACCCGGCTCATGTGCCCCCTTGCCGCATCTACCACAGGTGGGGTTGCCCTTGCATGACGCCTTCGTATGTCCGAACTTCTGGCACTGGAAGCAGCGCATTGGGTCCGGAACATACGGACGAACGTTCAGATTAATGTATCCGGCTTTAATACACTTGGGCAACACTGGAGTGTCAAACGTCAGGACGAAGGTGGAAGTCTTTTCAAGACTGCCATTTACCCTCCGTGTAATCTGACGCACCTCGACCACTTGCTGATCTTCCCACTCCTTAACGAGTTCCTCGGTTCCCAAGTCCATAATGTCACGGCAGGTGACCACGCCTTTCGAACAATTCAGGGATTTATGAAGTTCGCTTTTAACGGCGAACTCCCCGAGCTTCTCACAGTTAAGGAGCTGGGATGCCTGCCTACTGGTGGATGTTTCCAGCTTTTTAACTGGTTTTAGGGTACCAACCAATTCTTCCAAACCTTTATTAATGTAAAAGGGGAACACTTTTTCAAATGTCCCCTCTACTCTCTGCATCACGACGAAAGCCTTCGGGATCGAACAAACTTTCCCGTTACATTTACCGTCCGAAGCGGGAGGGCTATCAACCCTTAACCGCTTCTTGGAATTGGGTGTATTTTTATTTGCCTGCGGCACACCCGTACCGCAGGGTTCTTTGGTTTCTTTGTGAGGCTGAATTTTTGGTCCCACGAGAAAAACCAGTATAAGAACGAATGCTCATACAACAGGGGTGCGCAGGTGCCCCTGAGGTCGCACGTTAGCGGGTGGTTTGCCTCACCACTCATCCGCCTCCTCGGCACGTGTCCGACCTTGAGGTTGAGGGTTTTTTTTATAGAGGTTTGTACCGTCCTTGCGATCCGGGCGATGAAGCCAAGATCCCCGTTCTCCTAGGCACACAACGTTCCACCGCCATGCCCTACGGTGGTCGTTGAAGCATGGTAGGAGTTTACGGTGTGCGAAACTTGCGGCGATCACAAGTTTCCAGCTCGGGCACCGCGGGTTCGCCAAACCCGTACCTGGCACTTGCGTACCAGGCCCCTGCGGGGACTAAGTTTTGTTATAAGGATCTGTTGCGAAATCCATTCCACTGAAACACTTAGAATATATCTATCCATTGCAAAGTCAATATTAGTATATTCATCAGTAATTTGATCACTATACACATTACCACAAACTAAAGGAACAGAAACTGTTCAGCATAATTTTTTTTAGATACATGGTACTTAGAATGGTTTTTGTAGACCCATATCGTGATGATACATATACCCACATTGCATCCATCTTAAGAATACCCTTACTGCAATCTTTCCGTGAACTTAATAATTTTTGTTAAATCTGTGGAATGGTAACATTGATTCCCCAGAATTGCTAGAAGTTTGAGATTCAACGTACCCCAAAGAATTACTCGGCAAACAACAACATTTTCCCTAGTGAAATATAAACATTTGTGTACAGAAAATAATCCCTTAACAAGAATGTTCAAGCTTTTTAACTGTCATTGTAGGGTTAAACTTCGAATAATATAATTAAACCAAGACAGTTTATAACATTCTTGTATCTTGAGATATGAATGAATAAGTAACAGTTAATTTTAATCAGAAATTTTGTAGACTTAGTAGGTTGTATTATTATATTGTAAAAGTATGTAATCCTAGTAATAGTAGACTATAAGCCATATTTCTTTATTAAATTGTTTAGTATTATATTTAAGCAGTGTACACCAAATCATTGTGATGTAAAGTTATGCAAAGGGACACAGAAATCCGTATAACAAGTAAATAAATAAATATCAGTTGGTGAGCCTTTTCGAACAGAAAGGACAATTTTAAATATAAGCCTCAGACTATTATATATAAATAAAAAAATGTTGTTTTGATTTATTTCATTAGTTAATTCAAGACCCTTTCTACTTTTGTGTCGATTTTTGAGTTGCAGGAAACTGAAGATGCCTGAAGTTAGGGTAAAGTGCAGCTGCTGACCATATTAATACTGGTTGCTGCTTTTGAAAATACAGCACTATTTCCAAGCATTAAAAGCATCTTGCAGATTTGAAGGAGTGGACAATTGTGATGCAATTAATGTAATAGAAGGTGGCGAGGTGAGCAATGAGGACTTTGGGAAGTTGTGCCAATGTTAGCACATCTGCTTTCCTGATCACCTGTTAGCTCGCCAAAAGCATTTCCACTAGCTATCCCCAGCAGTAATATAGTCTACAGTTCGATTTTGAAAGTCGCTTATACAGAACATAGAAACTTTGTGTAAAGTAATTGTCAACTTGAATGAATTTTCCTGTATTCATTTCCACAGTGAAAGCTTGTTATAACAATCATTTTTAAGTGTATTAATTATGTCTGGAAATTTTTAATTTAAGAGATAACACATGATTAGGAAAGCTAGGATTTAAGATTTGAAATAGCTCAGAATTGAGTAAAGTAACAGCCAAGCTTTTATCACCAGCTATAGTCAGCACTGTCTAGAATATTTTGATAGTAAAATTAACTAATTTGGCAAAGTTTAAATAGCAGTTTCAATTAAGAGAAAAAAATAAAGTTTTTAACTAATAGGAATATAATTAAGAAATTTATATCAGTAAATAGCGTAAATTGAGAGTATGACGAATATATAGTGGTTTTGATAAAAAGTTTAAGCATTAATGAGATAATTAAGATTTTGAAGATAGATTGTCATTAATTGTTGTTGGAGTGCGATAAATTGCACCAAGCTGGTGACGTGAATAACTTCAAGATTAAACGCCCAGTCAAACAGAACGCGGGCAGACCGCGCGGGCAGTCAGCTTTTTTTTTATAACTGCTTTACGTCTCTCAACAGCGAGGTCTTTAGAGACAGGAAAGGATGGGGAGCAAGGATGGGGGCAAGGAATGGGAAGGAATTCGGCCATGGCCTTTTGAAGGAAGCATCCTGGCATTTGCCTGGAGTGATTTGGGAAACCATGGAAAACCCAAATCTGGATGCCCGGACGGGGATTCGAACCGCCGTCCTCCCGAATGCGAGGCGAGAACGCTAACCGTTACACCGCCACGCTCGGTGCGGACTTTGTGGTATGTATAGTGCGCCTCACGTACGATGGCGGGTTGCGCGGAGAGAGAGAGAGAGAGAGAGAAATAGGAATGACATAGATTACGTGACATTACCACGTTTAACTATTAACTGTACACTTCTAAGGCTGATAACACATGCTTCATCAGTTCTCTCCTGAGCTCTGGCAACGTCGCAGTTCGGCCATCTGGCATCTGTTTTGCACCTTAAATTTCATATACGAGGGGGGATCAAATATAAACGGGATTTTATTTTTGATTTAAATTAATTTATTGATAAACACTAGGTAATTACAATTTATTTTTCCACGTAGTTTCCTGCTTTGGAAATACATTTTTCCCAGCGTATGGGCAGCTTTTTGATGCCCTCATCATAAAAAGAACATGGTCGTGTCACTAGCCAGTTGCGCACGAAGTCCTCAACACTCTCGACATCTTCGAATCTTTGCCCTCCTAGAGTTTCTTTAAGAGGTCCAAGCAAATGGAAATCGCAGGGCGATAAGTCCAGACTGTAAGGAGGGTGATCAAGTGTAGTCCAGTCCAATTCCTGGAATTTAGAGACAGTTAGAGATGCAGTATGGGGTCGCGCATTGTCGTGGAGGAGAATGACCTGTCGAATCGGCTGGTCTTTTCTTTTGCGGCGATATGCAACTCTTGCCTTCTTCAACAACTCCCAGAAGTAAGCAGCATTGATTGTGCGTCACTTCTGCAAAAAATCAATCAGCAAAATGCCTCGCGAATCGAAAAAAAACGGTTGAAAGAACCTTGCCAACTGACAGTCGAGTCTTGGCTTTCACGGGTGCTGCCTCCCCTTTCCTCCGCCACTCCTTACTGG